>OY856411.1:566552180-566569680 GCA_963693085.1 Alisma plantago-aquatica
TCCTTCTTTGGTAATGGAAGTTTTGATCCTTGCATGCTTGTGGAAAGGTTGGTTTTTGTTCTCTCAACTGATGGTTGCTAATTAGGTTTTGAACTGATCTTCTTCCTTGTGATGCAACTTGATGACCTTTAGGATTCTTGATGGTAACCAAGTTGTTTGAATCTCAGTGGTCATTGATATTTTGGTCTCTTTATGGTCACCAAGGTTTTGAACCCCTATATGGTTGATGATTTTTGAGCTATAGTTTTGGACTCTGATTGGTCGCCAAGGTTTTGGTGCTTATGTGGTCAATGAGGTTTGATCTCCATGGTTCGTCCACAAGTTTTGAATGCATATGGTTGTCAAGATTTGCATCTTCATAGGTCACCAAGTTTTTGGACCCTTAGTGGTCGTTGAGGTAACCTAACCCTAGTAGCCGATGAGGTTCTCTAACCTAGGTGGTCTATAAGAACTGTAACCTTAATAGTCGCTGATGGATTTTAACCCTAGTGGTCATAGATGGTGCTTGCACTTAGTGGTCACAGAATGTGTCTAACCCCAGTGGTCACCAAAGTGGTGAAACCTAATTTTAGCGGTCGCCAAAGTGGTTTCCTACGGTGATTAAGGACAACTACGGTGGTACTTGAGATGATAGGGTTTTGTATGGCCTGGTTACTACTGTCGTGACCTATATACCAAGGACGGACTAGGTTGTTTTGTAGCTGGACTTATATGTCGCTACAGTTGACTTGTAATGACTGTGGGTGGATGAGAACTTAGGAGTTTGGCTTTGCTATATCTTGTATGGCACTGATTTTGACTTAGCAGTGGTCACCTGGAGTCTGAGTAGTATACCTCAAATTCCTCAAAGCTTAATAAAGATGTAATACAACCGTGTAGTATATCTTCTTAGGGTTAAACATGACTCACATTGGATGTTAACCCTTCCCTTGTCTTTTATACTTCTTAGATGTTAGATAAAGTGGTAATAGAAATTTATTTTTCAGTAAATGATTGTCTTACTTATTCCTTCATATACCTACTAGACATGTATGTTGCTATGCCTACCTATTTAGCTTACTCAATCCACTTAACCTATTTGAATAGCTTAATCTACTTAAACTACTGAACTTGTTTAATAATATATCTATTGTAATCAATAATCATTGTTGAGAGTTACATCTCTCATTGGGACGTTGATCTCACCTCATGGGTCACCACATCTTTTTAGGTGGTCACCAATGGTGTGGTCATGATCGTGGTGCCGAAGAAGACCATTTGGGTGAGTAGTAGAAATAGAAGGTTAGATAGAAGTTTACTTGTAAAGTCCTAGAGTCCACCGTGTACTCTCAGGTCTGGGTAGGGGATGTTTTGTAGATGATTTGTATATCGACTTGTGTTTTGGTAGTGTACCTATGTTTTGTATATGGCATGCATATGTGGAATAATATCTTTTGTATATAGGTTGTAGCTGATGCCACTGACAAACATGTAAATACTTGACATGGTATGTGTTGACATACAAGTTAGGCCTTTATATGATCTTTAAATTTGTTTTAATTTACCCTCTCTTCTTTTTTTTGGATCGGGTAAAATATTATCATCCAGCAAAAAGGTTGTATAGGGTATAACCTATATTGTATAGGGGTGGGTTAACTACAAAAACCCCATTGTGCTCTAGCAATTAGGTCCAAGCCTTTATAAATCTTAGGTTTGGCCCTACAGATCAGAGATAATCTTTCCAAAAAGGTATCAAAACAAACAAAATTATCCCTCTCATTACCACCATGGAGCCTTGTGTTCCTCTCCTGCCATTTGAAGTAGATAATGTCCGCGATCCCCATTCCACCAAAACATCTCATATTATTGTTCTTATGTGTCATAGAGATGATCCATTTAATCCCTTCCTCTAGCTTATCAAGAATTGTGCCTCCCCAACCATTATTCAATACCCATCTTGTCCACACATATTTGGAGTAGGAATGGTTGAAGAAAAACTTCTAGTTATGTGGTTACTGAGTAGTTGATTGTGTGTTTTGTTTTGAGTAATCTTGATTAGCGTGATGGGGTGTCACATCTTGTCTTTTGGTAAACTTGAAAATAGTAACAAAAGAAGAGAATTCTAGAAATTAGGAGAAAAAAAGAAGTTCCATGGAATAATGGTAATTGATTTAAGGAATATACCAATGAGAGAGATAAAAAAGTAATCTAGAATTCATGAGAAATTTATCCAATTTGATAAAATTAGCCACTAAAGTGCAATATAGTTATATGCATCCCTTAAAGACTTTTGGTGTGGCGATTAATTAATGTTGGTAATATTGTTTGAGAAAATACTTAAAGAACATGTAGTGAATGTGTATATAGGTGTTTCCAAGATGGAAACCTATTAAATAATTACCTCTTTTCAACAATGTATTCTTTTCACAACCATGAGAGAGAGAGAAAGAGAGACTTGTGGTAAGACAATAAAGATAACATCCTTTTTTCCAACCGTATATGTATATACACATACAACTAATCAATTGGACAAAAGAATTGGCAAGTTATTTTCCATAATAGGAAGAAAGTCCCAAAGAGGCATGATGGGTAGGAAGGGTTCCATGAACATAATGTATATATATGGGTGTAGGATCTCATCCTTCTCGTGTGATAACCCATCCCCTACCCTTTCTCATTTCCCATGCAATAGGGTTCTTTGTAGCACCTTTAGGGTCTATAGTAGATCCTCACCACCAAGAGGAGATAGGACCTAGCCTCCGTAGCCAAGGAAGCTTGGAGGTGTGGTGCAAGCTCCCTCACAGTCGTACTTCTTCACCTCACTTATCCCTACCGACAACACGTTCAGTAACAACCTCATTTCTCCCCCCCCCCCTTCTTATGGCGACCATGACAGATGAAGGGATAAGACCCTAATTGAGCGCCACCAGAAGTCTTTGGTGCGGAGGTGGCATCCAGAAGAGATACTACAATAGACAAGGTGGAGCTTCCTCTCACAACCATGGAAACTCCTGACTAAGATGATGCGTTCCTTGAGTATGTGAGGAACTGATGAAGGCAATGAGACCTTGCCCCTACCATCTAGAACCCAAGGACACAGAGCTGAATGTCGACTGGGTCATCTTCCACGACGTCGGGGATGATTAGTGCGCCCTAGCGTGAGACAAGAGAAGGAGTAGAGTCAAAATACTCTATTTCTCCTTCATACCTGTTGAAAACATGAGGGTAAATGGGTCTTTCTACTTCAAATCCTATCTGACACCAACTTGAATTGATAAGAAGTAAGTTGCTAATGTGTCAGCATGTGATTGATCAATCAATGTTTATCTTGAAAAAGGCATAGTTTTTTCTAGGATTCTCAGCTCAAGACAACTAATATATGAAAGTTGACCAAAAAATTAGAGGAATGGGATGAAATATAATTGAGACTTGATAACACTTCCTTTCCATAAGTGCATAAAGATTCAATATTTAATGTAAAACATGCATAGAAACCTTAGTTTCATGATTATAATGGCCATCACTTATTTAAATGATATTAATGGATAAAGCTTAACATGTTTGGATAGAAAGAGCGTCTTGTACCTATTTTGGGTTAAAATTTTATATGTTTCTAAGATTAGGGTTTCTAAAGTGGATAATCAATGATATGTGTTACAATGATGTTTAAAGCATAACAATCAGGGGCGGAGCCAGGGGGCAAGCATGGTCCATGCCCCCCCCAAAAAAATAAAATTTTAGTATATATATATGTATATATATACATATTTCTATGATATGGTATAATAATATATATAATTATAATGTATCTACAACACCAAGTTTACAGTTGGTTCAGCGGCTAGTGGAGCTTCTCCCTTGGATGAGGTCGCGGGTTTGATACCCCATGCACACATATGTGTTTTATTTTTCCAACAAATGTGCAAACGATGTGTTTATATTACGGTTATAATACAAACTCATCAACATGTGAATGTAGTGCAGTGGATTCAGATGGCGTTTACTTTCAAAGGGTCTTTGGATCGATTCTTGGTGGGTAGTATTATTATTTTGGCCCCCCCACATATCAAGGTCTGGCTCCGCCCCTGATAACAATCCTAGTTTTTAATTAATAGGTTGTTAGTCATGTTAAATAAACTTCATTGAAATGATATCTAGCATTATGAATGTAATGATCATTTAACATGTCCACGATAATAATGATGTAGAACTAGAGCTTCTAATGTGAATAACCATGCATATGAATAATTAGGGTTTTGGAAGATAAATATGATAACTTTAATGAACTCAAACTAATCCAAGTAATCATAATGAAAGGATATGTTGGATATAGTAATCACGGTTTCACCTAATGGTTAACATGCAATGCAATTAGGGTTTGTACCCTTATTCCTTATCCAAACCCTAAACACTAGAATAGGACGCGAGTAGGGTTTTATGTAATTAATGTGATGGTGATAATTTAGGATTTACATACATGCATATTTAATGTTGGTTGTTTGGATTCATCCTAATTTATTGGATTGCTTGAATGTCCTAGAAGTATATTCAACATAATATTTTGCATGGTTCTACAAAAGGTATGTGGTTACACCTATGACTACCCACAATAGTTTGCAGGTGTTTTCTAAGTGTTTCTTGAAGATTGAACAACTAAATTGTTGGATGTTTATTTACATTCTGTTACTTTAGAATGCCACTATGAGTATCACATAAAGAAATATTATGTGAAGAAAATGACAATTCTTATTCTCAAGTAGTTGATTGAATATGTTGTTATGTACTTGCACACTTATGCATGCACCTCACATACACAATATAGTAAGAAACTAATTCATGATTTTGGTTTCATAGCATTTTAGGTACATGCTAAATATGAAAATATCTAGATATGTGATGGACAAATGAAATTAATTGAAGACATTAAATTTAACTTGTAAGGAGGATTAGATAGATACTTCTTTTCATATAGTTTCACATGTACAATTATGATGTTAGAAATTCATGTAACCCCTTATAGTAACATCTTGTAAACAATATTTGAATTAATGAAGATTATTTGATATTATTTGTTATTTACTAAATTTGGATCCTTGGGAAATTTCAGGAAATGACTCTCAACTTTAAGGCCTTCCTTAATTTGGGGTTGCCAAAAAGTAAGGTCGTTACATTGGATATGGACAAAGGAGTTAGGATAGGTCTCCTAGTGGCAGAAGGACTCTTGGTAGGGTCGAAGAAGCTCAGTCTAGACAGAGTCATGGTGGAAGGAGCACAACCATGAATCAATACCGTCGTGAGAGAAGGTTGGGACTAAAAAACCTAGTCCTAGTGCATGCAATGGGAGTCAGTGTCTAGAGTGCACTGAGAAACATTAGTGATCATCAAGAGGGAAGTGTGGGAAACCGACCTCCTACCGGTGAACCCAGGTTTCCAACAATGTACTCAGGAAAAAGGAAGAAGACAGAGCTTTTTGTCTATAGGTGAGAGGCTGAGAGAGAGAGTACATGTAAGAGAGGGAGGTATGGAGGTGGTCCTCATGCTCTACGGTGGTGAGGGGAGAAGACCCTACTAGAAGCACCTTGGTTACTGTAGGTTGGGTGCCAAAACCAGGCCTTCACATCCATGTAGGGCGTCATGCAGAGATGAGGGCGATGAATTGGATCTGAGAGCCAAGTCAGACTTGGACTGGATGACTAAGGGAAAAACCCAACATGCTAAGCTACGCCCACCCTTCAGCTGGATCGTGGGTCTTGGGTGGCGTGGCCCGATAAGGGGTTGTCACGTCACTCATGCCCAAGGTAATTTTCCTTTTACTATGGATATGTTCCAAAAATTGTAGAAAATGCTACAGTAATCCAAAATAGCAAAATTATATAAGAAACGATCAAGAAAATGAGAGGAAGACAAATAAAATATGAACGAGACCTAATATTAATCCCAACTAAAATATTTGTGCTAATATGTCTTAAAGTGGTGATTAATACATGAAAATCCTAGATTTATACATTAAGATATTGAATTTGCTAAAAACATTTACTTTTCCATACTTATTTTTGTTTTCAAATTAGATGGGAAACCAAGATGATTATGATGAGTAATTGGTGATTCTAAAGTGAATAATTATGCATGTGAAGAATTAGGGTTAAAGAACATAACTTTCTATGTGTTTAATGAACTCAATCTAATATATGTGTTCATAATGGAAGGATAAGATATATATAATATTTAGGGTTTCACCTAATGTTTAATATGCGATGGAATTAGAGTTTATACCCTTAAACCCTGTATTAGAATCTAAGTAGGGTTTTTATCGAAATAATATGATGGTGACACTTTAGGATTTACATACATGCATATTAATGTCGAATTGGTTGGATTCCTCTTTGATTGCTTATAGTACTTGAAGTATAATTGCATAATATGCATGGTTCTACATTGAGGTACATGATTATGATTATAACTCCTACAATATTGATTGATGAGGTTTTCTGAGTGTTTCTTGAGGGTTCTCAAAATAAACTATTGGTTGTTTATTTACATTTTTTCAATTATAATGCCACTATAGGTATCACATAAATAAAGATATCATATTCTAAACCCTAAGATGACATGTATCGAGGGGTGATTCACACGAGCCCTGAAGGGACAGTGGTCGCACCCAAGATAGCATATCAAGTATGGGTTGGAATATGAGATGAAATTCTCTATTTTTATTTACAAATAATTAATTGATTATATGTTATTATGTACTTACACACTTTTGTATGCACCCAATGTATACATTATATTTTGATATGTTGATCCTTGCTTTGTTTCACACTATTTTAGGTAAGTGATATACATAAAGATGTCAAGATATGATGAATTAGATGAAATTACCTGAAGGAAATAAAGCTAAGTAAAGGATGATTAAGTAAGTACCTCTCATATGTACAGTTCTGATGATAGAAAATTCATCTAACTCCTTAGAGGAGCATCTCGTAAATAATATATTTGAAATAATGTAAATCATTTGCTATTATTTGTTTATTGATAAAATCTAGATCTTAGGGAATTTTAGGTAATGGCGCTCAACTTAAGGTCCTTCCTTAATTGTGGGATGTTGAAAAGTGAGGTCGTTACACCTCCATTCTATAACCCTCATATATGTGTGTTTCAAACCACAAGCCATCGAAAAAAGAGAGTTATGCTACACATATGTGAATTTGACAACAATAATTCATTATAAGTTTCCTGTTAAACCTAACACCCATCTTAGATCACTATACCCAGATATGACACTAACCTTTATATCATCTCAACTAATGTCTTGTAAATACATATGGTCCTCAAACAACAAGATTATAGATCTAATTCCCTAATAAAGTCATCGAGGTATATGAATGTGAGAACTTTCTCACAACCAACTATACCATTCCTATGATACCATATTGTAATGATACCCTTTTCCATTCAATAAAGGAATGGAAGCACATTGATGTATGTTATAAAACAAAGATGATAATTAAATAATATAGTCAAGCCTTCATACTCTTTATGAAAATTTTTTCTAAATATTCATCTCAAAACATAAAGTGAAACTTGGTTGTGATTCAAAAAATATCAAACAACATGGTTAAATGATTATGTTAATAGGACATACAACATGTAGTTGTGATGCACTGAACAAGACTCTTCAATTTTCAGTTGTAGAATTTTCCTACATAATCCTCTCGAACCTCCATACCTATTGATAGTTCATCCATAGACATGAACACCATGAGAACTATACAAATGGCATTGAGCTCATAAATAAGAAACTATAATCTACTCTTTAAAAATTTATGACGCACAAGAATGCTTAATAATACATGACACATAATACAATATTATCATTTGACTTTTCATGAGTTCACTAATATCATTATGGTACCTTCATAATGCAAGTGATTCTCTCCTAATTGTGGTACCATACCTCATAGTTACCACCCATGATTGGTACACAATGTACCCTATTATTGAGAATATATTCCCATAATGAACTACAATGAACATGATTTTCCATCATCACCTCATTTGAATTATATTGTATCACCATGTTCTAGAAAAGCCAGGAGCAACTTCCCAATTGGTCACCCATCCTAGTACTACTCCAAGATGAGCACGCTTAACTATGGAGTTCTTTAGAGATGGGCTCCCGGAAAAGGAGGTGCACCTTGGTGATATGGGTAGTCCAATCATTCCTGTTAAGATCATGTTATCTGAGGCATCAAATCCTAGGATGTTACAATCTCCCCCACTTAGACTCTTGACGTCCTCGTCAAGGCTCAACTATAAGGCTTCATAATCTCTTCCCCATTTCAGTGCAGACCCACAATGGCCCATGGACACCCAGCTCCCGATCATGGAATACCAACGCAAGGGTGGCTACGTCGACCATGGACAACCCTTTCCTACATGCCTGGACCGTACGACTCAAGACTGGCATGCCATCCCCATGTGGGCCCCACCTACTGGAGGGGAATTGGCTCTGATACCATTTGTAACGCCCGGGCCCACTGCCCAAGGCTCTAGTAGAGTTTCAGGAATGACAACTTGCCCCACAGACCACCACTAGCCTTAACTACACACTTTTTGTCCACTCACGTGCAAGCCAGGAGAAACTTCCCGATTGGTCACCCATCCTAGTACTACTCCAAGCTGAGCACGCTTAACTATGGAGTTCTTTAGAGATGGGCTCCTGGAAAAGGAGGTTCACCTTGGTGATATGGGTAGTCCAATCATTCCTTTTAAGATCATGTTATCTGAGGCATCAAATCCTGGGATGTTATAGTAGATATGATACCCATCTCTTTGATGTGGTGGCATTTTTCATAAATAATGCAGAGCCCGTTCCTATGGGAAGGAGGTGAGAATCGGTCACAGACCCTCCTCGCAACGACGACGGTGGTCCAGTGGTGCTAACCAGAAGCAACTCACGTTGTTCTCCATCAACGAGCACACTGGTTCTCACTACCTTGCGCATGTATGTCACATCGATTTGATAGAGCTTGTCCCTCCCTGGCTCTCCTTCACCAGCGTCGTCCGCAGTGTCAGCTCGACGATATAGTTGGAGGAGAAGGTCAGTCGGCGATCTCTTCCCTGGAAACCCTCATGTGTTTGTTGTTGAAGGAGGCATCTGTGCCAAATCCAGTCAAGGGAGCTACTGCACCATGGATGATGGATGGGCTACTGATCGTTGCTCTGAAATGGTCACCTAGAGCCCTTCTATCGCCCTTATCTTTCTTTGTTGTCCCAATCTGGTTCACTCTTGAGAACCTTAGTTTTCCGTGGACTTTGGATAGCCTTGCGAGAGTCACCAACACTCTAGGGAGACCCTTAGATTATGAGGATTCGACTATGTTGGAAGGATGTCTTGGTCCAGAAAAAGTTTTGCTTTTCATCATATTAGGTAAATTTGTATACTTTTCATCACTTCAATCAGTTATACACGATATTTTCTTTTCATCACATTGTGTATTCATCTCTGTCTTTTGTGTGGGAAACCCAATTTGTGTCTAGATTTTCATTTTGAAGTAGTAACTGTCATACATGCTTTTATGTTTCATGTAGTTACTTTTTTGTGATACATGGTTACTCTTATGACTCACATAGTTACTCTTTTTTGTTTCAGGGTTACTTTTCTGTCTGTAGAGATACTCTCACACAACTGTCATGAATTCCAGTCTTGATACAGATGCTACTAATGCCAGTGTCGAGTGTTATAATGATAATCCTCATTCTTCTCCTTTTGTTGCTGCTTGCACTTTATTCCCAGCAGAAGTCCCTAGAATTGGTTTCCAGTTTGGAAGTTTAGATGAAGGTATCTCCTTCTATTCTAGTTATACTGGCATGATTGGTTTTAATATTAGGAAAGATGACAACAGGTATGAACGAGGAACTAAGAATCTGGTTGCTAAAGATTTGGTTTGTGACAAGCAAGGTAAAATCAGTCGTTCTAAGAGGACTAGAGGGATTTTGAGCCTTGTTTGTGATGAAGTGGGTAACTTGTAGGATAATCTGTCCAAGAAGCACATACGTTCTGTGAAGAGGTGTGGTTGTGGAGCCATGATCCGGTTCACACTAGATAAGTCCTCATCCATGTGGGTTGTGACTGTCTTTGTTGAGGAACACAACCAAAATATTTTTGATGATGCTCATCTCCATTACTTGAAGTGTAACTCATCTCTTGATGAAACATACCAAGCAAACATACCTGTATCGAGACAAATTGCATTGATAGCATCTGAGTCTGGCGGTCATGAAAATTTGACATTTACTAGTAGACAAGCTCATGGACACCTCAGTAGCAAGAGGAAAGAGTCAGCTAAATATGATGTTGACATGGTGTTGGATCATTTTGCTAGGTTGAAGGTTTTGGATTTGAAATTCTTTTATACTTACCAAAATGATCCTGATTGTTTCTTGACACATTTGTTTTGGGATGATCATGTCTCTGTCGAAGATTACAGGTTGTTTGGTGATGCGATTGTGTTTGACACCACATACCGTACCAACAATTATTCTATGGTTTTTGGAATGTTTGGTGGTGTTGATCACCATCGCAAGACAGTGTTGTTTGCCTCAGTTCTGTTGCTGGATGAGAAGTACAACTCCTTTGTCTAGGTTTTCAAGCAGTACTTACTTTGTTTTGGCAAAGAGTCAGTTTCCATCATAACTGATCAAGACCCTGCTATGAATGCTACTATCATTACTATTTTTCCAAATCACAAGCATCACTTCTGCTGTTGGCACATCCTACAGAAGCTTCCCTCTAAGCTTGGTGGTGTTCCTAACAAGGATCAGATCATAGGCTCTCTGGATGATTTTTTGTGGAACGTGGATGATGTTGACATTTTTTAAGAGAGGCAGGATTCTGTAGTTCAAGAGAATGATCTGTTTTCCATTAGTTGGCTTAGTGATTTGTGTGTGATGCGTTCAGATTGGGTTCCATGTTATGTGCAGTCTTCTTTCTTTTCTATCATGAGGACAACTCAAAGAAGCGAGAGCCTGAATGCATTCATTAGAAGCCATGCGAATAGTAGGAAGACTCTTTCTAAACTTGTATGTTCCTTAGAGACTGCTTACTCTCATGTGTGGGAGATTGAAAATTTCAAAGATTTTGATGACGAGTACAATAATCTTCCTTTGTCATCATTGTGGTCTCTGGAGGAGCAAATGAGAGGTATATACACCAAGTCCATCTTTAAGATCTTTCAGTCTGAGGTTCATCAAAGCATGGTGTACAATGTAAAGGAAACATCAAAAGAAGGTGTCTTTGAGGTGTATCGTGAAAGTGGTATTGGATCTCCTCGTATCTTGAAGAAAGACTCATCTAGTGAGATGGTTTCGTGTAATTGCTTCATGTTGGAATTCAAAGGTATTCCGTACAGGCACATTTGTCTTATTTGAAGAGCTGTGACTTTTGCACTCTTCTCGAGCCATACATACTAAAGAGGTGGACTAAAGGATATAGATAACACCCTTTGATTTTTGGCAAATCATCAATTAAGCATCCATCCACTGGGAGGACACTTCCACTTGTTTCTACATGCAATTCAATTGTCAACATAGAGTGTAGGAACAACGCTATAGATCTTTGCCATGAAAAACGGTTAGCTTTGCAAAAGGAGCTCTTAGATTTAGATCTTGCTGATACTGGTGTTGGTGCTGGTGTAACCTCTTCTAATACAACTTCTTCTTCTGCTGTCAAGGTCCATATCCCTAGTATTTGCAAAACTAAAGGGAGACCTAGATTGACTGATGTGAGGTTTAAATCTAGATTTGAAATTGCTCAGTCTAAAAGAGAGAGGCAGTGTAGGAATTGCTTAGAGTTTGGAGTCAATCATGATAGCATAAACTGCCCTATGAAGAAGTAGTTCATTCTTCATAGATACTCTTTTAGGACTTTGTGTTGTTGTTGTTTGTTGCTCAATGGTTATCTCTGGTGCTACTCATGTGTTTTGTTGATGTTGGACGTGTATATTCATTATCTTATTTTGCTGCTGCTATTTCTGTTCTTCGAGCTACTAGTGCTGCTAACCCTTCTTTTCTGTTGTTGTTGTTGATCGGGAGCATCCTGGTGCAGCTAAGTGTGTTGTTCCTTTTTTTGATATCATGCGGTGGGAGCTGCTTCTGCTACTGCTCTTGATGGATGGTTGTTTTTAGTGGAGTTGAGTTGATTAGTGCGTGAGTGAGGCATATTCAAATTTGTAATGGGTTGTTCTTGTGTAGTATTTTGAAAGTGATTTGTAATCCTTCTTGTATTTGACTTGTGTTTGGAATCTATTTTTGTGTTACCATGAGCTCTAGCAGCTCTATGTATACATTGAATATGTTACAAAGAATCTTTTCTAATCAGATGTTACTCTTTGAAGAATATTTGTTTCTCTTTGTGTCCAATGGATACTCTTTGTTCTAAAATACTTACATTTTTGGATTAGAACAGTTACTTTCATGTTTGTACAGTTACTTACAAAATGTCAGTTTGTTACTATGTGATTCACATACACTGGTTTTGTTTTTGTGACTTACCTTCCTCCACAAGAGTTACTTTACAAAGTATAACATTTACTTTTTGAATGCTAGAGTTACTTTTATGTTGTCACAGTTACTCTTGGTGTTCTTATAATTACTTTATGGATTACGAGTTCATCACTCTTCTTTGCCAGTGAATTTTGATATAGTTACTTTTTTTTGGAATAGAACACTTGATTTCATGTTCGTATAGTTACTTACAAGATGTCTGTGTTACTTTGTGCTCCACATACATTGTTTTTGTGATACGCATTTTACCTTCCTCTTTTAGAGTTACTTTTACAAAGTATAAGAGTTACTTTTTGAATCATAGGGTTACTTTTCTGCTGTCACAGTTACTTTTAGTGTTCTTATAATTACTTTATGGGTTACGAGATCATCACTCTTACTCTTGAGTTAGTTTATTTGGACATGCTAACTAAAAATATATATCTTCATACAAAACCACAGTAGCTATTCATGCAAGTATACCACAGACAAAGCATAAAACGTTATCTATTAAACCCAGAAATACTCCTATTTATCATATGATTTAGAGTAAATGTATTTTCAGGCTTACAACACATAAGTAAATGTATCTCATAGTAGTTACATATCATAACTCCAGAACCAAATTGTTCAAATTTAACTTTTCACTTAATAAATCAGTATTCAGCTCGAATTCAACCATCTGTTGAGGCTTGAAACAGCTTCTTCCTCCATGCCTTTTTCTTCCTGCACATCTGCATCTGCTGCTTGTTTCTGCTCTCCTTCTTATTTTTTCTGAGCCTTATCTACTTCTTCCTTGTGTTGTTCATCTTGACCTTCTTTGGTGTTATCACTTGCATTCTTTTCATCTTCTTGTACTGGCTGCAGCTGCCGCCTTGTCACCATTCTTTGAAAAATGTCATCCCTTATTGCTGCATGTTTTTGTAAGTGAAGTTCATATGCTTTTCATTGACTAGGAAGTCAAGGTACTTCATCACAAAGACCCCACAATCAAGTGATTCTTCTTCCTACTATGGGCACAGTGGGTACTCCCATTCCCACTGTGATAGTTGGCTTCCTTTCTCTGGTTCCCCCCTGAAGAATTCATACACAATACCCACCTGTAGGAAAAAAACATAAGTCTTATTAATTATCAATCAACCAACATTATTTCTTTCAACCCATTATTAACAGAGTTACTTTTTTCATTGCTTACCCATCTAATGAATTCTTTCATTGACTTGCCATTTACACTCATTGAGTTATATGATCTGTGTGCACCATCCCTGAAGCTTGCTTCATACAAGTGCCAGTGGTTGTCATTGTTTAGTATCGTGAATACAGAGTCCATTGTGTTCCACTCTTTCAAGGGAACATTGAAGAGTGGAGAAAGAATGTCAATCTATTTTAGGGTGATGTTCTCAACTTCAAATGACAACTTCTACTGCAAATAAAGAATTTAAAAATGCAAATGTATAAGTTTCAGTTTGTGTATCTATTTTGTAATTTGATGTAATTTTGTATACCAAGTTTGCTTGTCTTACCAGAGCATAAGTGCTCAAGAAGTACCACGACAAACCCTTCTTCCTCCACTTTCTTGTTCTCACCTTGAGCATCTACACAAAGCAGTCCAGAACCTGAAAAAAAACCACAAGCTTTTTTCTTTAGCAATCCAAATTATTGTTTCAAACAGTTACACTACATTTTGTTTCTTACAGGTGATTGTATCATCTGGTCTTTGTATAGGAGGATAGTGAGGTCCTTCCCCGTGCACCAAGTATCATCGCTGAATCTCCACTCTCGTTTTGACCTACCAATCATTTATAGATGTGATACATATGAGTTAGATATTGAATAAGTAATGTTTATTTTGTACACTTGACTAAATAACCACTTCTTACATTTCTTCGATGTTGTCCATGAAGTGATGGACAATTTCCTTGGTTTCCTTTGTTTTGAAATGTTCAAAACCTATGAAATTGGAAAGCTTGTGATGTCAACAACAAAGTGCAGTCCATGTTAGAATCCATCTTCATTCACAAGTTACACAATGCTAATACATCACATAGTTACTCTATCAATCGTATAGTTACTTTTTATATGCCTATAGTTACTCTACTATTTCACATAGTTACTCTTTATGTTCACACATATACTCAATTACTGATATATTTAAAAGTAAATGCAACCTTACCTTTTCCTCCCTCCTTTTTTTATGTTCTTCTCTATGCTCCCTATTATATGCTTTGTCATCTTCTTTCTCTTTATCATCTTTTTTCTGGGATCGTCCTTCTTTCCTTCTTCTTCTTCTCTTGATTTCTTTGACTGTTCCTTTTTTTCTTAGCATTTTTCTTCTGCATCTCGTGCAGATTTTGATTTGGCAGAACCATCAGCAGCTTTTTCTTTGTGTGTTTTCTCTACTATACCAGTTTGTTTATCAACAGTCTCTTCTTCTGGTCCTTTCTCTTCAACATACTTTCTCTTCAGGCTCAGCTTGCCTAGTTTTCTCGATGTGTCTCCATTCTCCACACCTTATTTCTCTTCTTCGTCCACCATATCCTTATCCTTCTTGTGAAGCACCTCATACCTCTCTTTGAGTTCATCAACATTTACTGAGGCAAACCCCTCAGCAAATTGTTCGAACCCACTTCAGGTGACTGTGCTTTGTCACTTTCATCTCCCCCTTCCTCTTCAAAACTCTATTTTCCTCCTCTAGTTTGGGTATTCATTTTTCTATCCTCTTCTTCTCCTTCTGTAGGTCACTAAATGCTTCAACATCTTTCTTTGTGCAGATTTCCTTCTGCATCTTCAGCTCCTCCTCCAGTCGGTGGATTCTTCTCTCCAGGGTGGAGTTCTCAACATTTACTCCTTTGTCGATGCTTGGCTTTGCTAGCACCTTATCTGCCCTTGGCTTACTTTTTTCCCTATTTTTTGCTAGGTAATAGGGAAAGTCCTTTACTACTCTTGCAGCTCGCCAATCATCTCACTGATCCAATTTTATCCCTTGACAAACCTGTCCAAATAAATCAAACAATGTGTCACAATGCAAACATATAGGATTATGTTGTGCATTAGCTTTGTAACAAAGAACAAATATTCTTACATCTTTAGGGTTCACAGTCCCTATATCCATCACTTTCAGGATAGGCGCAACCCACTTCTTTATCCTTGGCTTGGCGTCAGGGAAGGTTGGCTTTGCCATTTTTGTCATCTCATATGCCCAAACCTGCATGTAACAGAGAAAAATATAATGCATAAGTAACTTCCCCTAGGCATCATTGTAACAATCTAGATGAAAATAAATTTGTTCACTTACACATAGGCACATGACACACCCTATTGTGTAGAGTGTGGTTTTTCCTTTCTCCCCTCTCCTCCTCAGTTGAACATTCTCCTTCAACATCTTCATATTCTTAAAGATACTCCCATGCACCAACTTTGCCCAATTCAACTGCCCCATGACAGTTACATCATCTAAGTAGTGCATTATGTAAATTGGGGTGAAATAGCTGGTATCTGGGAGTAGGAATGTTGCCAGCAAGTGCAACCTCCTCACATGACACATGTTTTGATAGTCGGCGGGGTTATCGGTCTTGGCATATTGTTGCCAAAGATTTCCCAAGTTTTCCTTGTGCCGGACATCCTTCTCCTTTAACCTTTTCTAGGTCTCACCTTCCTTGCCATGTGTACTTGTTGCCCTAGCAAATTCTTGCCATATTGAGATCACTATGTCATAGTTTTTCATAGGTTTGATATCCATACCTTTGCTAGGGATACCTAGAATGACCCCCACATCCTCAATTGTCATTCTTCGTTCCACCCCTTTGGCCAACAAGAATTTGTCATCTTCCACAAATCTTTATATTAAATCCTCTAAAAGTCCTATGTCTACCGTAATATTTGGCATCTTGATCATGTTTGCAAAGGCCATTGACCTCATCAGTCTAATCTGATTCTTTGTAAACACCACGCTGTTGTTGATGGTGTTGTAGCTTCTTATGTAGCATCTGTGGTATAGTCTTCTAATGCCAACTGCAAACATATCAAAACACACTCTTAGGTTTTTTTTGCTTAATACTTTTTAGTTAGTTCAATTACTCTTATATTTTTCAAAATTAACTATACATGGTAGGTTGATCACATTTTAAAGCTAACTATTATTGTAACAGAAACTTACTAAACTGTAAGTGTTATTAGGTTTCCTATGAAAGTAACAACAAATCAACACAATTATAAATTCATACAAGCTTACCTTCATCAGCCTTTCCTTTCCCCTTCTCTTTCTTCTTTCTTATTTCCTCTTCTCCTTCCTCATCAATAGCCTTTTCTTTCTCCTTACTTGCGTCAGCCTTTCCTTTCCCCTTCTCTTTCCTCTTCCATCTTTCCTCTTCTCCTTCCTCATCAGTAGCCTTTTCTTTCTCCTTACTTGCGTCAGCCTTTCCTTTCCCCTTCTCTTTCCTCTTCCTTCTTTACTCTTCTCCTTCCTCATCAGTAGCCTTTTCTTTCTCCTTAATTGCTTCAACCTTTCCTTTCCCCTTCTCATTCCTTTTACTTCTGTGCACTTATCCTTCCTCCATAGTAGCTTTTTCTTTCTCATTCCTTTGTGGATTTTCTTTTGTATTTTCATCAGACCCTTTCCTATCTTCTCCATCATACAAACATTGTTACTAAAAAATCGTACTCTTTAGTTTAACAAAATATACTTTCCAGTTTAACTGATATATCTAGTGTACGAGATACTTTTTGATTTGAAATAGTTACTCCATCCTTACTATAGTTACTCTAGACTATCGTATAGTTACTCCAATGTTGTTGTAGTTACTCTAAGCATCGTATAGTTACTCTATTTGTTATAACAGTTACTCTTTTATCATACATTGTTACTTTTTAGTCAAATTTTTTTATTTATGTTTCGTTATAATGTACATGCAAATATAATTTACCTCGTCGTTCTTCATTCTCCGCTTCATCACGCGGAGGTTCTTCAGTCCCAGTACCT
>OY856411.1:566572180-567119680 GCA_963693085.1 Alisma plantago-aquatica
TTGCTATATTAGTATTTTCTTATTTTCTTATTTTTGATATTAGTATTTTCTTATTTTTATTACTATATTAGTTTTTTTCTTCTAAGTTTACAAATAAATACATGTATATATTTTCTTTATTTTTATAATTTTAAACTTTATTATATAATTTTGGTATTATATCTATTAATTTTGAATATTTTTATCTAAATTTATAAATATTATGTTTTGATAAATATATATGTATATGTATATATTATATATATATATTATATATGTACATATATATATATGTATATGTATATTATATATATATATATTATGTATATGATGTATATATATTATGTATATATATGTATATATATATAATGTATATATATGTATATGTACATATATATATATATTTTATGTATATATATTATGTATATATATATTATGTATTTATATATATATATATTATGTATATATATATTATGTATATAATATATATATATATATATTATTTTGCTATATTAGTATTTTCTTATTTTCTTATTTTCTTATTTTTGATATTATTATTTTCTTATTTTTATTTCTATATTAGTTTATCTCTTCTAAGTTTACAAATAAATACATGTATATATTTTCTTTATTTTTATAATTTTAAACTTTATTATATAATTTTAGTATTATATCTATTAATTTTGAATATTTTTATCTACATTTATAAATATTATGTTTTGATAAATATAATATTTTGTTATTATTTTATTATCTTCAGATATTATTTTAAATATATGGCTAATTGTATATAAGTTAAGTTAGATTATATTAATTTAGCAATTTAACATATATATGTATATATAATATACACGGTATACATGGTATCATAATTATAAAAAAAAAATAAAAATAAAAAAAAGCAATACGTCCGGCTGCGGGACGCATTGCCCTCCCGAGAGAGCAATGCGTCCCAGCAGGGGACGCATTGGCCTGCAAATGTGTCATTTTGGGCAATAAGTTCAAGAACGTGCCATTTAGGGAATAAAAAATGGCAAATGTGCCATTTATGTTTTTTTGCCTAATAATTAAGCATGGTAGGGGTCTGTACTCCTCAGAGACTTTCCAGAAGAACTCCATAACTTTCATTATGAGATATAATTAGACTAACACCATATGGACAAATAGAGGAGACAAAGATGGAAGCAAATTTGGTTAAAGAACCACACGACAAATTCGGCTGGGAAATAGTACCCAGACAGGGACGCGCATCTGCCCTTCCATATCTAAGGATAATTATAGCAGCTGGGTGAGTTCCCTATCCGTCCATGCGTTTCTGATTGTAACCTTGCCGACATCGTGAAGTCACACGACCAAGAACTTCCGGCCGTCAAGAATCAACATTGCCCTACTCTATGAGATATGCCGACATTGCCATCACCATCGTAGTCACTCTCAACCATGCATCCTTCCTACTTTGGTCACCGATCATATCTAGGTAGAATTTTCCTAGGAAGAAGTTAGGTAAAGGTGCTGCTTCTGCTCTAGTTGTACCCCAGCACGCGTTTTGTACCGTGCCAGTCACTGGGTTAAACCAAAGAAGTGTGTGTTCCTCTTTTGATACATAACCCTAGACCTTCAGCTGGACTCCTGCCCTTTCGTTATGCAAAAATTACCTTTCCTCCCCTGGATACCTGTTTGCTAAACACCACATAATAATGTGGTCCATGCTCGAGCTGGTAGGTTCAATGAAACACATTAGGGCCCAGTTTGGCCGCTTACTTGTTAAATCCGCACAGTCTGCTAGAAGTCGTTCGTATTTTTCGGTGACCGCAGGAGGTGAGCTGCATGGACTTGTCAATTTTCTTGTTAATTTGTAGGGGGAGGAAGCATGTAATAGGACAGCAAATCAACAGATTGCAGACATTTCCAGTACCATCTCTTTTGGCAGGATTGGAAAAGTCCTTCATCCCTCTTACAGCAATTGTGGGACGGTTGTTACGAGTGCCACGTATAACGTGATCACCTACCATTATTACGCTAATCACCGGCATTCTTGAAGTCTGCGGCCAAACTAGGCGTAGAGAACCCGGCCCAATCAATGATTCAGTAGGGCTACCTTTGGGTAGAGTCATTCGAAGTCCCCGGTAGTTAACATATTAAATACTAATAAATCTGTATAGGCACGAAATTTGTAACAACCGTCCGGAGACGGGAGTCAAATCAGGGGGAGTAGCAACTGCCAGGCTGGTCCGCCGCCGCGTGAGCAAGATCTCATTTACTGTCCCGAACATTATCCGCTGATGACTATCGGTATTCAGAAAGGAAGCGGCCAAACTAGGCCTAGAATACATGACTTAAGCACATGATACACAGATATGATGCATTTCGTGATACTCACTTCTGTCGCAACATCTTGGACTCTCAGCCAAAACTACGTCGGCCCCTCGTGAAGTAGCAGACAAGAGTGTTGATACGAGCTCTTTGAATTTGTCATCGGTTTCCCATTTGCTTTCCTACAGGCCACTACGACGCTACGGCCATTCGCACTCAGATCAAGATCTCATTGCCGCACGTCAACTCGCGCAAAATCCTCCCCGCGAGAACGACAGAAATGGATTTCTCTTCGGTGTCACAATATTCTCGTCTGAAAGAACAAAAAGGGATGCGGTCCACAAGTGGGAAATACGTCGGGCCGTAAAGGGACAGTATTCAATTCAAATGGCTCGCTGGTAGATCAGTCGTGCTCCCCCCCTGCCTAGCAAGTGAAGACAGTCGATGAGGCGCGTTATATTGTTGCCTAGCAACCCTATAGGATAGAGCAATGCCCACTTGCAGGTCGGCTTGGATTGCGTGCATGCAGGAGAAACGAACCAGCAGCTCACTTGCACCAGAGACAGCGCAAACAATTGAAACCAGCAGCCTCCGCGAGCCCACAAACAAAAGCCACCGATTCCACACCCCTAACTCCCTAAGCTTGTGTTTGGCACCGTAACTAGAATGCCAATTTTGAGAGTAACTCAGCTCACACTAGGGATTCGGGATACAACCCCAATCCAAACCGTTTGGTGGCCGCATTGTTGGATATGTCATTTATCTATATGGGTTAAACCTAATGTAGTGTACTTAGTACATAGTAGATAAAGTAGAAAAAACAATTTTGTCACTTATGCAAATGGGAAGAGGTTCTAGTCCAAGATTGCTCACTCTTAAAGCTTTTTTTATCTTTACATGTAGGATTGCATGTGACATTACCGTCCGAATGACTCTAACTGAGAGTATGCTCACCCTTGTGGTAGGTATGGAGACCACAACACATGAACACCCACACCATGCCTCCCTTGGACGGACTCGGGCTCTTTGGTTGTGGGAATTTCTTCCGTTCTTTTTATACAAGAAAATAACTACGTAATTAAATATAAATTTAATTAAATTTTCTTTTATATTTAGATTTATTAATCCAAATTGAAAAGTGTTTGTCTCTATTTTCTATTACGTTTTAAAGAAATCAATTTACTACCGTTAGTTTATAATGGCCGATCATGATTTTAGCACTAAAATTGACACATCAAATATGTCTAAAAAATTACTGGTTCTAACTTTACCTGTTGACAAAGTAGGCTGTAAATTTGGCTTAATAAGGTGAGTTATGATTATCTATAGAAGAGGATGAACCTATACTAGATGAAACATACCCTAACAATGAGAAAATTCTTTCAAGTTGGAAGAAGACTGAGAGGACATGTTGAGGTTTAATCTTGTTTGCATTATAAACGAATGGTATGATTCATACTCTAAGTCACGTATTATCATTTTTAAAGTTTTGTGGAGGGCTTTAGAAAAGAAATATAATACGGAAGATCAATGTGCTAAAAAGTATTGTGTTTTCAAGTTTCTAAAGTTTCAGATGGTAGAGGGTAAATCCATTTCCAACTAAACTTATGACTTTCAACTACTTTATCATAAACTCCTAGATGCGGATATGAAATTTCCTAATAAGTTTTTATTATGTCCATTATTGAGAAATTCTCTAAATCTATGTAGTCGTTTGGCACGAGTCTCAAGCATCGTAAAAGTGACATGTCAATGAACAATCTCGTGATAAATAGTAAACATATAAGAGGAGCACTTGAAAGAGAAGAATGCCAAGTTGCTTACTGTTGTAAGTCCTACTATTAATTTTACTATTGCTAAGAAAAAAAATGAAATAAAAGAATGTGAATAAACATAAGGCTAAGATTCATAAGAAATCAAAGAACAAATTTTGTTGGACATGTGGACATATTGGCCATTGGAACAAGGATTGTCCTTCAGATAAGGCAAACAAAGTTGTCGCATCTGCAACTGAGGAGGTTGTAGCAAAGTTGTCTCATCTACAACTGAGGAGGTTGTAGTCAATATGATGACTACTTCCTTGAACTTCAATTGCGGGTATGTGTCTATAGAACCTGAAGTACGTTCAAATTTTGAACTACTTTACTAGATTATTGACACTAGGGTTAATGTACATGTTTGTTCTGACAATTCCTTATTTGTTCTTACCAAGCCTCAAGATCACTACTACAGAAATAGCATTCACTGTCACTTTTCTGGGCGTCGGTTATTAAGGAAAACCGACGCCTAACATATAAGGCGTCGGTTGTTTAAGCAAACCGACGTCTATATTCGAAGACCAGCCAGACACGAGTACCGCTTTGTATTCAGCGTCGGTTGTTTATAACAAACCGACGCTTAAAGTCGCCTGCGAAATCCAAATTTTGATTAAAAAAAATAGTGTCATTTTCAGCGTCGGTTATGTAGGTATAAACCGACGCCTATGTGCGATGAAAATTTGCGCGAAAAGTGTCACTTTCAGCGTCGGTTATCCTTGTATAACCGACGCTGAAGGTGGTTCCCGCCAAACAATTTCATGAAAATATCGTCCAATTGGACGTCGGTTGTTGCAAACAACCGACGCTAAAGATTTTTAGGCGTCGGTTGTTGCAAACAACCGACGCTATTTGGGAACTTTATATCCCGCGATCGCCCGACTCTTCCCCTTTCTTCTGTTCCATTGCGAGCCGATTTCCCTATTTCTCTCTGCCGCCGATTTCTTCTCCGGCGATTTCTTCTCCAACGCCCCCTTCTCTGGCTATTTCTTCTCCGGCGCCCCCTTCTTCGGCGCCCCCTTCTCCGCCACCACTCCTGCTACCTTCTTCTCTTCTCCGCGCCCCTTCTCCGCCGCCCTGCTGCTCCAGCGCCTGAGAACTGACGCCTGAGAACTGCTGCTCCAGCACCTGAGAACCGGCACCGCCACGCCGTCGCGCCGCCGCAACCACTGGACACCTGCTGCTCACCACCGCTGGACCCCTTCTGCTGCTCGCCGCCGCTCCTGCCGCCATTGGACACCTGCTGCTCGCAGTCGCCGATTGACACCTGCTCGCTTCTTGCCGCCGCCGCTGCCGCTCGTCACAGGTACCCTCTTCCTCCTCTTCTTCCACCTACGAGAGAGTAGAATGAATATGGATGTGTTTCTTTCATTAAACCCAGTTGTCGGACAAGAGGGGCAAATGGAGGAAGCAAACAACAATACATTAGGGTTCTAATCTACCCTTTTGTCCTATATTTGATGCTGATTGTGCATATATGTTGAGTTTGGGACTTTAGTGATGGACTTTGTCCTAAGTTGCTAATTTTTATTCTAATATGAACTCTAGTCTCATCTATCCATGTTTCATATAGTTTATAACATTGCATTGTGAATTATTGCATGTTTGAAACTATTAAATTCTTGATTTATTATTTAATAATGCTCTATAGATTAGGTACTTATCATGTCTATTAAAATCCTACCAGTATAATTATGTGATCCCAACATATTAAATTGAATTAGAATGATTTCATGAATTATAGGGTTTTAAAGTTGATAAACATGTACATGCGGAAATAGGGTTATTAAACCAATGGTTATAACATAGTATGATCTTAATCTGATCTGGATGTTCATAATAATGTAGTATGTTAAATATGATGATTAGGGATACATATAATGTCTAGTAAAGATTCCTAGACCTTTTGTTTGAAACTATTGATTTCGTGATTTATTATTTAATAATGCTCTGTTGATTAGGATTATCCATGTTTCCTATAGTTTATAGACAATTATTATATATAAGAATGACAACACATGTATTTGTTGGCCTAGAAACCCGTCCAAGATTGACTCATTAGGAGTAATTTGCAAAGAGAAGTGGTTGTTACCCTATGTCAGCTTGAGATGTATTTCCCTCCTTCGTTCTTTGATATCATGGTACATCTTGTTGTCCACTTGACTAGGGAAGTGAAAATGTTGGGACCAGTTTTCTTGCATTGGATGTATCCCTTTGAACGATACATGAGCATTTTTAAAGGTGATGTTCAAAACCGTTATCGGCCTGAAGGGAGTATTATTGAAGGTTATGTGGCGAGAGAGGTTATGGATTTTTGCAATGACTTTCTCAGTGGTAATGACACTCCTGATAATGACAAGAATATTGAGGAGGGCAAAGGAATTTTGGGATCACGGGTGAAAGTAATCAGCCGTGAGCAGTTGGAACAAGATCACTTGTATATTTTACACAATATGGACAAAGTGAGTGTTTATATCGAGGAACATACCAATTTCATAAAGAGACAACATCCTCGAGCAAGTTCAATGTGGCTTGCTAGAGAGCATAATAAGACTTTTACTAAGTGGTTTGAAGATAAAGTCTTACATCAACTATCTCAAACACCAAATGATATTACAGAAACTATCAAATGCCTCGCCTTTAAACCAAAACCGAATGTTATGTCTTATGAAGGGTTTGACATTAATGGATTCACATATTACACAAAGCGCCAAGATGATAAGAGTGTCGTCCAAAATAGTGGGGTCACTCTTCAAGCGTCGACTATGTACTTTGCAAGTGCAAAGGATAAGAGTCCACGTGAAGCTAAAATGTCATATTACGGTGTCATTGAGGACATTTGGGAGTTTGACTACATAGATTTCAAAATTCCGCTCTTTAAATGTAATTGGGTTGATAACACCAAAGGAGTTATAGTGGATGAATTGGGTTTCACTTTGGTGAACTTTGAAAAGATTGGCGAGAAGGGTGAACCATTCATATTGGCATCACAGGCAAAACACATATTCTATATCGATGATCCTGCAAATGATAAATGGTCAGTTGTTCTTCATGGTAAAAGACAATTCATTGAAGATCCTATAGATGAAGAAGAGTACTATGATAAGTATGATGACTCCAGTCCATTCTCAGTTTGGTTGCCAACTCCACAAAATATTGAAGCTAATGATGACTTATATGTGCGCGGAGATCACAATGAAGGATTGTTAATTGATAAAAGATCACAATTTTAGAGACATGTATGTTTAAACAAATGCTAAATGTTTGCCTTTTTCTAGTTAATACAAATGCTAAATGTTTGCCTTTTTCTAGTTAATACAAATGCTAAATGTTTGCCTTTTTAATGACATTTTCAGATGGCTGACCATGATGAGCATGAAGTCCATGATGAGCATGCTGTCCATGACGAGCATGGCGAGGATACCAATGTAAGTTCTAAAAACATATCCTGTATTTCTATAAAATTCATTATCTTCTAGTTATGTCATATATCCTATATTTCTATATTGGGCTAATTCAGTGTGTTTATTTTTGTCAAAATTTAGGTTGATGATGCACATGTACCCACTGAAGCACTGGAGCAACTTGATGCGCAACACCAAACACTTAACAAGAAAAGGGGCATCACTCTGTTGAAGAAGTTAATAGCGCTAAGTGGCAGTGGATCCAAATTGGTTGTGGAGTTTGATAATGGAGGAAATGCAATTGGAGTGAACCGCAATAATTTTGTAAACTATCTTGGGTGTACCACTCGGAGCCATTGTGGTGTTAAGTATGATAATTGGCATAAAGTTCCTCAGGGGAAAAAAGACTTGATATGGAAGGATTTATGTGTGAGTTATTATTATTTGCAATTCTATTTTGTAGATTACAAATTCTATTATTTGCAATTCTATTTTGGATACTAGTTAATAACATTTCTATTTTACAGAATCTGTTTGCATTGGATGAGAAGTTGCATCGTAAAAGTGTGATGCAACGCGCTGGAAAGATGATTAGGAATTATAGGACAAATCTGAACAGAGAATACATAAAAGAGGGTGATAAGAAGAAGAAGTCAGCCCTTGAACAATGGAACTTCTTGGACAAAGAAGATTCAGACAATTTTGTTGCTTCAAGAAAATCTTAAGAATTCAAGGTATTAGGCGTCACTCCCAATTTAATTAATATACATTGTATTCACCTATTCAAGATTAACATTTAGTGCTACTAACCAAATCATTAATGTGTATACTAACTAGGCCCTCAGTGACGCACAAAAAGCAAGGCGTGCACTGAATGTGCATGACCACACTATGGGTCCAAAAGGCTATGCAAGCGTACGCCAAAGACTACAGGCGGAGTCTGCGGCTACTCAGCAGTCTGCTGCTACTCAGCAGTCTGCTGCTACTCAGGAGTCTGCTCCTACTCAGGAGTCTGCCACACCCATGCCTCGCCATGATATCTGGATAGCTGGCAGGCAAAACAAGAAGGGTGAAATAAAGAAGCCTGTAACTGCTGATGCGGCTGCAAAAATGGTAAAATACAACTCTTAGAGAAATCGTTTGAATATTGATTATTTGTGGTGTTAACTTACCAATTTCTGTTTATGGTGATTAGCGGGAGCTGCACGAGCAGAGGAAACAAGGCACGTTCATCCCTCAGGGTACAAGGGATGAATTGACAGTTGCTCTGGGTAACCCAGAGCATCCTGGACGTGTTAGAGGTGCCGGTGCTGGTGTTGGAATCAAAGCATTCTTTGGGCCATCCCAGCGCAAACCCAGAGCGGGACTTTCTCAGGAAGAGGTAACCTATTCTTTTTTTAGAATGTTACTACAAAAGGAAGTTCATTAATAAGAAGATAATGTTTCTTTTATCCATGTATAGGAGAATAAGAGAGTTGAGGATTTAGTTGCTAAGAAGGTCAACGACGTAGTTGCTGAGAAGGTCAAGGAAGAATTGCTGCGGTGGCAAGCATCTCAAGCTTCCAATCAGCCTATGGCGACCCACTCTTCTCCTGATGCACAGACTGCGAGTAATCCTGGAGACCCATCGCCTAGCACGTCTGCTGTAAGTATTGTTTATGACATTGTAGCTAGTCTTTTCAAGATCATATGTTTTCAAGATTATATGTATATATGTATAACATTCTTTACGTAAATTTGTAGGCATTGAAGCCATGCCGCTTAAGAATGCAAGACTATGTTGTTGCAGAGGCGCAGGCTTACCAGTCCCTTCCTGGGGCAACGTTTCATGGGACTCCAATGCCGCAGGGCTACATTCGTGTGAGCTCGATACATGTATTACCCGATTGGAGGGAAGTTGCATTGCCATATGCCCACCCAGATATTGATACACTTGGTGAGGCAGAAGGCGGGGTCATATTGTGGCCCAAAGCAGATGTCGTCTACACGACTGAAATTGTAAGATCAATTTACATTGATTTAGACTGTTAATGTGTATATATGATGTCAACTGATCTGAAATTATATATACAGGTTAAAAAGAAGACACCAGGAGCACCTGGGCCTCCACCTCCACTTCCCGCATTACCAACTTGGGTTCCAACTGACCTAACATACCCGTTAGGTCCTGCTTGTAGGGGAATGGCATGTTGGCTACGAGCACATAATATACATTGCCCTATAATAGTTTCTTTAGATGCAGATTATGCAGGTCAATCATACGATAGCTCTTTATTTATATAAGATATTATTGAGTTGTTTATGTATGATTGGCTGAATACATCAATGATAGAGAAATGGATAAGGTGAGATCTTGTTTATACATCCATATACCTTGTGTAAGATTCGGTGATCTAGTTTCTTATATATTAATGCATACGCCTATATGTTTTGCAGCTACTTAGTCGAAGATCATTGCAAAAAATTTGCATTTGATCATGTGGGATTTTTTATTCCATCATTGATTAGTTTGGTAGCTAAAGACCCTGATAATGTTCAACAATACTGTATAGATGCTTTTACAATTTTTGGTCAGTAAAAGAAGACGATAATAATAGCTCCATTCAATGTCAAGTAAGTTTACTTTATTTATAATTTGGACTTAAGAAAATTCCATTTTTATTTTGCATTTTGAGTTATTAATTGTTAACTTCTTACCTCTAGCAGTAGACATTGGGAGTTACTAGTTATTGTCCCCGGGACATTCACTGTTTATTATCTAGATCCTGCGGGGAGTACATTGAACACTAAAATTGGACACGTAATGAGAATGCCATTATTCTGGTGAGAAATATTTCATTTTTATATCTGTTAACATCTTTTATTACATTACTATTTACTTATGCAATTTATTGTGTTATATTAACATGTAGGGGTTTAGATGCATTCAAAAAGGCTGGAGGAACGGTCCCAAGGAAAAAGAACCAGCCAATAAATTGGCAGAACGTACAAGTAAGTTCCCGACTCGAATATATATATTATTGATGTGAATTGTGCTTAGTTGTATTATTTTGTATGTTTCAATTTATAGTGTGCTACACAAGACAATAGCTGGGCATGCACATACTATGTGATGCGATTTATGCAGATGATTATCAAACATGCCGCATTGGACATCGATAGCATACATGAGGTATTATATATAGTCTCATTAGTTAGTATGAAATATATCAATCTTATTTTTATATTATTACTTATATATATACAGCATTCTCTTTGCAGGTGTTTAAAACTGACCACACTATAGGTAAACGCTTAAAAAATATACATGCTCCATATACAATGGAAGCATTAAATGAAGTAAGAGAAGAATGGGCAAAAGACATACAAGCAGTGGCAACTGTAAGATATAATTGGGATGTTGATAGCGATAATGAATGATACTTTGTAAATGAATATTTCTGAATGTTAATACATGTATTTGAATGTTTCTATATGTGTAAATGTGAGAATTGAATTGATGTCTGAATGTATGTACATGTGTGAAATTTTCCTTGTGACTTTTGCAGGTTTGCGGCCTATTTGTAGGCTGATATCAATGGATGTCATAAACCTACAGTTCAGAAAACTGAACTGCAGGTTCTCATCCTGCTGACCAGCCACAGCAGGCCTGCAGACTGATATGAAAAAAAAAATAGATATAGGCGTCGGTTATTTATAGAAAACCGTCAGCAAAGACCTACAGCGTCGGTTTTTTTCAAAAAACCGACGCCTGATGTGGCCAAAGCAGTCCTGGAAATGGCGTCGGATATTCATATCAAACCGACGCCTATTTAATCTATAGGCGTCGGTCTTTTGGTATATAACCGACGCCAAAAGTGTTCGCGCCATAGAAAATGGCGTCATATAGGACACTTTATGCGTCGGTTATCTACTAAAAGACCGACGCTATATTCCATATAGGCGTCGTTCGTTTAGTAAATAACTGACGCAGAAAGTGCCCTAGATGACGCCATTTTATGTGGCGTGAACCCTTTTGGCGTCGGTTATCTACTAAAAGACCGACGCCTATAGGTTAAATAGGCGTCGGTTAAAAAACCGACGCCGAAGTGTTCGACCTTTAGCGGAGCCCACATAGGCGTCGGTCGGAAACCGACGCCAAATGGGGTTAAACGACCGACGCCAAAGGCCGTTTCTGTAGTAGTGAGAGGTTAAACTGTGACTTTCATCGATTCAAGCTTTGTAGAAGTCAAAGGAAAAGGATGGGTGGACTTGAAGTTTTCTTCAATGAAGGTTCAAAAACTTCAAAAAGTTAGATGTACTCCATCCGTTTGACGCAATATCATTATTGGTACAATTCTTGTTAGGGATGCTTTATAATAGACCTAAATGTAATAAAACAATTATTAAACGCCTTCACGACTCTTTATCCTTTAGAAAATAGTATTTATGTGACATAAAAATCTAATTTAAAATTTTTATTGAACCTATTTTAAATTCAATTTTAAATTTAAATGGAAGTGAACTATTGCATGAATCTTGAATATTCTGACATATGACATAGTTGTTTGGAACATGTTAATGTTATCTCAATAAAACAAATGATGAATCTAGATTTTATTCCTAAATCCGAAATTAATAATATTAGATGTCAAATTTTTGTACAAGCTAAATTCCTTAGAAAGCTTTTTCATTATCTGAATATGAATTCTGAAATTCTTGATTTAGTGCACACTGATATCTGTAAGTTTAATGGGATGTCTACTAGTATAACATTTTTTACTTAATAACTTTTATTTAGGATGGAAGTAGATAATGTTATGTCTATTTAGTTAATAATAAATATGAGGCATTAGGAAAATCCAAAGTATTTAAGAAAGAAGCTTAAACTCAAATAGAAAAGTACTTAAATGATTGAAGTCTGATAGGAGAGGAGAGTACACCTCAAACTTGTTCTTAGAATTTTGTCGATTCCATGGTATAGTTTATGAGGTTACTACTCCTTATTCATCATAATCTAATGTGATTGCAGAACATAAGAACCAAACCTTGATAGATATAGTAAAATACCTTACTCCAATCCTTAGGTCTACATGACTTTATGTGAGGGGAAGCTTTATTACATCTTTTCATACTATGAAAAGAGTTCCCAATAAATATAAAGAAAGTAGTCTATTTGAGTTGTAGAGAGGGAGAAAATTGAGTGTTAAATATCTTTGATTGTGGGGGGTTTCTTGCTAAGTTATTTATCCCTAAACACAAAAGGAAGAAATTTGGATTGAAAATGATTGATGTCACCTTCTTGGGTTATGTGGAGACAAGTTATGCATGTAGATTCATGATTGTAAAATCTGAAATATCAAACATTGATGTCAATAAAATTGTGGAACTATGTGATGCTACATTCTTTAAGGATGTGTTTTCCATGAAATCTAGTGTGACCAAAGAAGTATCTCAACAAGATCCACTTACCACATGTCCCATTCCCAAAAACATGGAAAGGATGGCAAATGTGGGGGGGGGGGTCAACGTACATCATTTCTAAATCTAATGATTATGAAGAAATGGTGAACCAAGGTGAAGTTTAAGGACATCCAAGAATTTTATAAGTGATTTTCGTACTTACAATATTGAGGATGTTCTTGTATCTTTCAAAATAGCTACAAATTCTCCATCAGATACTTTAAAAAAAATCTATTGATGATGAAATATAATCGATTCTATTGAATGGAATTCAGGAGTTAGTGGATTTACCTCCATATTGTTATGTAGTTGGATGCAAATGGATCTTAAAGAAAGAAAATGAATGTAGATGGGACAATCAATAACTATAAATTTAGATTGATTGCTAAGGGTTACACATAGAGGGAATGAATAGATTATTTTGATACCTATTCTATTGTATCACGTATGACCACAATTCAAGTACTTATAAAATTGACTTCCATTTATAATCTCTCCAGCCATCAGACGGATGTCAATGTCACATTCTTACATAGTGATCTTCAAGAGGAGATATATATGGAACAGTTTGAGGGATTTGTGCATCGTGGGAATGAGTCCAAAACATGTAAACATGTTAAGTCATTATATGACTTGAAACAAGCCTCTAAGCAATGTCATGATAAGTTTGATTCAATGATATCATCATTTGTCTTTAATTCTAAGGATTTTGATAAGTGTGTTTATTGTAAATTTTCCAACGATGGATTCATTACGTTATGATTATATGTAGATGATAACATACTTTTTTGTTTTGAAATGAAAGTAGTATACGAGACAAAGTCATTCTAGTGTAGAAAATTTGAGATGAAGGATATGGGTGTCGCTGATGTGATTTGAGGGCTTAAAATCATAAAGTCTACAGATGGTATAACTCTCTGAGAGTCTCATTTTGTTGAGAAGGTAGTGTGGAGAGGTTTTAGTGCACATCACGTAAATGTGTTAAGACTCCATATGATTCACTCAAGGCCTTATTCAAGAATGAAATGGGAGTTCTATTCTGAAATATGATACTTCAAATAATTAAAAGTTTGATGTATCTTATGAACTACAAATGATCAAACATTGTGTTTACCATGAGCAAGCTATGTAGATACACTAGCTATCCTGACAAAACCAATTGAGATTGTGACGTCCCCAGATTTTCTAAAACTTAATCGGATGTGAGACGTCCAAATTGAAATCTCACCTCAGCGAGAATTCCAATTTAAACATCCCACACTAGGCTAAGAAGAAGAAAATCAAGGGAGTCAGAAGGAAACAATCAGTAGCACATGTACATGAACAATAATAAAACCATACACACATGTTCACCATTCAACATATAATTACAACATGAATTATTACAACATTTGATATTACATATTGAACAGCAAATGTATACATATATATGTACTACCACTAAACTACATGATCTTAAGACAACAGGTCCACCTGTACATCAGCTCACCACACAACTCTCAAATATCTTAAATCTTCAAGAGCATAACCACAACCTAAAAAAAGATTACATGTGGTACACGTCAGCACAATATTCAAGAATATTGTACTGAGTACACCTACATGTCTTTTATATACCTCTCCTCATATCTTGGCAATAACATAAAACTAATACTTGGAAGTAATAGAAGAATATAAGAAAAGCGTATATTTTCATGAAGATGTTCATTAAAAAAAGCGAACACATATTTTAAGCATAATTTCCATTATATCATCCATGCATTTACTACCTGAGAGTTGAATGCATCAAGGCCTTTATGATCACTACCAAAGAGTTGGATCATATGTACAATGTGACCACTACCAAAGAGTTGGGTCCAAGCACACTACCAAAGAGTTGGTGCTTTCATATGTACAACGTGACCACTACCAAAGAGTTTGGTCACTTCCAAGCACACTGCCATAGAGTTGGTGCTTTCATATAATGGAACAAATATATTATGTTTGATGTGTTCATAGCAATACGTTGGGAAATTCAAGCAACATATCATACAAGACAATCATTTCAATCAATACCATATGCCAAGTCTTTACTATCATATAACACATGCATAATGTATAATAAGCCAAGTAAGAGGTAATGGTGTACCTTCCAAAGAGATATTATTAATCACATATTCCTCATGTCATATATATCTTTGGTCAACCTTGATTAAGATAAGATCACATACGATCAGCAGGTTCTCATCATCATTAACCCTATTTATATCCATTTTAGGGTATGCCTATCTCATTATGATATCCTCATGATTACTTGTATTCTTGCTTTATATTTATCTTACTGATGTCATTTTCTAGATTATAGTTCATCAACTGGATATACTCATGTGTCACATTATTATGTGAACATACTTAACATTATGTCACTTTCATTAACCATAATAGGGTTACATCACATGCATTAAGGGTGCTCTTCATATAACATGAATTTTGTGTATATAATTGATCTCAGATTTATATATTATCTTCTAGTTATTGATATAAATTGATTCTATAAATTTCATCATTTATTGAGCATGTACATATTTATTACATTTTATTTAGGGTTATTGGCCCTAAATAGCCATATTAATCAAATTATATACTTTCATGCATCAATATGACCATATCTGACATCATATGCACTATAAACATGATTATAAACTTATTGACATTTTCCCATAATTTTAGGCCATTGTTTGATATTTATTATCTATTAAACAAGCATTACACATCTTACATAATATCACAGAGATTTGTGTATCAAAAGCCTAATATTATCATTCTATCATGTTCTACTCATTTTTCTAAGAATTTTTCTACCTTATTTGTATTTTTCTGATAACTGTGCTATTTTCTACGAATTATATAAGAACTGGGCATTTCTAAAGAAATTACCTTTTTGGGCCAACAACATGTCGCCACATGGCATCCAAGGAGGCGCTGCTCTTTGCTTGGACCGGTCAGATCTAAAGATTGATCCACGGATCTATTAGCCCAGGTTGGGCCTCTCCCTTTCTCGCTTTCTCTCGTGCCTGAGTCCCCAGTAGGACTCCGCTTCAGTGACGCGGCCGCCGTTGCCGCCTGGGAGAGTCCGACGAGGGATCCACGTGGGTTGGGTTCCGCACTGAAAGCTTGCACCCCCACCATCAGACTCATGGTGGTCAACCGTGTGTGTGACATGGTCTCTCTACAACCCAAGGCGTTTCCCTGATTTCCTGGTCAGAGCAGCTCCGGTGCAGCAAAAAGAAACCCCTTTTTCTCTTCTCATCGACCTGCGTGAACACATCCTCCTCCTCGCATTCTCGCACGATCACGACCACTTCTCGGCACTCCAGCAGTGCTTTGTTCTTCTAGGTTGATAACACCGCCCACTTGAGAAAACTGATGAGCAGTAGGTTGGGGATCCTCTCCATGTCCTTTGATACACCACCTTCACGACGCCTCCATTCTCCGCTTGACACCTCCTGAGAGAGGCCATGATTTTGGGTGTTATCGTGAGGTTCTTCTCCAGTAAGCAGTTGGCAGACAGATGCTCCTCTTCACCACCATAGCTTTGCTTCTGATGGCATCCTTTATTATACCCAAACCTTTACGGCTCCTCAGGTGCACAATTGTGCCTTCATATCCCTATCTGTCGCGTTACAGCTCGAACTTGTAGTAGTTGGTGCTCGTCTACTCTCTTCTTGTCCTATTCTTCTCCTTTCTTCTCGTGGGGTGTGCTGCTATGCTCCAGTTGAAGCAACGAGCTGGGTGAGGGTCAGGGTGGATACGCCTGATGGAAAGCGAGGCCAACTACCCACTCCTAGTCACACGTCCTTGTCGTGGCATCCTGGGTGAATCATGGGCACCCCACATCTTAGTCACAAACCGTAGGAGGTCGAGGAAAAAATACAACCGTCAGATCCAGGTTATACTGCCTAGATCAAAGCGAGCTATAGGGCAATTCGTGGACTAGCCCACAACCAGGGTGCGTGATACCATCTGACATCCATAACTTAGGCTAAAACTCAAATAGCTTGGTCAATAATACACATTAATTTATCATTTTTAAACCTCAATAACTTCATCTAGGAACCTCAATTCTTCATCAAAATTTTGACCATAGTTTTATCACCGCTCAAGGTACTTTCCATTCAAGTTTGGTGCCAAAACTCAATTCATAGACCATTCAATTAAATACCTCAACAAGGCATAAAACTAAGGATCTTAATCATTATGCCAACCTCACCTCAACACACCTACTTTGTCAAAAGCTTGGAACTCTCAATATAACTCAACCATATGATTTCACTTATGTCATTGGACATTTAGGACTCTAAAAGTCCACTCCATCACATCCTATACACCTTAAAAGAAATTCCGTCCTCAGAATTAAGCTAGAAAAACCACTTTGTCACATCATATACATCTTAAAAGAACTTTCGTCCTCGAAAGTCAACCATACTCATACTCCAAGGAAAACTACCAATTCTTCATCCACATGTAGGCACTATTCTATGTGTAACATATCCACAAAAGTTACCTAGAACCATGTATCCAAAGCACTATTAGGGGGTTTTACAACCATCTTGGTGCACAAACACTCCATTCAAGGTTAAACTCAAGGTTTAAAAACTTAGGTTATGTCATGGCATATCTCATATATCAGGGTTGCATCCTTATCTTAACCCGTGCATTATTATTCAACATCATATTATCATGTTCCAAAGGAGTTAACCAAAGTTAACCCATTATATCAAGGTGTCATAATCATTATGTTGTGTTAACTGCCAAACTATATTTTTCATCTTTATTAAGCACTAAGATTAACACCACATGTATCATATTTCATTCATATGATCTTATTTCATTGCTCATAATAAATTATAACATTTAGTAGTGATTTCATCACAAGATTAACCAACAATTTCAAATTATTCATCATTATTCATGTACATGGTTAACCAATTACACCTTGATATCTATTAAACCACCTCAAGGTTTTCATCATATCATGTCTATATATCACGTCTCGAGATTAGATCACATCCTTACATCTATTATATCATGGTTGTGCGAACAAACTTATACAAGTGGCTCGTGAAACATGTATCAAACCTTTATATAGTCCAAATGAGGTTCCTCTAACCCATACCACAAGGGTAGTGTCATGCTCAGTCTCTCTGAGATAACTCAACCCTATGAGTATCTCATATGCATATACTTTATCTTCCCTCTTCTGGTCTAGGGTTCTTAGATTACCTCATTGGAACTAGCTAATAGCTTCAATAGCTCTAGCCACATGAGCACAAACCAAAACATGCTACGACATACTATTCATAGGTATTCTACCCATGAAACATGCTTACCCAAAACTCTCTTATACATGCAACCACTAGATTCCTATGTGCAAAACCACCAACCCGAGCATGAGGCTTCACAAAAACTAACATAGCTACCTCCTCCAGGGTCTTGGGCTCTCTCCCTAACCTAGATGGCAGGTTCTCATATTCATTTCCACTTGCACACATATATCGAGCCTCTATCTATCTCTAGGGTTTGGTCCTCCCAAGGACATCTAGGGTTTAATAAAACTATAGGAATCATGCATAAAGCAACTCATCTCAATCACTCAGGAGTAGTCTAGTTTAGGACATATCACATATCTCATAATTCTCATATCTTGGAGTTTAGGTTCTCTAACCTTCTCCCAATGGGTCTCACTCTCTCTGGAGTTAACCTCGAAATTGGTCCCAACACTAGAGGTCCTCCTTTGCAAAAGAGCTTGAGGCTCATGCTGACTCACATCTTATCTTAACTTAACATAACTTATCACATAAAATCCTAGTTACTTGCATCACCAAAACTCATCTTGCATCCTCAAATTGAACTTGGATCCTCAAAGACAAACATATATCATCATAAACATCTTATGTCTTCTATATAAGACTTACATCATATCATCAAAACTTATATCATCTATTCCATCTATCATAATATACCAAACAAGGCTCTAGACATATAATCTAGAACTACACTCTCTTCTAGATTGATGTCATTCACTTTCACTTAGGTTGCATGACCACCTCCTACTCGTACATGTGTGGGTACACATTTTTGTAATACATATACATAATAAAATATTATATAGTTTTTCTCCGATAAAACATGCGTCGGAGAAAACTACCAAGGTTCGATCTGATTGGAATCAAAAACCAAATCCTGAAAATGAGTGTCCCACACATAGTAGAGAGTACAGTGTCATGAAAACTAGAGAAAAGGGTGAGAACAATGGGTAGACTAGTGTAGCTACTCTAGACAACATGCACAATATGTCTAGGGTTTCTCTTCCCCTGATGTACGTCATCTCTAAATAATGCAACATCCCATACCGTTGCACTATAAGTAAAGAACTACATCTAAGGACTTTCTATACAACAAGCACCAGTCTAGACCTAGTTCTCAGACATCTAGGTGCTAACCTAGAGGCTAGGTCAGATCTAGTCTCTAAAAGACGACTAATATAAACCTAAAGATGTTTTTAAGTTCAAGGTTCTTTAGTTTTGAGTTGCATAATGAGCAAATGTCAGGCTTAGCTATTGTTCATGCTCTGATACCACCTGTGACATCCCCAGATTTTCTAAAACTTAATCTGATGTGAGACATCCAAATTGAAACCTCACCTCAGTGAGAATTCCAATTTAAACATCCCAAACTAGGATAAGAAGAAGAAAATCAAGGGAGTCAGAAGGAAATAATCAGTAGCACATGTACATGAACAATAATAAAACCATACACACATGTTCACCATTCTACATATAATTACAACATGAATTATTACAACATTTGATATTACATATTGAACAACAAACGTATACATATACATGTACTGCCACTAAACTATAGGATCTTAAGACAACATGTCTACATGTACATCAGCTCGCCACACAACTCTCAACTATCTTGAATCTGCAAGAGCATAACCACAACCTAAACAAAAGATTACATGCGGTACACGTCAGCACAATATTCAAGAATATTGTACTGAGTACACCTACATGTCTTTTATATACCTCTCATCATATCTTGGCAATAACATAAAACTAATACTTGGAAGTAATAGAAGAATATAAGAAAAGTGTATATTTGCACGACGATGTTCATTAACAAAAGAGAACACATATTTTAAGCATAATTTCCATTATATCATCCATGCATTTACTACCTGAGAGTTGAATGCATCAAGGCCTTTATGATCTCTACCAAAGAGTTGGATCATATGTACAATGTGACCACTACCAAAGAGTTGGGTCCAAGCACACTACCAAAGAGTTAGTTCTTCCATATGTACAACGTGACCACTACCAAAGAGTTCGGTCACTTCCAAGCACACTGCCATAGAGTTGGTGCTTTCATATAATGGAATAGATATATTATGTTTGATGTGTTCATATCAATACGTAGGGAAACTCAAGCAACATATCATACAAGATAATCATTTAAATCAATACCATATGCCAAGTATTTACTACCATATAACACAAGCATAATGTATAATAAGCCAAGTAAGAGGTAATGGAATACCTTCCAAAGTGATATTCTTAATCACATATTCCTCATGTCATCTATATCTTTGGTCAACCCTGATTAAGATAAGATCACATACGATCATCATGTTGTCATCATCATTAACCCTATTTATATCCATTTTAGGGTATGCCTATCTCATTATGATATCCTCATGATTACTTATATTCTTGCCTTATATTTATCTTACTAATGTCATTTTCTAGATTATAGTTCATCAACTGGATATACTCATGTGTCACATTATTATGTGAACATACTTAACATTATGTCATTTTCATTAACCATAATAGGATTACATCACATGTATTAAAGGTGCTCTTCATATAACATGAATTTCATGTATATAACTGATCTCAGATTTATAAATTACTTCCAGTTATTGATATAAACTGATTCTGTAAATTTCATCATTTATTGAGCATGTACGTATTTATTACATTTTATTTATGGTTATTAGCACTAAATAGCCATATTAATCAAATTATATGCTTTCATGCATCAATATGACCATATCTGACATCATATGCAATATAAACATGATTATAAACTTACTCACATTTTTCCATAGTTTTAGGCCATTGTTTGACATTTATTATCTATTAAACAAACATTACACATCTTACATAATATCACAGAGATTAGTGTATCAAAATCCTAATATTATCATTCTACCATGTTCTACTCATTTTTTTGAGAATTTTGCTACCTTATTTGTATTGTTCTGATAACTATGCTATTTTCTACGAATTATATAAGAACTGAGCATTTCTTAAGAAATTGCCTTTTTGGGCCAACAGCATGTCGCCACGTGGCATCCAAGGAGGCGCTGCTCTTTGCTTGGACGGGTCAGATCTAAAGATGGATCCACGGATCTGTTAGCCCAGGTTGGGCCTCTCCCTTTCTCACTTTCTCTCGTGCCCGAGTCCCCAGAAAGACTCCACTTCAGCGACGCAGCCGTCGTTGCCACCTGGGAGAGTCCGGCGAGGGATCCACGTGGGTTGGGTTCTGCACTGAAAGCTTGCACCCCCACCATCAGACTCATGGTGGTCGACCATGTGTGTGCCCTGGTCTCTCTACAACCCAAGGCGTTGCCCTGATTTCCTGGTCAGAGCAGCTCCGGTGTAGCAAAAAGCAACCCCTTTTTCTCTTCTCATCGACCTATGTGAACGCCTCCTCCTCGCATTCTCGCACGATCACGACCACTTCCCGGCACTCCAGCAGTGCTCTGTTCTTCTGGGTTGGTAGCACTGCCCACATGAGAAAACTAATGAGCAGTAGGTTGGGGATCCTCTCCATGTCCTTTGATACACCATCTTCATGACGCCTCCATTCTCCGCTCGACACCTCCTGAGAGCGGCCACAATTTTGGGTGTTGTCATGAGGTTCTTCTCTGGCAAGCAGTGTTGGATAAATTAGATATTATGATAAATCCCTTTGTTTCGATGATGACAAACATTTCATTCTTATTAATCTAACAAGCTACTTGAGTGTGCAGGACTAAGCAGGATGACAAAAGAAAATCCAAGAGCTTACTTAGTTATATTTTCATGCAATGTAATCAATATTGTAAAACTTGTACAAATATATATAATGTACAAGTACTTAGATTTGCATGTAAATCAAGCGTTAGATTTTCCCTAGCCAAACACCATAGTTAGACATGTCATCCCATTTAATTAGGATCACCTTTGCACACTCACACATATAATTAATGCTTAAATTGAAACCTTGAAACAGGATCATTCTCGGTCGACAAACTCCTCGACCGAGACACTCTCGGTCGACCATCTTCTCGACCGAGAAAGATCCAAAGTAGCCGTTAGACACAACAGACAAAGTAGTTGGCAGTTGCAAATGAACGTTAATCCAGAGAGCCTGTCGGTCGACAAAACTTCGACCGAGTAGGTGTCTCGGTCGACCATTCCTCGACCGAGATGGTCTCTGACAGCAACTGCAGAATAAATTAATTAGCCGTTGTTAAAGCAACAACTTTGTACCTAACGGCTAGTTAAGCACTTAGAAACCCCTAGAAGTTGTCTAGAACGTCCTTAAGCATACTTAGGCCATTCCTATAAATAGGATAAGCCATAGGACACTAGTACTCACTTGTAACACTTGAGAATACACTTGAGCATACTTGAACAAATCTTTTGCAAGAAATTTGAGCACTGTGATCATTGGCCTACATTCTCCTTAGCTCAATCTCGTGTCCTATAGGCTAGATTCTCCTACCCACAGCAATTACAAGTTCACATACTTGGCTAGGAGATCTTACGCTTGATCTAGGCATATCAAGCCTCGAGCTTAAAGGATAAGTTGTAATTTCTCTATTTCTTTCTTGTTCCTATTTATTCTTTGTACTCTCCTTGCTACTCCTAGGGTTGGAGGCTGCGGATTGGAGAGGGTTGACTTCTCGGAGGAGAAGGGGACTTCAAGCTACTTCAAGAAGGCTATCGCACGGGAAGCTACTTCAGAAGGCTGGTGCAACGGGAGTTGGTGCAGCTACTTCAAGGGAAGGCTGCTTCGAGTTGGGCGATTACTTCTAGGTGAAGGCTGCTTGAAGGGTTTAGGGAAAAAGAGATTGTATTTTATGTAATTCCTTGAGAGGTAATAAAATAAATTTCTTTTCAAATCCCGGTTGGGTAAGCAACCGGGTAGTGGACTGACTACCTTAGTATTTGCTAAGGAAGGAACCACTCTAAACCCTTGTGTCTCCTTGTCCAATATTTTTTCTTTGTGGTTGCTTGAGTAATTAATTGTTAAAATTATCTATAAAACTCTATTCACCCCCCCCTCTAGTAGTTTTCAATTGGTATCAGAGCGGGCTTCAAGGAACCCTAACCAGGTCTTGAAGAATGGAGGGAAATGGTGAAAAGTGCTTGGACAAAACCACTACATGCTGCAACTGGTGTTTAGGAACAAATCACAAAACAACCGGATGCCCATGGAGATCAAAGAAAGAGGATAAGCACAAAGAATGCTTTATTGCTACAACCAGTGAAGAAGAAGAAGAAGAAGAGGTAAGTCTTTTTGATTTATCTAAAGAAGAACTAGTTGCTATTATTGAAGAAACACATAGTAAATATGTTGAGTGCAAAAAGAAGTTAAAGAAATCAAATAAGGAAAATGGTGATCTAAATGTTAAACTTCTTGCTCTTGCATCTGAAAATGAGAATCTTAAAGAGGGAAATAAATTTTCTGATCTTAAGTTAAAATCTATGGAAGCCGATTGCAAGCTCCTTTCTGTTGAAAATTCAAACTTACAGACTCAAGTAAACGATCTTCAGAAACAACCATTATTGTGCACTCATATAGATTATGACACTATTGTTAAAGAAAGAAATTTATTGTCATCAAATCTAGACCAAGCAAAAATAGACATTAAGAAAAGAATGGATGAAATTGCCAAGCTACAACAACAAGTTCGTAGTTTGAATAATCATGGCATTCTTGATCAAATCCTAGATAATCCCTATCAACAAATTGGGAGAAGAGGACTAGGTTACAAGCCTAAAGGAAAATCTCATCAACAACCTAGTCAGAGAAAGTCACAAACCCAATCTATATATGTACCTAAAAGGACATCCTCACCCAATGACAACATAGGACACAACCATAGAAAAAGATATGAAGTTGACTCAATATGTTGTCATTACTGTTTGCGCCTTGGTCACTATTCATTTTCATGTCCTTATAAGAGAAAAGATGTAGAGTTAGTTTGGGTTCCAAAACCTCCAAACTAAATGAACAAAATCAAAGTTGAGATATGACCAATGACATTAGTTGCATATTTCTATGTCTATCTCAACTCTACATAATTACAAATATAAATATTAGTTTGTTCCCTAGATAATTTAAAGTCTAAGTCAAATGAAAAGAAAATTCCTATTTTCATATGATTTTTCGTAAAAGTATTTTCAGGTCTATTCATATACTAATTATAATGGAATTATCATTGTATGCTTTATACCATGCTTTCATCATTTGGTGCGCATAGAAAATTGTATGCAAACAAGCAAAATAACTTATTAGTCATATGTTATTGCTTGCAACAAAATCTCTAACTCAGTATCGTTGAAATAATTAAATTGTGTCTCCAATTAAGAAGTATGCTTCAACTTGATATTGAAGTTTTATGCAGATATTAGACTCAATATATTCAATCTGAAAAATCTGCAAAATTTGCCTCTTGGTCAAAATAAAACTTGACTAAGGGGCGCTTTGGTCGTAGTCAAAGGCGACCTAAAATAAGCTTAGACAAAAATTGCTTATTTTGGAAATTCTCTCGTTGGACTTAATCTAAATATAATTTTTCTTGAAAATTAAATCATTTGTTATCATTTAAGCCTTAAATTATCCCAATATTACTCCCTTAGAATATCCATATAAATGCTCTACAAAAATGATCTACCATTTGCATTTAAAAATCAGTTTTAAAAGTTGTACTCAGTAAATCTGTCGGTCGACGAATTCGTCGACCGAGAACCTCTCGGTCAGCCCATCTCCCTCGACCGACAAATACTAAACAGACCCAATATCGGACGAACTGTCGGTCGACAAGTGCTCGACCGAGAAAACATCGGTCGACAAGTGCTCGACCGAGAAATAGCCGTTGGATACGACCGTTGTAAATCGACCATTATGACCGTTTTTTTGACCGTTGGGGAACCAAGTGGCACGTCTGCAACTCGACCGTTGCGGACGCTCGGTCGACGAGTCGTCGACCGACCCGGTCGCTGGAATGCTATAAATAGGAACAAAAACGAGTCATTTACTCACACTTACATTTCCTTGCCTCCATAGTCCATCTCTAGTGCATTTTCGTGCAACCCTTCAGCATTCTTCCTTGCTTCTTCTCCACACTCAAGAAACACAAATGGCCTCATCCTCAGCTGCCCGTGGGAAGAAGAAAGTTGCCGAAAGAAAAAGAAGAGAAGCTCGGGAAGCCACTCCGCCACTGACGATCATCAATGACATCGCCTTTGTCGACGGAGATGCTGGTGATAGATATCTACGACTTTCCTCTAAAGCTCCTCTTCCCCGACGCCCGGTCGAAGCTATGGACTTCATCAACATAGTCGATCTGGAGAATCTCTTTGGAGTGCAAAAGCTGAAGGACTTCATCAATCCTTCTTTTCCTATCTATTCCACTAAGGTAGTCAACGAATTCTATGCCAATCTCTTATCCCACACTGAAAATGAAACCACATTCTTCTACACCATGGTCAATGGACGTAGTTTTAAATTTTTTGAAGGGGATATTCTTGATATGCTAGAAATTGATATAGATGAATACCAAGATTTCCTTGACCTTACCACCGGCAATCCACTAAATTTATTTTCCCATGATGACCACTCCACTAGCCTTAGTGATATAAAAAGAGCCATATTTCAAACCAATACCACTTGTCATGAAGATAGGGGAACCTATTATGCAATAAACCTGAAACCTGCATGTAGGATAGTAAACCTCATTGTTTCCACTAATATACATCCTAGAGCCAATAAATCTGAGGTCCCTATTTTCCGCATGTGTCTAATTTATGCTATCATAAAAGAAATTCCTATAAACTTCATTCGCATAATACTTAAAAACATGCTTGAGTTTTCTGGTAATCCACCGTATGCCGATTTTGTATGCCAGATCACTCAACATTTTCTTAAGTTACAAATTGAAGATATGGGGTATACATGGGAGCGTAGACCACCAAAGATAAGTAAGAACACCGTAGAGAAGATGGGGATTGACTTTGGTCATAAAAGGGCAAGAGTAGAAGGAGAATCATCACATCAAGATATACCACCACCCCCTCCTCCTACTAATCTTTCTGTTGATCCCATCCAAAATACTCTCACTTATCTTGTCGGTTCCCAATATCATCTTAGTAGCCAACTCAACTATACCCACCATGCCATGACATACTTAAATCAAAAAATGCAAAATCTTTCTCCGAGCCAAACCGATGAATATCCGCATTCCTTAAATCCTGGCATGCTCAACCCATTTAACCCTTCATACAACTACTATCAACCTCCACCTCCACCATCAATGGATCTTGCACATACTCAATTTTCCTCCATACAATTGCAAGATATAGCTGCTCACTTCCGATTTGACCGAGTTCCCACATTTCTGGAAGCATATGCGTTAACTACGACAGGTGCTTTGGATTGGCAAACTCTGGTCAAATATTATGGAGCCGAGCCATTCCGTGGGAAAGATCCGGACATCGATGTAATTCTTAAATCTTTCCAGTGAGGTGTTGAAGTTGTACTAGTTGTAATGACAATGATTGTAATAAATTGGTCATTTCTATATGATTGTAATATTTTCCATGCTATTGAATGAAGTTTTGCTATCTTTGCTTAATTCAAATGGTTATATTTTTGGCATATGAGACATCTTCAAAAATATGGATTATAAGTTCATTATTGTGGAGCATAACAAATAAAGGGAGTAATAATTAAAACAGACAACTATTAAAATTCTAGCTAAATTGACAAATGACAAAACAGTTCTCCAGAAACATTCTCGGTCGAGCAACTAGTCGACCGAGAACACTGTCGGTCGAGCTATTGTCGACCGACTGGGTTTCTGTTTTCCAGACTGACATAAATTGCATACATCCTTGTTAATCATGGAGATCCTCTACAACACTCTATAGTTTTTTCTTAGTACTCAAACTTTCATTTGAGATATCTATCTAAGGGGGAGCAAAGCATAAGACTAAGAGGGAGATCATAAAAACTTTGACCATTTGATTAAAGAAGATTCCAAAAACATTGTAATAGCTGAAAATTTTCGAGAAATTTATGAATTTATTGAAAATGGTATCTTGTACTTGAAGGAACTCTCTACCCAAAATAGGGCTCAACATCCCTTGCATTTGTATGGACTCTAAGATTAAGAGGATTCTCATTTAATTTAGGGCTTAACATCCTTTGATAAATGAGAAATAAATATACATTCATCATACGCTTACGGGAATCTCATATCATTTCAAGGCTTAACATCCTTTGCAAATGATTGAGAAACAAATTGTGGATAAATTAGACAAACATTCATGTTTCTAATAAGATATCTATTTGAGGGGGAGCATAATATTAAGGGGGGAGAAGAAATATTCAACTTGGATATCTTTTTGAAGTGACAAAGGGGGAGAAAGAATATAAAAATCAAAACTATAAATGAGTTTCATCACATCCTGGCCAGCACTCACTTACAAAACATAAATGGCTACAAAAGGTAATTTTCAGGTATGAAACTCACATGCTTTATATTTTCTTATTTCATATTTAGGAAATGTTTGTCATCTTCAAAAAGGGGGAGATTGTTGGATAAATTAGATATTATGATAAATCCCTTTGTTTCGATGATGACAAACATTTCATTCTTATTAATCTAACAAGCTACTTGAGTGTGCAGGACTAAGAAGGATGACAAAAGAAAATCCAAGAGCTTACTTAGTTATATTTTCATGCAATGTAATCAATATTGTAAAACTTGTACAAATATATATAATGTACAAGTACTTAGATTTGCATGTAAATCAAGCGTTAGATTTTCCCTAGCCAAACACCATAGTTAGACATGTCATCCCATTTAATTAGGATCACCTTTGCACACTCACACATATAATTAATGCTTAAATTGAAACCTTGAAACAGGATCATTCTCGGTCGACAAACTCCTCGACCGAGACACTCTCGGTCGACCATCTTCTCGACCGAGAAAGATCCAAAGTAGCCGTTAGACACAACAGACAAAGTAGTTGGCAGTTGCAAATGAACGTTAATCCAGAGAGCCTGTCGGTCGACAAAACTTCGACCGAGTAGGTGTCTCGATCGACCATTCCTCGACCGAGATGGTCTCTGACAGCAACTGCAGAATAAATTAATTAGCCGTTGTTAAAGCAACAACTTTGTACCTAACGGCTAGTTAAGCACTTAGAAACCCCTAGAAGTTGTCTAGAACGTCCTTAAGCATACTTAGGCCATTCCTATAAATAGGATAAGCCATAGGACACTAGTACTCACTTGTAACACTTGAGAATACACTTGAGCATACTTGAACAAATCTTTTGCAAGCAATTTGAGCACTGTGATCATTGGCCTACATTCTCCTTAGCTCAATCTCGTGTCCTATAGGCTAGATTCTCCTACCCACAGCAATTACAAGTTCACATACTTGGCTAGGAGATCTTACGCTTGATCTAGGCATATCAAGCCTCGGGCTTAAAGGATAAGTTGTAATTTCTCTATTTCTTTCTTGTTCCTATTTATTCTTTGTACTCTCCTTGCTACTCCTAGGGTTGGAGGCTGCGGATTGGAGAGGGTTGACTTCTCGGAGGAGATGGGGACTTCAAGCTACTTCAAGAAGGCTATCGCACGGGAAGCTACTTCAGAAGGCTGGTGCAACGGGAGTTGGTGCATCTACTTCAAGGGAAGGCTGCTTCGAGTTGGGCGATTACTTCTAGGTGAAGGCTGCTTGAAGGGTTTAGGGAAAAAGAGATTGTATTTTATGTAATTCCTTGAGAGGTAATAAAATAAATTTCTTTTCAAATCCCGGTTGGGTAAGCAACCGGGTAGTGGACTGACTACCTTAGTATTTGCTAAGGAAGGAACCACTCTAAACCCTTGTGTCTCCTTGTCCAATATTTTTTCTTTGTGGTTGCTTGAGTAATTAATTGTTAAAATTATCTATAAAACTCTATTCACCCCCCCTCTAGTAGTTTTCAAGCAGTTGGCAGACAGATGCTCCTCTTCAACACCATAGGTTTGCTTCTGATGGCATCCTTTATTCTACCCAAACCTTTACGACTCCTCAAGTGCACAATTGTGCCTTCAGATCCCTATTTGTCGCGTTACAGCTCGAACTTGTGGTAGTTGGTGCTCGTCTCCTCTCTTCTAGTCCTATTCTTCTCCTTTCTACTCGTGGGGTGTGTTGCTATGCTCCAGTTGAAGCAACAAGCTGGGTGAGGGTCTGGGTGGATATGCCTGATGGAAAGCGAGGCCAACTGCCCACTCCTAGTCGCACGTCCTTGTCGTGGCATCCTGGGTGAATCATGGGCACCCCACATCTTAGTCACAAACCGTAGGAGGTCAAGGACAAAATACAACTGTCAGATCTAGGTTATATTGCCTAGATCAAAGTGATCTATAGGGAAATCTGTGGACTAGCCCACAACAAGGATGCGTGATACCATCTGACATCCATAATGTAGGCTAAAACTCATATAGCGTGGTCAATAATACACATTAATTTATCATTTTTAAACCTAAATAACTTCATCTAGGCACCTCTATTCTTCATCAAATTTTAACCATAGTTTTCTCACCACTCAAGGTACTTTCCATTCAAGTTTGGTGCCAAAAATCAATTGATAGAATATTCAATTAAATACCTCATAAAGGCATAAAACTAAGGATCTTAATCATTATGCCAACCTCAAATCAACACACCTACTTTGTCAAAAGTTTGGAACTCTCAATATAACTCAACCATATGATTTCACTTATGTCATTGGACATTTAGGATTCTAAAAGTCCACTCCATCACATTCTACACACCTTAAAAGAAATTCCTTCCTTGGAATTAAGCTAGAAAAACCACTTTGTCACAGAGATGATCTTGATAGAGTATTGAGGTATATTAATATAACTAGTTTCCTTGGTATGTATTACAACAAATATCCTTCTATAGTCAAAGAATATAGTGACTCAAGCTAGATTGACATGAACTCTATGACTAATGGTGTCTCAATATATGTATTCATATTGGGAGGAGGTGTTGTTTCCAGGAGGTCTAAGAAACAAACCATATTGCCTCTATCTACTTTCAAGGTTGAGTTCTATGTTGTAGATGAAATAGATTTGGAAGTTGAATGTCTACACAATCTTACGTCCTTATGGTAAAGAAGCCAATTGTGATAGCACTACAACTATTGCAAAGATAAAGAGTCCAAGTATAATAAAAATAGCATAGACACATTCAAGTCAGACTCAAGACTATAAGGGAATTAATGTCTAATGGGGTAGTGGATGTGGACTATATAGGTACCAATATAATATAGTTGATCCTTTGACTAAAGGTTTGAACATGGCCTTAGTTGAGAAATCTGGGTTGGGGATGTAATTGAAACCCCTTATGATTTTCATGTAGTAACAAGCAAACCCAAAGGAGTGGATATCTCACCAATTAGGTTCAATGTGGTAATACCTAGTTGTCAAGTGAATTAAATGACACTATGCATTCTTCTTAATGCTTCTTGAATTTGTGTCTATCCCCTCAAAAACTTGTTAGTATCATGACTACAAGTTATTATGAGATTAAGTCTCTGAATGTTGTCAAGTCTTATGATAGGATGCTAGTTGTACATACTCAGAGACTCCAACTAAATGATTGATATTGTGTATGCCTAAATAGGGGAATTGAGTTGTTCTTTCATATTAATAATGGCATATTTTGAAAGCATGCACTTAAGGCATCGTTTTTTCTTTTTTTCCATGTCTTTATTTTTTTGTTACAACCGATACTCTTGCATCTAAGGTTTGGGTTCAAGACCTTTGTTCATCTAGTTTATGAAGAGATAAAGTTGGATAACTCAGACATGGTTTGAACCAAAGGTACCTAATGATAGTACATGTGTGGAGAACTGAGAGAGACCACATTGCAGATGAGATTTTGTGGGGGATTGTTGAATATGATGGATTTATGCCAATAATCATAAAGTCACTCACCTATTCTTCTCTATGATTGTGGATGACCCTCGTTTTCTATCAAGCTCCCTAATACACAAGTATGGATAAGGCATGGGACTACCATGCTCTATGAAACTAGCCTTTAGTCCAATTGTGTTTTATCTACATGGGTTAAGCCCAATGTAGTGCAACTAGTACATAGTGGACAGAGAGGAAACAATAATTTTGTCTCATATGCAAATGAGAAGAGGGGTTTCAGTCCCACATTGTTCACTCTTAAAGTTAATATGGTCCTTGTATGTAGGATTACATGTGACACTAGTATCCGAAGAACTACATGGGAGAGTATGCTCATCCTTGTGGTGGGTATGGTGACCACCACATGTACACAAACATGTGCGTGTGATGGGTTGTGAGAATTTTCTTATGTCTTCCTTTTATTTTTTCACAAAAAAACTACATAATTAAATATTAACTTGGTCAAATGTTTCTTTCTTAAATGGTTTTGTTAATTTAAATTGGTGAGTGATTGCCTCATTTTTTCAATACATGTACTAATCTAATCTAAACAACAATCACCACTGTTTGAGTGTGTGAAAATTATAATCACATAAACTTGCCTCTTTCACTACTTTATAAGTGCCTTGTGTAGATTCTTCTCCCATTCTAAGTTCATTTCTCCTACTTTCTCTAGAGACATGGTCTGTCCGGTGGTAGTACCTATGATTGTTGGGCTGCACTAGTAGTGCATGTTTCATCATCAAAGCACAAGCTACAAACCCTCTAGTATGAATTTGTGGATGGATTGACTAGAAGAATGACCCTCATCTAATAGGATTGTTAGTCTTTGGTTTCTTTAAGTATAACATCCCATTTCTCAATGGAATATTTGGTTTGAAGTTTCTAATTTTATTTTATTTTTAGTTTTACTGCTCTATTTATTTTACATATTTCTTATCTAGATCTGGCCTAAAATTGTTAATTTAATTACCCCATTTGCCACTACATGTATCAATCTAAGAATTTATATCCAACAAGCATTACTTATTAAACATGTTGCAACTGTTATTGTATCCCTTGCTAGATCCATAGGTGGATGGTATTCACGACAATGCTAAGAAATTTCTCGTATGCTATTATTTAAGTGCTATTTATTTAATTTAATTGGCATGTGCAATCTGGATTGTCACTTGATTTATGATGTCATATGCATGGTATTCCTACCCGTTGCTTTTTGCCACTCATTCATCATATGAGTTGGCCCCTTGTTTGCAAAGGTACCATGAACAACAAATTTATCTTACAATATTTTTTATGAACACTATGTTTGATTGGTTGTCTACTTTGGGTTGTTTGTTATTCATACACTCCATTTCTTGTGCCACAAAGAGAAGACATTTGAGTTACCTGGTCTTGTCATTTTAAAGTATATGAAACAATATGTATGTTTTTATATAACAGAAATAACCTTTATGAGAATCTTTGAGTGTCAGGGTGCTAGATAGAACCTTGGTGTGAATGGGTGACATGGATATTAATGGAATGGATTTTCCATTTGAGCTTTTTTTGTCATAAATAATATTTTCTAAAGTTTTTATATTTCTTATATTTTTATATTGATGTAAACATCTGACCCTAGCTTGATTTGTTGTTTGGTTAATAGATAATCAAATTCAATTCCATGGTTGATATGGATACATTTTACTAGTTTGACCTTGGTGACATGTTGTGTGTCTCAAACTTGGTTAGTTGCTTTTCCCTCTTTCATACTTTTTACATGCATAATTTAATATTCATATTTTTCATACAATTTGTCTACAAATTTCGGTACCTTACTAAGAGTTCCCCATATTTGGACCTCTTAAATTTTGTTTGCACCATTTGTTAATGGAGGACCAATGATGATCACATTTTATCCATTTCTCTCATGAATTTAGAATTCATTGTCCCATTTTTTTCAATTTAATTTTTCCTTTCCTATAGATGGAAATATCATTAATGGTAGATTATATTGCAGTCTCACAGAGTTGTTTCTAGTTTTGTATCTTGGGTTATATCTCATTTTATCAATATCATTGTTTGTTCGTGCATTCAAATTTATGTGCTAACCTCAAACTTTTTTGTTGTGTGATAAGTGAATCATGATTGTCACTTGTTTTAAGGTTTTTATGTGTTCTTCACTGTCACTTTATCATCTACTCTAGTTCCAATTTAATGTAAGTGTTTTTCTTGTAAGTATTTTAAGATAATGTTTTATAAGTGAAATCTATGACATATTCCCAATTATAGATCTGTGTAGATTGATCCAAAATACATTATTTTATCCCATTGTATTTTGTCAATGTCCTTTTTTGTTAATGTATTCAGATTAATGTGATAATTCTAGAAATCTTAATTTTGATATGAATTACATATTGAGTGACACATGATTGTCATTAGTTTTGAAAGTAGTGATACCATCTTCTTCAAGCTCTAACCTCATTCTAACTATTATGGTACATGGACAACAGGTCCAACAAATACTAGAACTCATAATTTCATCAACTATTCAAGAAGATTTTGGAATTGAATGTAGATCATTAATTATAGCAAGTTAGGTGATGAATAATAACATGATTGAGTTCAAGTTATATAACCCACCTTAAGAACAACTTCAAAGCTCCAAGCTCCAAAGCTTCACATTCCTAAGGTTGAAGATGAACTTCTCCAAGGTCCAAGGCTCGTTCACCATTCCTCCATAGACAAGAAATCACCATAGTTAAGCACTTGGTGAAGAACGAAAGAAAGGAATATACATAACCCGATATCCTACTTCAACCCAGGTTGAAGGTGACCAAAGCCTTACCTTAAGCCTGATGCCCGAGTTCTCCTTGCTCCTTGAGCTACTTTGCATAATATCTATGGGGCTATGAACGATATCTCCAAAAGGAGGAGGGTTTTAGGATTCGTAAACTTCCATAAGTATGTGGAAGGTGAAGTATATATACTAGGGTTCATGAGATAAAGTGTATAAGAGGTGTCTTCACCTCATGCTACTAGATGACAAGTGGACATGCATGGTTGACACATGTCCATGCATGCACACAAACATATCTTGCTATGCAAGAGTCTTGAGGATAAGCTAGAGACAATATATTGGCTATCCTTTATCTTATTGGATAAGTTTCCTTATCTTTATCTCACCAAATAAGAAAACTGATATTCTTTTTACAAGGATGCTTGCAACTCATCATGGGCTACCCCCCCCCCTTGAGGTGCCTTGCCCGTCATGGCCTTTGCCAAGGCTCAACAAATCGATAAGAGATTTCTACTATGGCTCCTTGTCCGATAGGACTCCTATATCAAGTCCATATCTCGATACAACACATATAAGGCTTCACCTTCAATTCTTTCTTGGTCTTTTCATCACCAAGAGTATCATTATTCAAAGATGACTTCAAACATGGAGCCCCCTTCTTTCTCTCTCCTTTGAAAGATACATATAGGGAGTAGGGACACTCTAGAGGTGGTAATTTTGCATTTCAACCCCATATATTGGGTAATTTATAAATTGTACAAAAATTGGTGCACACAGTATTACCATTTGTTCAAACAAGTTATAACTTGGGATTTAGGCTTTCCACATGTTATAAGGACCGCAAAAATTATGCATTTCAAATTAGTTTTGCGCATCAATATGTTGCCCTCATATGAGTGACTTACACTCATCCAAATCATCTCAAAATTTGTATGTAGCCTAGTTATAGTATGACGGTGCAGATCAATGGTTTACATCTTGCAACAAATAGTCTTGATATGCAAACACACTTGAGTGTATTCGTGCGATCAGTTCACTCGAGTGTATTCTAGCCTGAGTCTCTTTGTATATTATATATATATATATATATATATATATATATATATATATATATATATATATATATATATATATATATATATATATATATATATATATATATATATATATATCTGTGTGTGTGTGTGTGTGTGTGAAGATCAATGGTTTACATCTTGCAAAAAATAGTCATGATATGCAAACACACTTGAGTGTATTCGTGCGATCTGTACACTCGAGTGTATTCTAGCCTGACTCTCTCTCTCTATATATATATATATATACATATATATATACATATATATATATATATAAATAATTATATATATATATATAGATATATATATATATAGATATATATATATATATATATATATATATATATATATATATATATATATATATATATATATATATATATATATATATGCACTGTGGGGAGTTGTGCAAACCTCTTCTTAGAGTATTTTTAGGAGTTCTTGATACTTGGAGTGCATGGGTACAATTAATTCTTTTCCTGCAATCAATGAGAATATACATAAAAGCTCTATTTTAGGATAGAAAAGCAAAGCTAAAGTAACTAAATCCTAAAATTAGGAAACAACAACAAAATGTTCCTAATAAATGATATAAAATATGCAATAAAATAGATTAATATGCATTTGTCAAGTTCTATATTATGTGTGCAAGGTATAAACAATGAGACAAAGCACAAAGTAAAATATTACAATACTACATTGCAATATTTGAGCAATTACACAATCATGCATACATATCACGTTCGTGAGAAACAAAGAATTAGTCATATAGCTATTTAAAGCCCGTTCTTGATTAAAAGGTTCATAAACTATCCTTGACCATCTAGATCTCAAGAAACTCCTCATTAAGAATAAGATTGCATACATGCATTAGATTCTCATAATTAACCCTAACTAGTTCAATTTTAGGGTTTTGTCCGAGTTAGATTCAAGTTAGTTGATTATATATTTGTTGATATTTTACTGACTTAAAGGTTGTCATGAAGGTGAGGTTCAATTTTCATGTCATTTATGTCTTCCATATATTTTATATTAATATTTCTAGGTTTGAGTCACTTACTTGCATTTGAGGGTCACAAGACTCGTGATGTAGCAACTAAGGTCATGATTCATCAAGTCAAGGTTCCAATCATAGAGGATGGTTTATATCATCCAGCTATGGATATAAAAAGTACACTTAAGATTTGGTGGATGTCCCCTAGGTCTAGGCATCATTTCAAGAATTATGTCTCAACATATCATACATAAATGTAAGCCTCAAAATAGTTCACCTATATCAATAGAGAACAATGTATGGATTTGGGGGACATCCACATGCAAGTGATCATGAGGAGTAGAGAAACTCTGATTTGAAAGGGGAGGACATAAGATAAATATCCACATCACAAAAGAGAGCATAAGAGAATAATTTGAGTCACATAGTTCACACTAAACAAAAGGATTACAACCACCATCATGGTGTAAGATGGATGGTTTTATGCATTAGAGTCACCACTCATAACAAGACTATTGATTTCATATTCCTAAGGTAATTGGGTTCATAGTCTACGTCAAACACATCATTGATTCAAGGTGTAAACAAACAATCAAATAATAGGGGTACATTCATGACCATACAAAACAAACATAGTTACAAAGATTATTAGGGGCTGATATTAGAGTCATAGAGAGGTACATAATATTGAATTTGAATTTATTCCATCACAATATAAGAGTATGATTAGAAATTTGGGACAAAGTACATCATTAAAGCCTCAAATAAGTCACACATGTACAATTAGAGTGATTTACAAATAGAGATTTTAGGACTCATTTAGTTCAATAACACATAAAAGGTACTAATTTCTTGTTTAGGAGGGTGGATTAGCTCAAAGATCCAATATTTATCATCGATATGCATGTAAAGTATTCAATATAACTAAATCTACTCTCTTTAGGACAAATAGAGAAGCAAACAAGGGAATCAAGATCTAAAATGGAGCCCAAGTTGTAGATCTTTTCAAGGAAATCAAAATGGCTTTTAGTATTGTATATTTTGTCCTTAGGATGAGAAAGTTACCATTTTTTGTAAATTTTGACTGAGAACTTCATAGAAACATAGATTTTACAGAATCATTTTATTATTGATGCAACTCATTTGATGTGGGTTCACCATGGACCTATCAAACTGATGGTCACAGACAGATTGCTCCACTACCTTGGGTAGACTTCACATTGACCGGATGTGGGAGGTGACACCGATCTACGTCGTCTCTTATAGATCATGTGGTTGGGTTCACACATCCCTCCTTAGGGATAGAGGAAAGCACTTGGCATGATGTGGCATCGGGCTGCTCTCTGGGGCCCTCTGATAGAGGTAGAGGGGAATGCGATGAGCATAAAAAGTGGTACCTGACAGGGGATCCACTCAAATGGAACAATACATTAGCCATAAATGATTAAGTAGCAGAAAACATAGCTACTTGATTTATCATAAATATCCCAATACATTGATCCTGACCTTTGAAGGCAGTATTACAAATACTAATGTTCAACTATTTAGATATAAGACTAGATACATAGGATAACTTGGCCATCTCAAGCTATCGACATGCCCACATCTTGCATGTGATATTCCTCAGTCTTGGTCTTCCAATTCACCTAAAACCTAGATGTTTTGGGAATAACACCTAGAAGAGTAAAGATAAAGAGAAGGTATGTGTCAGATAAAACTAGCATATGTGCATAATTGAAATATTTGGGCATTAAAAGCATGCAAGTATAATGGAAGGATAAAAGAAAGGATGTTCCTAGAAAAAGAGGGATACAAAAACTAGGTAGTTCAAGAGTGGGTAATCAATAAAATAATCAATCAAAGAATAGGTATCTAAAAAGTTGAGGCATTTCCAATTTTAGAACAATTTCATGAACAATGAACTTCTTGCCTTTAATCATCAGTAACAAAACATAAAAAGTGTGTGTAGATTAAACAAGAATAGAATAAACTAAAGTAAGGCTAGAGAACAATAAACCGCCAGCCTTGGTAGGAAGAGGCTCCAACATCTGTTGTGTTTAGGGAAGGACCAATTGCAGTAATGACTCCTTTAGTAGGCACTGGCATTGGTGTTGGCAAGGGAGTCAGATTGGTAGAGTGTATCTGAAGGGGGCATTGGAGACACCAGGGCCGAAGAGAGGGGGACACAACAGTTTGGGTCATTACCATTTTTTTGACGATGGTGGTTTTTGGCATCAACTTGTAAATTCAAGGTAGAAGGAGAAGGGAGTAGAGGGAGGCCTCATGTTTGTCACTACTACATTTTTGGCCAGTAACGTCGCTGCCCATAGAGTCATTTTTACTAGAATAACCGACCTAATAGACTACTACATCGATTTTATCATAAAAACTGACCTTATAGGTTTCCCGCGGCAAAAATTTGCACGATTTAGGCTTCGCGCCTCGATCTATAGGGTCGGTTTTTTAAAATAACCGATGCTATAGGGTCAACAAAAAATGCAGGCACTGCTTTGGAACTCTAGAGTCAGTTTTTATATATAACTGACCTTACAGATGTGGTATGTAGTGTCAGTTATCCTGAAAAACCGTCGCTATAGGTTAAGTCTGGGCACTATTTTTTTAAAAGACTTTTAGGGTTGGTTTTTTACCCAAAACCGACGCTACAGGTCTTCTACATTGCACATAGCAACCCGATTGTAAGGCTTAGGTTACCATTTGCTGCTGCTACTATTCCCCGTTCCCGCTCCCGCACCTGAAGAAAGGCAGCGCTGTCTCTACAAAGGTGACCTCCCCCAACCATCTACTCGTCTGAAAAGAGGCAAATTAGCGCCGCTTTCCTTGGATGAAAACGCCCAAGCTTCTTACCACCATCTCCGATGACGACGACGCTCCTTACCACCATCTCCGGTGCCATTTTCCTTGGACGATGATGACGCCTTAGGCGTTGCTTCTCTCTCCGGTGTTTTCTTCCTTGAAAGTCGACGACGACGCCGCCTTAGGCGTTGCAAGGGCCGTGCGCATCTCTCCGGTTCTTTTCCCGCACAAGCTCCCTCACCGATCGGTTCTTCACAAGGTATTATCTCTGCCGCCTCACTCCTCCGTTTACGTCTTATGTCAGGGCTGGGGTCGGCGGTGGGTAGCAATGAGTGCTGGTGGTAGTAGCACGATCGTGCCATAACCACGCCCATTTTTCTTCTTATTGTCATGTCACGATTGAGGAGAGGTTCAGAGTGAATATATTTGTTAGGTAGCACGGCCGTGGTGGTTGTGGTTGAGTGAATATATTTGTTAGGTAGCACGACCATGCTGGGTAGCACTACCGTGGTGGCTGTGGTTGAGTGTATATATTTGTTAGGTAGCACGGCCGTGCTGGGTAGCACGGTCGTGGTGGCAGTGGCTGAGTGAATATATTTGTTAGGTAGCATGGCCATGCTGGGTAGCACGGCCGTGGTGACTGAGTTGCTGAACTACATTTGTTAAAATCTTCTTGTTCCTCTAATATTGATGTATATTGACCCTAATGCCTTACATTATAAGAGAACTGAATTGTGCATTTGTGTTGTTGCATGTGTTGTTGACTTGCATATATTTCTTCTTCAGCCTTCAAGTGAGGTATACTATTCTCACTCTCCCAATGTGCCATTAGGCTTCATTTTGATTCAAATATTTAATACATATGGTAGCGCTTGGTAGACATTCCATAAATATGAGGGTAGACATTGTGTAGTCTCAAATTGACACTTTAGGGTTTATATATGAGATCATCGATGCATGATGTTTAACTTAATATATAAATATGAGAATAATACATTTATGCATGTATCAACTTAGAAACTCATTCAAAATTTACTCATAGGAGTAAATTTTGGATAGGCCCCCGTTTGGGACTATTTTTGGATATCCAATCTCACTTAGGATGTAACTGTATAATGTATGTTTAGTTTTGAAGAACATTTTAGTAGTATTTCCTCATTTGTTCTCTGGGTACATATGTGAGAGGTTATTTACCATTTACATCGGTGTACTTGGAGAACTTAGGGGAAATGCTGCTGAAATTTTCTTCAAAACTAAACATACATTATACAGTTACTAGTGAGATTAAATATTCAAAAATGGGATAGGTGGCACACTTTAGTATAAAAGTAATTAACTTCCTATCAATAAAAACTTACAGCTTATAGTATCAATATTAAATGCTTAGTTTTATAATTAATTTTTAATGTGATATAGAAAATGGATCGAAGTTGGATGTCTATCAAGAACCGTTGTAGTCCAGAGTTTGCCGAAGGTCTTGATGAATTTATCAGATTTGCTGAGGAACATAGGAAACTACCTACAGATAGGTTCTATTGCCCATGTAGAAATTGTGGTAACAATTTGAAAGTTGATACTACTAAGGAAATTAAGGATCATGTCATATGCAATGGGATCATACAAGGTTATAATGAATGGTATTGGCATGGAGAGCAAATTAATAATGGATCAGAAAATGTTGATACTAATAGTTGTGGCATAGAAGATATAGATAATGATGATAATTTCAATGATGAACCGATTCAGGATGACCCAATTCATGATGATATGGTTGATGAGATGCTACATAGTTGTTGGGACAATGCCATTGATCCACCTTCTTTATTTGCAAACATTGTTCATGATGTTGAAAAACCTTTATATAAGGGTTGTACTAAGTTCACGAGGTTGAGTGTTGTGATGCGATTATATACTCTTAAAGCTCAAAACTGGTGGAGGGATAAGAGTTTCACTATTGTCTTTGTTAAAGGAAATTCTTCCTGAAGGCAACGAGCTTCCAATTTCAACATATCAAGCAAAGAAAATAATGTGCCCAATGGGAATGGAGGCTAAGAAGATTCATGCATGTCCAAATGATTGTGTGTTATTTCAGAAGGACTATAGTAATTTAATAAATTGTCCAAAATGTGGTGCGTCAAGGTATAAGACCACAAATTCAGCTAAGGCTACAAATGGCTCTCCTGTCAAGGTGATGTGGTATCTACCAATAATACCACGATTTCAACGCTTATTTGCTAATATAGAAGATGCGCAAAATTTGTCTTGGCATGGGGAGTTAAAGGCCAATGATGATGGCATCCTACAACATGCATATGATTCACCACAATGGAAGAAAATTGATTTATTATGCCCTCAATTTGGTAAAGAACCAAGAAACTTAAGACTTGGACTCTGTACAGTTGGAATGAATCCCTACGGTACATTAAGCAGCCAACATAGCACATGGCCTGTTATGATTATTATATACAATCTTCCTCCTTGGTTGTGTATGAAAAATAAGTATTTCATGTTGTCAATATTGATATCAAGGCCCAAGAAACCTGGAAATGATATTGATGTTTACCTTCAACCTCTAATAGATGACCTAATGAAACTATGGGATGAAGGTATTATGACATATGATGCTTCACGTAAAGAGATCTTCAGTTTGTGTGCTATGTTGTTTTGCATGATTAATGACTTTTCAACTTATGGAAATTTGTCTGGATATAGCATAAAAGGATACAAAGCATGTCCTGTTTGTGAGGAAAATACTGATTCAATCAGACAGAAACATGGTGGTAAAATCGTATATCTTGGTCATCGAAGATTTCTCCCACCAGTGCATCCTTATCGAAGGCAATGCAAAACCTTTAATTGGTCAACTGAGGAACGAAGTGCTCCTAAACCTATACTAGGAAATGTTGTATATGATAGAGTGAAACATATTGTTAATGAATTTGGAAAGAGTTCAAGTAGTCATACACTCACATGTGACAAATCTCTATACAAGAGGAGGTCAATATTCTGGGATCTTCCTTATTGGAGATGTTTGGAAATTAGACACTGTATTGACATCATGCATGTTGAAAAAAATATTTGTGATAGCATCATTGGTACGCTATTGAACGTACCAGGAAAGACTAAAGATGGCATCGAATCTAGAAAAGATTTAGAATTAATGGGTATAAGAAAAGAATTATCAGTGGATATTAGGGGTCACCACACATATTTACCACCAGCTTATTACACTTTGTCAAAGAAGGAGAAAAAGAGTTTCTGTGAGTGCTTGTATAATATTAAGGTTCCATAAAGATACTATTCTAATATTCGTAGATTGGTATCAATGATGGATCTGAAGTTGATAGGTCTCAAATCTCACAATTGTAACACCTTAATGCAACAAATTTTACCTATGGCTATTCGATCTATATTGCCGAAGTATGTAAGGTTTGCAATCACAAGACTATGTTTCTTCTTCAATGAAATATGCAACAAAGTGATACATCCTGATACTCTTGATAAATTACAGAAAGATGTAATTGTTACCATGTGTCAACTTGAAATGTACTTTCCTCCTTCATTTTTTGATATCATGGTTCATCTTGTAGTACATATTACAAGGGAGGTGAAGATGTTGGGTCCAATTTTCTTACACTGGATGTATCCATTTGAACGCTACATGAGTGTTTTTAAAGGTGATGTTCAGAATCGTTATCGTCCTGAAGGGAGTATTGTTGAGGGTTACATGGCTAGGGAGGTGATGGACTTTTGTAATGATTTTTTGAATTGCAATGAAACTTCTAGTGATCTAAAAAATTCCCATCACACTGAATCTTATTGTGGCAAAGGAACTCTGGGAGGACGAGTGAAAGGAATCAGTCGTGAGTTGTGGGAACAAGCGCATTTGTATATTTTACACAACATCGATGAAGTTAGTAGCTACATCACATAACACAATGATCTTATCAAGAGAAATCATTCGTGATCCAATTCAATGTGGCTTGCAAGAGAGCATAATCGAACATTTATTAGGTGGTTTGAAGAGAAAGTATTTAATCAACTATCTGAATCATCAAATAATGTTGCTGAGAACATAAAATTGCTTGCCTTTAAGCCAAAAATGCATGTCATGTCATATGAAGGTTATGACATAAATGGATTTTCATACTACACAAAGCGTCAAGATGAAAGTGTTAGGTTTTATGGAGAAAACATGCGCGGCAGAAGCAATAAAATCCACGCAACCCGAAACAGGATCTCGTCGACAACAATGTATTTGGAAAGAGTGTTTGCGGGATATACCTGATCGCGGAGCACGTCCGGCAATGTCCCGTTGCATGATGGTGCAACACTACTGACCTACACGGACGGAACTTCTCTCCCATTCGCTGTCGCAGGTTGATCCGGTGGCACTGCTTTGCGGCAGTGATGTACGCCGCTCGTGGCGCATACAGGTGGTCGTCGACGTCCTCCGAACGCAGGCGTCAAGGCGTCTACGTCTCTACTTCGTACACGCAGATGAACGGAACTCCACGTCGTGCTTCCCAAGCCAGCGGGAAGGAGTCGTGTCTCTGCGGCGGTGTGCTAGCGGTGTGTTTCTCTCCTTTCTCTCCTAAGGACGATGACGGCTAGGGTTTACGTTCGTGAGCGTAAACGAAAAAGTCTCTCTCTATCTTATATAGATATCGGCCGTCAATCCTCCTTTAAATAGGATACAAAGGGAAATATGGTTTCCTAAACCCATAGATAAACAGAAACGTTGTGTTAATTAAAACGCTTGTGGATTAATTAGAATATTCCGGAATTCATTAATTAACCAAATAATCGCATTAATTAATTAAATAATATCTGACTCCATGTAATCGCTTGGGATGGCTCTACGGGCATACATATACCAACAGACTCCCACTTGCACTTAGACCCAGTCACTCCAATATTATTCTAATCCCTTACATAAACATTTTAGTAATCAATGTGATTCGCAGAAATTCCAATCAAATTCACAATTATACTCCTATTCCAACACATCCTATGCGTGTGACCTGGTAGGCTCCAAATTACGTTGGCAGTGATATCCATAATCATATTATGATTTCATAAGCAATGATTGGTATCTAGAAAGACTTCATTGCTACCCAAGTAATTGGAGAAGTTGGAGAATAACTTAACCTATCATTCATGACTGGTGTTACAATGATTGTACAGTTCCTTTGTCGCTGATATCCGGATTGAACTCGAGTCATGGAATTGTTATCCTTTTCAATGTTCAATCCATGTTCCTTGAACTAGAGAAGACTGACTGAGATATATGTAAGCTCAATATCACATATTGACTCACATCAGCATGGCCATGCATTTCTCAGTCTCGCTTATCAAGTGGCCGAAATATCAAACTCCCGTAGGAAGGAAAAATTCCATCTACATCACTCACAGTCATCCCCATGTGTCATAGTGCACCCAAGCACCATCTTTATGGCAATCCTTATTCAGGACCACAGTGGATGATGTCAAAGTACACCGAATGACATGTGATAAGTGTAGTAACTTCAGGTCTAAGAAACACAATCACCACCATCATTATGAGATGTGACTCTAACTACCAATCATGGTATCCATGTGTCACTCTCAAGGTGGGTCTATCTGATACACTATTCTCTAACAAGTATCTATGTATTTGGTTTGATATCTCCATATCATGGATAATGAGATTATTCCATCAACCAACATACATTCTAATCTTATGTGTTATTGATGTCTATAGATATTTCCACAATAACAACCGATTAGGGACAAAACAAGAATACATACTCTTAGCATACATATGATCTCACTATTCAGGTCATCAACCCAAAGATATATGTCATTGAGTATATCATTCTATAGACATCTATAAGTTTTATGGTCATCTCACAATATAAAACACAAACATATAGATTGGAAACTTGCCTTTATTGATATTATCAATGTAGTATTACAAATCATTTACATAGTATCCCATTACAATCATCGAATGATAGTCTCTATGGGCATACATACCAACAGATTCCCACTTACACTTATACCCAATCACTCATGAATCTCAATCCAAGTGATCGAACATGTCTGTCATGTTTCTGCTGTGAAAGTGCTTTTGTGAGCGGGTCAGCCACATTGCTTTCTGTAGGTACTCTGCAAATCTTCACATCTCCTCGTTGTACGATCTCTCGTATGAGATGGAACCACCATAGAATATGTTTGGAACGTTGGTGCGATCTTGGTTCTTTAGCCTGTGCAATTGCTCCATTGTTGTCACAAAACAACTCAATTGCATCACCAGCGCTTGGAACCACTCCAAGTTCAGAAATGAACTTCTTGATCTATACAGCTTCCTTCGCAGCATTAGATGCGGCAATATATTCGGCCTCTATTGTAGAATCCGCAACCGTCTCTTGCTTGGAACTCTTCTAGCTCATAGCTCTGTTGTTCAGGAAAAACACAAATCCAGATTGCGATCTGTAGTCATCTTTGTCAATTTGGAAGCTAGAATCGGTGTAACCCTTTACCACGAGCTCTTCCTCACCACCGTATACCAAGAATTGATCCTTAGTCCTTCTCAAGTACTTTAGGGTGTTCTTTATGGCTGTCCAGTGACATTCACCTGGATCTGACTGATATCGGCTCGTCATGCTCAAAGCATACGACACATCAGGACGAGTACATAACATCGCGTACATGATAGATCCAATTGATGATGCATATGGAATCTTACTCATGCATGCCCGTTCATCACATGAACTAGGACATTGGGATTTAGAGATCGTAACCCCATGGGACATGGGCAAGTTACCTCTCTTAGAACCCTCCATGCTAAACCTCTTTAGCACCTTGTCAATGTATGTGCTCTGGCTTAGGCCTAGAAGCCTTCTAGATCTATCTCTATAGATCTTGATCCCAAGTATATAGGATGCTTCACCTAAATCCTTCATAGAGAAAGTCTTCCCTAGCCAACCTTTTACTGTCTGAAGAGTAGGGATGTCATTTCCCATCAATAGTATGTCATCCACATACAATACGAGAAATATGATTGTGCTCCCACTAACCCTTTTGTAAACACAAGGTTCATCTTCATTTTGACTAAAGCCAAACTTTTTGACTACTTCATCAAAATGTAGATTCCAGCTCCAAGATGCTTGCTTCAATCCATAGATTGACCTTTGTAGCTTACAGACTTTATTGGCTTCCTTTGGATCAATAAAACCCTCAGGTTATGTCATGTACACATCCTCGAGTAAATTCCCATTAAGGAATGTTGTTGTAACATCCATCTGCCAAATCTCATAGTAATGATAAGCTGCAATGGCAAGCATGATCCTGATGGATTTAACCATGGCAACTGGTGAGAAGGTCTCGTCATAATCAACACCTTGAATTTGACGGAATCCTTTCGCAACCAATATACCTTTATAGGTTTGAACATTTCCATCCATGTCAGTCTTCTTCTTAAAGACCCACTTGCACCCTATGGGTCTTACCCCTTCGGGTGGATCCACCAAGGTCCATACCTTGTTGTTGTACATGGATTCCATCTCAGATCTCATGGCTTCGAGCCATTTCTCAGATTCTGGTCCCTTAGTAGCTTCTAGATAGGAAGTTGGCTCATCTGCTATGCCCAATTCATCACTGTCTTGAGTCACGAGAAATCCAAATATCTCAGGCTCAAGTCGTGTCCTACTAGACCTATGAGGTTCCTGTGTTACATTTGGAACTTGAAATTCCACAACAACTTGTGAGTCTTCATGTTCCTTATGTACCTCCTCAGGTTCTCTACTTTCTTGTTGTTCTCGAACTTATTCGAGCTCTACATTCCTCCCACTAATTCCTTTGGAAATAAATTCCTTTTCAAGAAATACAACAGTCCTAGCAACAAACACTTTGTTGTCAGTTGGTGTGTATAAGTAGTATCCCCGAGTTTCCTTTGGGTATCCAACAAAATAGCATTTTTCCGATTTGGGTCCAAGCTTTTCAGGAAATTGTTTCCTAACATAAGCTTCACATCCCCAAATGTTTAACATATAAAAATTGGGACGATTCCCATTCCATATCTCATATGGTGTATTTTGAACCGATTTGGAAGGTACACGGTTAAGTGTAAACGCTGCAGTTTCAAGAGCATATCCCCAGAATGATATTGGAAGTTCGGCTGAACTCATCATTGATCGTACCATGTCTAATAATGTACGATTCCTTCTTTCTGACACACCATTATGTTGTGGTGTACCAGGAGGAGTCCATTGTGATACAATACCACGGTCTCTCAGAAGGTCCTCAAACTCTTGGATTAAGTATTCACGACCTCGATCTAAACGGAGTGCTTTAATACTCTTACCAAGTTGCTTCTCTACTTCATTCATGAAAGTCTTGAACATTTCAAGAGTTTCTGACTTGTGTTTCATAAGATATACATAGCCATACCTACTGAGGTCATCAATGAAGGTAATGAAGTATTGATAGCCTCCTCTAGCATTTGATCTAAAAGGTCCACATACATCAGTATGTATGAGCCCTAGCAGATCACTGGCTCTCTCACTGTGTCCAGTGAAAGGAGTTTTGGTCATCTTCCCTAATAAACATGCTTCACATGTCTCTAATGATTCAAAATCAAAAGAGTCTAGATAACCATCCTTATGGAGTTTAGATATGCGCTTCTCGTTTATGTGCACAAGACGACAATGCCATAAGAATGTTTTGTTTGAGTTGTCAAGTTTTAACCTTTAGTATTTACGTTATATATGCTAGTCTCAAGTTCTAACAAGTAGATACCATAAGACATAGGGGCATTTCCATAAAAGATCTCATCTTTAGATATAGAAATAATTCCATTCTTAATGTGAAATTCAAATCCACTTTTGTCCATACAAGATACAGAAATAATATTTCTATTAATGGCAGGTACATAATAGCAATTCTCTAATTCTATTACAAGGCCCGTAGGCAAAGATAAAATAATAACTCCAACTGCGGTGGTAGCAACTCTTGCTCCATTAGCAACCCACAGCTTGACTTGGCCCTTTCGTAAAGGCTTACTTCTTATCAGATCTTGCATATTAGAACATATGTGAGATCCACATCTGGTATCCAATACCCATGATGAAGAAGTATTTAAGTTTATCTCAATAAAATATATACCTGAAGTGGAGATCTCTATCCTCTGCTTCTTCTTCCTTAGTTCCTCCAGGTAGAGAGGACAGTTTCTTTTCCAATGTCCAGGCTGGTGACAATGGTGACAACTGCCTTCTTTGGAGATCCCACCTTTAGCTTTGAGTGCGGATGACTTTGGCTTCTTCCCGGCTTTAGAACTTTTCTTAGCCTTACCTTTGCCTTTTGACTTTCCCTTTGCCTTGCTGATCACCATCACAGACTTGGGCTTATCTTTCTTCATATGTGCTTCATCTGTCCTCAACATGCCTAACAATTCTGACAACGACTTGTCAAAATTGTTCATGTTGTAGTTCATGACAAAATGATTATATGATTCAGGAAACAATTGTAGAATCACATCAGTGGCCAACTCTTGACCTAGGGGAAATCCCAGCTTGGATAGGCTTTCCACGTACCCAATCAAGGTGAGTATATGGGTGCCAACTGAGTCTCCCTCTTTCATCTTGCTTTTGAACAAAGCCTTTGAGACATCATATCTCTCCTATCTTGCTTGATGTTGATACATGTTCTTGAGATGTGTTACCATCTCCATGAAATTTATGTTCTCATGTTGCTCTTGCAACTCATAGTTCATTGAGCACAACATCAGGCACTTGACATCCACGGCATCATCAAGGTGCTTCTTGTAAGCATCCTTTTCAGCCTTGGGCGCATTTACGGCGGGCTCCTCTGGCTCTGGTGTTTCAAGGACATAGAGCTTACGCTCATGTGTGAGAATAATTCTCAGCGTCCTAAACCAGTTTTGAAAGTTGGTTCCGGTAAGTTTGTCCTTCTCAAGGACCGATCGCAACGAGAAAGTGTGAGTGTTGGTTGCCATTTGATTGCTACAAAATAAAAATTTGCATTTAGTCCAAAACATTTTGACTTGTAAAGATTTGATTAACGAGATTAATTAGGCCTTTAATTAATTACGCTCCCACTATTTTATTCAAATTGATAGCCCTCACTATCAACTCGGAAGATTGCAACACACAACCTTCTAGTGAGCCAGGACCCAAAATAATTGGATCAATGCCCAGCCAACGCCGGCGTCAAAGACCAAATACTAAGGTAGGCAACTTTTGCCAATTGCATCATATGCAACTCTTAGATAGATGATCATGCACAACTCCTTACCATGATGCATCTGTGTGCCTATAGGTACTTGATCCTATCAAGGTTCCCTAGTTAAGTCCAACCCATAATCCAACACGATGAGTGTGCACCCTGCGGAGGCAGACCCACACACCCACCATCACACTTCCACGAGATAGACAGTGTACCACGCGGAGGCGTGCCCACACATAATCGATCAAGCTTTTCATGTGTGTTGCTTTATGGAAGGCAACTAAAACTTAATATTATTAATTGAGGGGTTTTATTAATACATATACATATCCAAACACCACATACTTATAGTACGTATCATATACTACTATATCCATAACCACAAACGATAGACATGCAATCACAAACACAAATACATCGGTTATGGCCATACTATAGTAATCCTTTGGAGCAACAAAGGATTACGATCCACCTATGGTCTTATGCATCTCATGCAACACCTGTGAATCAACCTATAAGCATGTAATGATCAACATTACAATGAACAACTTCATGGATGCTTCGTGAGGTTGGAACTTCAAGTTGCTTCTTGGAATGGGATCTTCTTGTTGCTTCTCCATGGATGCTCCTTGGAGTTGGATCTTCAGGTTGCTTCTTGGAATTAGATCTTCATGGTGCTTCTCCATGGACACACCTTGGAGTTGGATCTTCAAGTGGCCTCCTTACATCAAGTTTACAAAAACTAAAACTAATCATATCTCTATTACATCATGTGAGTACAAATATAAAAGGAAAGAATTAATTACACTTTGAAATAAGAGATGAGGCTCGGCATGCAAGCCGAATACTTTATACAAAGGATCCATATGTAACCATTATACATGCATAGAATTCACAAACAAACATATCCACAAGATTGACATCCACATTCATTCACAAGATTCACAAAAGGGGATACTAGGCCATAACCGTGCATGCACTCACCACATAAAAACTGATTTTAAAGGCGACGTGTAAGGTATCATAGGTATATCTACATATACATATATACATATTAAAATTGCAGTACTTGTAATGTGGGACATTCCCCATTAAAAAAAAATTGACTCCCACGCAGACAATGCGGGGTACACAGGGGTAGCGCCCCTATGCGGGGTACATAGGGGCACGTGGCCTATTATGATTATTATATACAATCTTCCTCCTTGGTTGTGTATGAAAAATAAGTATTTCATGTTGTCAATATTGATATCAAGGCCCAAGCAACCTGGAAATGATATTGATGTTTACCTTCAACCTCTAATAGATGACCTAATGAAACTATGGGATAAAGGTATTATGACATATAATGCTTCACGTAAAGAGATATTCAGTTTGCGTGCTATGTTGTTTTGCACGATTAATGACTTTTCAACTTATGGAAATTTGTCTGGATATAGCATAAAAGGATACAAAGAATGTCCTATTTGTGAGGAAAATACTGATTTAATCAGACAGAAACATGGTGGTAAAATCGTATATCTTGGTCATCGGAGATTTCTCCCACCAGTGCATCCTTATCGAAGGCAATGCAAAACCTTTAATGGGTCAACTAAGGAACGAAGTGCTCCTAAACCTATACTAGGAAATGTTGTATATTATAGGGTGAAACATATTGTTAATGAATTTGGAAAGAGTTCAAGTAGTCATACACTCACATGTGACAAATCTCTATACAAGAGGAGGTCAATATTCTGGGATCTTCCTTATTGGAGATCTTTGGCAATTAGACACTGTATTGACGTCATGCATGTTGAAAAAAATATTTGTGATAGCATCATTGGTACACTATTGAACGTACCAGGAAAGACTAAAGATGGTATCAAATCTAGAAAAGATTTAGAATTAATGGGTATAAGAAAAGAATTATCAGTGGATATCAGGGGTCGCCACACATATTTACCACCAGCTTGTTACACTTTGTCAAAGAAGGAGAAAAAGACTTTCTGTGAGTGCTTGTATAATATTAAGGTTCCACAAAGATAGTATTCTAATATTTGTAGATTGGTATCAATGAAGGATCTGAAGTTGATAGGTCTCAAATCTCATGATTGTAACACCTTAATGCAACAAATTTTACCTGTGGCTATTCGATCTATATTGCCAAAGCATGTAAGGTTTCCAATCACAAGACTATGTTTCTTCTTCAATGAAATATGCAACAAAGTGATACATCCTGATACTCTCGATAAATTACAGAAAGATGTAATTGTTACCATGTGTCAACTTGAAATGTACTTTCCTCCTTCATTTTTTGATATTATGGTTCATCTTGTAGTACATATTACAAGGGAGGTGAAGATGTTGGGTCCAATTTTCTTACACTGGATGTATCCATTTAAATGCTACATGAGTATTTTTAAAGGTGATGTTCAGAATCGTTATCGTCCTGAAGGGAGTATTGTTGAGGGTTATGTGGCTAGGGAGGTGATGGACTTTTGCAATGATTTTTTGAATTGCAATGAAACTTCTAGCGATCTAAAAAATTCCCATCACATTGAATCTTATTGTGGCAAAGGAACTCTGGGAGGACGAGTGAAATGAATCAGTCGTGAGTTGTGGGAACAAGCGCATTTGTATATTTTACACAACATCGATGAAGTTAGTAGCTACATCACAGAACACAATGATGTTATCAAGAGAAATCATCCGTGATCCAGTTCAATGTGGCTTGCAAGAGAGCATAATCGAACATTTATTAGGTGGTTTGAAGAGAAAGTATTTAATCAACTATCTGAATCATCGAATAATGTTGCTGAGAACATAAAATTGCTTGCCTTTAAGCCAAAAATGCATGTCATGTCATATGGAGGTTATGACATAAATGGATTTTCATACTACACAAAGCGTCAAGATAAAAGTGTTAGGTTTTGTGGAGAAAACATGCGCGGCGGAAGCAGTAATATCCACGCAACCCGAAACAGGATCTCGTCGACAACAACATATTTGGAAAGAGTGTTTGCAGGATATACCTTATCGCGGAACAAGTCTGGCGATGTCTCGTTGCACGACGGTGCAGCACTGTTGACCTACACGGACGAAATTTCTCTCCCGTTCACTGTCGCAGGTTGATCCGGCGGCGCTGCTTTGCGGCAGTGATGTATGTCGCTCGTGGCACGTATAGGTGGTCGTCGACATCCTCTGAACGCAGGCGTCAAGGCATTTGCGTCTCTACTTCATCCACGCGGATGAACGGAACTCCACGTCGCGCTTCCCAAGCCGACGGGAAGGAGTCGTGTCTCTGCGGTGGCGTGCTAGCGGCGTGTTTCTCTCCTTTCTCTCCTAAGGACGATGACGGCTAGGGTTTACATGCGTGAGCGTAAATGGAAAAGCCTCTCTCTATCTTATATAGATATCGGCCGTCAATCCTCCTTTAAACATGATACGAAGGGAAATAGGGTTTCCTAAACCCATCGGTAAACAGAAATGTTGCGTTAATTAAAATGCTCGTGGGTTAATTAGAATATTCCGAAATTCATTAATTAACCAAATAATCGCATTAATTGATTAATTAATATCCGACTCCATGCAATCGCTTGGGATGGTTCTACGGGCATACATATACCAACAGAAAGTAGTGTAGTTCAAAATATTGGGGTCACTGTTCAGGCTTGTTCGCTGTATTTTGCTAGTGCCAAAGATAAAAGACCACGCGAAGCTGTGATGTCATATTACAATGTCATTGAGGACATATGGGAATTGGACTATACAAATTTTAGAGTTCCTATCTTTAGGTGTAATTGGGTTGACAACAACAAAGGAGTTTTAGTGGATGAGTTGGGTTTCAAATTGGTTAATTTTGAAAAGATTGGTGAGAAAGATGAGCAATTCATCATGGCAGACCAAGAAAAACAAGTATTCTATATTGATGACCCGGTAAATAAAATTGGTCTGTCGTTCTTCATGGAAAAAGACAGTTTGTTGTAGATCCTATAAATGAAGAAGAATACCACGATAAGTATGATGATTTCAGTCCATTCTCAGTTGGTTTGCCAAGTGTAAATGTTGAAGATAACACTGATGAATATTATAAATGTCAAGACCATGCTGAAGGAACTTTCCTTGACTAACAACTCAACCAATACTAGAGGCATGTATTCTTTGAATTATTTATTTTATTATCATTCAAGCAAGTAATATTTTAAATATACATCTTATATCATGCATACCTTATCACTTGTGCTTTTATTATCACTTTTTTTATCATGTATACTTGCATGTTCTAAAATGGCAAGTGAAGATGAACATTCTGAGCATGAGCATGAGCACCATGAGGATGGTAGTGGTGATGCTAAGAAAAGTAGAGGTCCCACACTGATGCGTAGGCTGCAGGAGCACAGGGCTAAAGGGGACATATTTCCAGTCCAGTTTGATATCACAGGAGCACCTGTTGGGGATCATGCTAGTGCTTTCAAGCATTACGTAGGGGTGATCGCTCGCAGTAAGGTGCCAATAGATATAGAAAATTATTATTATTCAATATAATTTTAATAATGAACAAATGTATTTATTTTAATGTTTGTTTTATTCTTACTCAGATCTAGACATTGGGAATTAGTGGTGATTGTCCCAAAATTGATGACTCTTTATTATCTTGACCCGAAAACAACAAGGGGTCACAAACTGAAATTTCCAGCTATGGCATAAGCATAAATATAGTCAATGCTTCAACATGATATTTCTATTTAGAATTTCTATTTTACCAACTATCGTTTAATTGATAGGGGTATAAAAGCTTTTTGTGAAGGAAGAGGACAAATACCCACAAAATGAAAGACATTGACTTTGAAAAATGTCAAGGTAGCTACTTTGACAACTTCTTAGTCTTATATGTATTAATTTTCAACTCTTATATGTCAACTCTTATAGTAGTTTACTAACATTAAGTATAATTCGTTATTTGTAGTTTCCTATACAAAATAATGGCTGGGCTTGTGGCTACTATGTAATGAAATATATGCAAGCTATTGTCAAGCAAGCATCAAATGACATTCAGACTATAGATCAGGTAATAAAGAAGAACATCATAAATTTATAAGTGAGTTGTAGTCATTTTACAAAATATTAGCATGTGCATTTTCTGTTATAGATCTTTACAACTCAGCCGTAAACACGTGAGGACTTAAATGAATTCCAAGAATAGTGGTCATATGCTTTCTAAATGAAGTCAATATAGCATTGGAATAAATATGTCAGTTACGCTCCATTTATGTATGTGCTTTCAGTACTCTTTCATATTTACTTTTGTATCTGACATTTAATATCATCTCAGACTTACAATCTATCATTTTGTAAATTATGATGTGACTATGTGTACTCAACTCAATATATGAATCATTTTTGTTATGAATGTGTGGTTTGGAATGGTGACGGTTGAGAATCAATGCTCCCCTCTCCCATATCTTATTCTTGTTCTTCTATTTTGTTCTGTTTAGTTTCTGCAGAAATTTTTTTAAAAAAATTGGACCCTATAACGTCAGTTTTCTTAAAAAACCGACCTTATAGGTGTCTTGGTCATTCCACATAGAACGGTCATGATGCATAGAACGGTCGTGTTGGGATGAGGTAGAATGGTCGTGCCGCGTAGAATGACCGTGTTGAGATATGGTAGAATGGCCGTTCCGTGTAGCACAGCCATGCTAATATAGACCAACACGGTCGTGCTAGGCGGCACAGCCGTTCTATCATATTCTAAGACTCTATTGAATCGGTTTTTTAGAGTCGGTTATTTAGTAAGAAATCGTCCTTAGAAAGAATCTTTAGAGTCGGTTATTTAGTAAAAAACTGACGTTATAGGGTTCAGGTACAGTTTCATTTCTCATTTGAGTTTAGTTTTTGTGCGCCTATAGGGTCAGTTTTTACTATACAAGGTTGGTTTTTTTGGTTAAAAAAACCGACCCTATAGAGCAATTTCTATAGCGACAGCCACTTAGACGTCAATTGAAAAGTGATTCTACAGGCTTAAAAAAATTGACGCTATAGACCATTTTTGTACTAGTGTGTGAGTGTTCATCTTGTTTCGATCTTCAGGTGGTCGTAGAATAAAATTGCATATTGGGGGAAATAGCTTGCATTGTAACATGTTTAGATGTGGTTAAGATACAAAAAGACAAAATATGGATCCCTACAATAGGGCTACATCACCACCCTAAACTTAAAACATACTTGACCTCAAGTATTCTCCAACTTAATCTCTTATCAATTTCTTTCAAGCAAGAATGACAAATGCATTGGAACATATGATTATTGACTAAATGGGCTTAAAAGTGACTAAGTACATGTCTTCCACCTCTCTTCTCCCCAATTTACAATCCTATCATGAAAAGAGAAATTAGCATACTAACTTCAAATATAGGGCATAGAACACACAATTTGTCCATATGACTTTCATGTAGGACCATTTCATGATGGAATTAATCAAAGATGACTAGGAGTGTTGTTTCAATTTTGTGCATTCATTGTTATGCTTCAAACCACACTAACTGACCCACGTGGCTGTGGAAAAAGGGTGAAGTGAGCTAGGTTTGATGTTTCCTAGCTAAATGGGCATGAAATAGAAGAAATGATTGTGGTAAGAGATTGGAGTGCATAACACTCCTCTTTTTTGTTTGGATGCTCTTACACATGAGCATCTTTTATTTTCTTTTTGCTTTTTCTTTTCTTTTCTTTATTGTTCTTTTCTTTGCCATTGGTGTAGGTGGGGCATATGGTGGTGATAGTGAAGTGGTGAGATGTAGGTATGGCCACCCCAAACTTTTGGAGGTGGTCAGGGATGAATATGTGCACTTTGGCATCTTTTCGTGAGGTGGAGGGGTAAGAAGATTATGAAAGAAATGTCAGGTCAAAGATGGGTCTCTCATATGGTTCTCAACATAAAATTTCCTGCATGAAAGCTATTTCAACACTTCATCAAATAATATCACACCACATGAGTGAGCAACATGAGATTCATACATCTATAATGTGATTCCATAGGCCCTAAGCGTTCATAGCTTGTTCAAGTCACAATTCAAGCAAACCATTCACATACATAAGAGAGATGATTCACATGTAAGAAGTTAATAATCAAGACCATTTATCAATAAAAATCTAAGGTTGTGACATGAATTTGTCAAAGATTAACAATTCCAATTCATTAAATAGAGATTGAGTCAGAACATGCTTTTTGGTCAAGATATTTCAAATTTTGGAAAAATCTGCCAAAATGGTGTCAATTTGCATTTAATCACATCCAAACCTATATTTAGGGAATAAAAAATCATTAAGCAAGAAAATCCAAGTTAAAACACACAAAAATTACCAAAAATCTACATGAGATGCAATGCATGAGATGGAATGACAAAAAGAGTAAAATTTTGGAAAAATTACTAGTAATGCATGAAAAAGAATTACATGTATGCATGAATGCAAAAAGAAAGAAATGTACACTAGATGAGGTGTTGTCAATCAAACACTCAATTGGGTGGAACAGGGTGAAATAGATAAATCAAAATGAGTAGAGTGAGATAGGGAACATACCGCACTACCACCCCAATCTTTTGAATCATGTTGCCCTCAGTATGAAACTAGTGCTTAGGTAAGGTATGGCATGTGTTGTTGCAATGGCGGGTCCAGTGGAAGGTCTCCCTATGGTGGAAAATCTTCCTATCGAGGTGGCGGTCTAGTCTGAGGAGGTGCAGGAATAGCTTGAGGATGAGGGTGCTGGTAGTAATGACCCCGGTAATCTACCTGAGGGGGAGGATAAGTCTATGGGAAAGTGGAAAGGACTCTCTAATAGTCTTCCCCCCATTGGGGGTTCCTCTATGCCTACACATGCTGATACTGGTACGTGTGGTTGATCTAATAATTCATCTATTATTGATCTTGCCACATATACAATTGAATGTGTTGCATGCTTTTATGGGTCTGCTAAATGCCTTCTAGATGTGTCTGTATGGTGGACACGTCGTAGGCGTTTAGTGTAGCCTGTTTCTATGAGGATGCTTCCTCTTCTCTCCTTCTCACACGGCAAGGTTGTCTTTGCTCTTTTTCTCTCCATTTCTAAACCACATTGGTATCCCAAACCCCTTCATGTAGGGTAAGGGCTCTCTCCCTATAGCTTTGTCTTGGAAGTTCTTCTTCCCACTTTTTCAAAAATTCAATTAAATTCTCCAGTGGGACTTGTAGTCTCAAGGAGTGGGGAGTTATGATAGGACAACTCCAGAATGAATCCCAGGATAGGAGTGTTGGTTTTATAGATCATTTTCTTACTATCCATGGAGATCATTTGGGAGCGGATGAGATATTTCAAGTCAACAAATTTCACTCCCTCCACCTTGGTAAGGCCTGTCATTTCACATCCTATGGATAGGGCTATGGATGTAACATTCCCTCCCATAACGAAGGGGGTTTTACTCTTGAAAGGGATTGACTTCATATGCTCAATGAGAAGTGCCCCTAGGTTGATAATTTTTTTCTTTACGATCATGTGTAGCACAAAGAGATCTTTTTGTGAGAAATTCCCCTGATTATCATATCGGCCCACAATGGTATTAGTGATGACTTTCTGTGCATACCTGATAGAAGGGTTGTAGATTCTTCTTGTTTTAGATTTCCCATGTATGAAGCTTTCCTATCCTATTATCCTATACTACATGCCCACATAATCAATATTTGCCTCTCTCTCAATGCGGCCCTTGTTAAGTTCCTTGGCATCTTCAGAGCCCGTTGCAAAGATTCTATTCAACTGTTAAATGGTGACTGTGTGAACCTCACTTTGCAACCCAAATCTATTAGCTTCCTCCCCCCTATACTTGACTTTTTGCAAAGTGTCAAAGAAGTGTTGTGTCAGCTCCACATATGCATCTTGAACTGGAAGCACCTTATACAATCCACAATCTAGCAATCTATTCTCAAAGTTTTGTCTAATCTCCATGGCATCCATTACGTGCTGGCAGGCATAGTGGGTTTCTATCACCCTCCTCATCATGCATTTGGGGTAAAGGGGTTTCAAAGTGATCTTCCTTTTGCTTCCTCTCCAATATGATACACCCTTAGGAGCCTTACCAAGCCCCTTTATCCTATCTGCCTCAATTGTATCCAAATATCAACTGACTCTAGAGTCAACTCCTTGTCATCTGTACCCTCATCCTCCTCCTCAACCTCATATGTGTGCAACCCCAAGCTTGTATCAAGATTCAATGGTATTCTTTGCTCATATTGCTCTTATTGAGCATTTTCCTCCTCATGAATTGTCAGCTTTCGTCAGGCTCGTGGTTGCTTTTGTGGCCTCTTCATAGCTAAAGAAGTGGAGTGGCGGGCCAGTGTATGTTGGGGTGGAGTGTGTGAAGAAGAAGGGGCAGTTTCCCCCTTTCCTTTGTGGGTGGGTAGTGACCTCCAGTTCTAAGGCATCAATTATAGCATTGATGTTTGCCTTGAACTCCTCCTCCTCTTCCTCATATGTGGCGTTTGAGGTGTGGTGGCTCTAGGATGACCAGAGACAAGAACCTCCCACTGATGTCGAACATTGAAGACTAGAGTGTGACCGTGTGGGGTTGCGAGATGGCATGGGGATTTCGGTGGATGGCCATTTAAGGCTCACTTTGCCCCCGATGATTTCTTCAAGGCTTCTCTAATCCCCCTTTTGAATGTCCTTTCCCACCTTCTTCATTGCTAGGTGGAGAAGGTGGAGAAAGACTAGATTTTATATCTCTGAGGAAAAGGGTGTAGCAATGGCAAGAATGGGTTGAGGATGATGAAGGAGGTCGAGGTGGATGTTGAGGATTGGTTTGGGAAGGGTAACAGTGGATGAAGATTGGTCAAATGAGATGGATTTAGGGCTACTGTGGTGGGCTATGTGGAGATGGTGGAATGGATGAGGTGGTGATTAAGGGGTAGTTTGATGGTGGAAATGGTGAAGGAAGATGTGGTAGAGGTGTTGGAGGTATTAGGGAGGTGGATTGATGGTGGAAGAGGGGTTGGAGGTGGAGGATTGGAGGAAGTAGGTCACAGGTGGTGTACCATGGGCATGGAGTCAAGATTGAAATAAGACAAATGAGTTGAGGTGGTGTATAGAAGATACACTTATTTGGGTAGGTCGGGCCCCACCACAACTGTGGTGGTGGCCACAGGTGAGGAATCCTATCACTGACACGGTTGTGGCATCCTATAGTGGGGGATGCCACACCCATGGAGGCACATTGATGGTCGTCATGAACTTCCCTCACCACACCCGTGGTAGCTGCCACACATGTGGTGGCTGCTAAGTTCCATGGCCATTCCGGTCACCATGGTCGTGATTATCTTCCTCGAATTTCTCTAAATTCTCCTGTGATTTTAGCCAAAAGTGCCTCGCTCATGGAGCCACACCAGGGTTGGGTTGGTGAAATTTTGTCATGCTCGTGGGGAAGCCGACATCTGTGGTGGTCAGATGTCACTACACTCGTGGTTCCCTCCACAATTGTGGTGGCTGCTCTCATTTCTTCACAATTCTCCTTTGATTTTTGAATGTAATCACCAAGACTGTTTTGATGTACCATGGTCGTGTGAGTCTTTTAAGTGTAAAAAAATCACAAAAACTTCATGAAACTTCATATTTTTTAAGGAAAACATTGTGCCACCTCATTTCCCTTTCCTTGCAGCTATTGCTCTCATGGTCTCACTCTCTCCAACCTATTTCTCCTACCAAATCTCAAAATCTAAACAAAAATATTAGACACAAGTGTGTGTGTATTTCTTAGAATCATGTAAAAACAAAGTAAAAGTATAAGAAATTGAAGGTTGGGTGCAAAAGTTCTCAAACCTAGGTGGGTTGCCTCCCACTAGAGCTAAATTCTATGCCTTCATCCAGGTTTATTGATTCTTGATTAGTTCATCCTCTTGGAATCTTTAGAGCATCCTTGTAGCATATGTCTCTTTTGTCTACATTCAAAGCCACCTCTTCCTCAATGGGGGTTTCCCCAACTAACATAACAATATCAAAACTTTGATTCACCCTGTCTAGACCAACTTCAACAACAACTTTCAATCTTTGTGCATTGATAGTGAATTTATTTGTGTCATCCTTTTCACATATTATACTACCTTAGTGTAACCAAATCCAAATCAAGATGAAACCCTAAAATTCCTACTCTCCACATTAGGAACATAACCCACACTAATTTATCTCTAGTGCCCCCTCTCTCCCTGTGGATTGACCCCTTTACTCACCACTCACCTATACTACAATACAATCTCATGCATTTGCAGATGATATATTTTGGTCTATGTGATTGTGTTAGTTTAGGGACCATTATAAATATCAAAAGATCCCATGCGTTTTCATTGGGTGTGCATCCAAACAAGATTCAATTGATTTGGGTGTGCATTTGAGAATCACACCAAGCTATCTGGCACTGTTTTCGGGGACTATAGGTGCTCGGCCTAGCTAATTAGAGTACCTTAGCTTTTTTTTCTGCCCTCACCATTGCAATTTTTTATTCATTATTTACTTTTGCATATTTGTCTTCTAACTTGTCTCTTATTTTTTGTTTATTCTTTGTGCAGGTGACAGATGTGCATGTGAGGTAGATGTTTGACTTCTATTGCCTTGGTTCCCTTTGACCCTGAGATAGGTAGAAGAATACGTCAGCACCACCACAAACAATACCAAGAAGATGAAATGGGAGACATAGATGAACAACACCATGAGGCCCAAATCCCTCCTAAGGGAATTCCACCACCACCCAACCACCCTCTCAACAAATACTTCACCCTAGGGAATTAGACCTCCCCAATCACCACTTTTGTTGAACAAATGTTGGGTCAACAATTCTCCATCCCACCAACCCTTCTCCGACTCCTTCGCACTTTCTATGTGATGGAGAACAAGAACCCTACCACCACATTGAAGCCTTTCTAGATACATGTTCAACCTTCCATACCCCAACACCAATGCCTAAAAGCTTGGTGTGTTTCCCTAACCTTGGGGTGTAAACACCTATATCAATAGGATCTTAATTAGATGTACACACCTTAAGGGCTAAGACGCATGTGGATCTTTCAAATTTATAAGGGACCTAGTCTAACTCGCTCACTTAAATTATCCACACTTCGCCCACAAGTGCATGAGGTCATGTTATAGTATATGCAAGTGTCAAGATAAGGGTCGATCCGTAGGGAGATAGGGGGCACTAGAGCTAAGTTAGGGTTATCTATGTTCCTAAAGTGGAGATTAGGGCTTTTAGGGTTTAGTGTTGGTTTGGTTGATTACACTAATGATGCATGCAATTGAAAGAAAGAAGGGAAACTAGATTAGGAAAAACCCTAAGATAACCCTAACCAATAAATTCTAACTAGAAAAGAAAGCAACTACTTAAGAAAGAGAAAGAAACTACACTAAACTAACAGTTAAGGAACTGGGGCTATTAGAGACCTAGATTTCAACAAACTAGATTAATCAAACACAAAGGATGATCTAAATACCCTAGTAAGATTGACTAACAAGAACTAAGAAATTCTCTAAAGAGCAATTAAAGCAACCAACTACGCGAGCACAAACAAGCTAAGTAAACAAGATGGGTTTTTAGACAAGTATGGAAGAGTGAGCCATTTGGGGGAATGTCACATGAATACAAATTTAGGGTTGATATAACATGCAAATCATATATTATCATTCTAGATTGCCAAACCAAACAATAGGTTTAATGCAATGCAATATCCCTAGACTATTGGTTGGCCATGGATAGAATAGAATGTGGGAGGGGAACTATACCCTTTCACACCCTATCTAGCCTTACGAGGATTAATTGGACCAAGGTCTAGGTGAGATTTCTATTAGATTAACTAATATAGGTTTCTAGGGTACGGGATACTAGGGAAACTAGGAGCCAAGGGTAGTAAGGGAGAGTAGAGATGAGGGTGTTTCACCTCATGTTACTCACCATCTAGCCTTTAGAAAACTCTAGGAAATTGCACTAGTCACTCTTACACTAGCTACTTAGATCTCACACTTAGTTGTAGGAGAAGAGATTTGTATGTAGGAAAATAGGGTGCTAACTAAGGAACCACTAGTTGGACCGAGAAAAATTCCTAAGATAGCCACATACAATTCATTTTCCCTAGAGTCTAGGTGTTTTTAAGCATCAAATAACAATCCATCCATGTTTAGAAGCATAAATTAGTAGTATAATAATGGGAAATAAGATAGAAGCAAGAGATAATCATCCTAGAATGAAAATTTGTTCATTACAAGTTACATTCCCCCAAAATGGTATCAAAGTAACATTCCATCCCCCAAACAACCCACCAAGAGGGCTTAGCTACTCATAATCAAACAAAAGAGAAAAAAGGACTGAATAAAGAAGAAGAAGAAGGCAATGGATTCTCATGAAAGATTATTCTACTTCACCTCCCAGCTATTGTAGCTCGTCCTCCCTCCTCCGAGGTGGATGGATGGCATGGGAATATGGGGGATTATGGTGGAAACCCTGGAAAAATAGGGTTTTGGGTTAGTCAAAGGTGGAAATGGAGTAGGGTGATGGAGGAAGGTAGGTGAAGGCTCAATGATTCTAAGGAGGGCTCTAAGAGTAGCTAACCTAGTGCTATTGTCACACTCTAATGTATATAGGTGGTGGAGAGCACTAGGGTAAGTGGTGGTAGTATTGGAAATTTAGTGCAAAAAGAAATAGGGTTTGCGTGATCACCATGGGTGTGGAGGTCACCATGATTGTGGTGGATGGGGGTCATCTCAACTATGGTAGACAGGAATGGACGAGGTGATAGGTGTGAAAAATCACCAGTTCAGATGGGTCTTGGAGGCTCACTGGCCACAGCCGTGGAGGGTGGAAGATAACACATGCTTGGAGGGGAGCACGACCATTCTGGGTGTCACCGTTGATGATGAATGCCACAGGCATGGTGAGCACCATGGCCAAGGTGGCCTTGGATGGCCACGACTGTTCTGGTTGGAGCTCTGATCCTTGGAGAAGCTCTTCTCCATGGTCATGGAAAATAAAACGGGTGTGGTAACTCTGAATGGCCACAATTGTTCTGATGGTCACAATCACGGTGGCACCTTTGTTGTAGCTTGGATTCTCCTATGATCTTGGGCAATTTAGCCACGGTTGTGGTGGAGTACCATGACCCTTGGTGATGTCTCAGCTACCCATTTTTTCTCTTAACTCCTCCAAACAGTTGCTTTTTGACTTGGGCCAATTTTTTCCTATTCAAGGGATGCTTGGGAAAGATATGGGTCAAATCTTGGGGTGTAGAAACCCAAGTATCCTTCACTCCACTTTATATCTAATGCATGTACAAAAACCCTAAAAAACATGCAAAAACCAGCCATAAGTGCATTTTAAATTAAATTGCATAGTGGGGGAAATAAATTGTATTCGATTAGGTTTAAATGTGATTAAGATACAAAAACACACAAGATGGAGACCTAGAATAGGGCTACATCAGTAGCCAAATAGAATAAGTGAAGTGAAGATAGCCAACCTATGTGCATATTGTGGCACAAACACGAAGAAGCACAATGTCAATTGGAAAGAGATACACCAATACTACTCTAGAAACAAGATTCTTATAGGGAATGAGGCACCACAAAGATATCAAAAAGATAGATGTGTTCAAGAACATGAAGCTCCAAGGAGATTAGAAAATCCTAGAATATGCATATCATGTCTTTCATACTTTTTCTCATGATACTCTCTATTTGTACATTCTCGCTCATCCTCCTCATATTCTCTATCTCTTACTAAACCTCCTACAAATAAAATTATCAAATGAGTGTCATTGTAACTTTTAAAGGTAGAGGCAAAGGGGATATTTGGTAGATGGCCACTGAACTTTTGGGGGTCTGAAGGGAACGACCCCCTAGTTTGGCGGGTCCCACTAAGTAGGTATAAATAGAGACTTAGTGAAGATCTTGGAAGCTTTGTGGTGCCTTAGAGGATAGTGAAGACAAGTCTATTGATATTTTTGATAGGAAACTAGTGTTGTGGATTGTAGGGAAGCATGGTCACTAGAAGGGATGATTGCTAGCAGGGAAGGTAGACTACTAGCCATGAGTGTAGTTTTGATGGTAAAGGTTGTAGTTCTTGTTGTCGGCAAGGATATGCAACCCCTTCTGGTTACTCCTATTGCTACTTGCAGTGGTACCCTTCTACTATTGTTATTGCAGTTGCCAGTGGCTGTGAGCTACTGGTGGTGGTGGTGGCAGACTGCTTCCTTGGTGGTGGCATGGCTATGGGCTACAACTATTGGTTGTAGCCGATGACAATGGTTACAAGGATAACTTTTACTACCGATTAAAGATATGTAGATGTCAGTGTAGAGGTTGGATTAGGGGAGGACATGGGGAAGAAATGACAAGATATGATCTAGGGAAGGTATCTAAATGAGGGTAATGGTCAGGATGAAGAGCATCAATGTAGGGAATTATTATGATGAAGGAAGAGGGGAGGAGACGAACATGGAGGTTGTGATGATGCTTGGCAACACCCAAGCCTAGAAGCGATGGTGACCACCTATAGGCGAAGGCTCTCTCTTTCTCTCCCTATGGTTAGGATTAGTGGTCTTCATCCTCTTGCCTTCTTAAACTTGCACCCCTTTGAGCGGACATAGGGCTTGGTATGACTGTGGGGTACTCTAGGGGCTTTACCAAAGGGTCTCACAACCTCACTTGAGTTCTTTGGGCCCTTGATAAGAACCATATTCTGGCCCAGAGGCAACCCTGAGAGCAAGCTGGTCGAAGGTTAAGCACTCCCCGCCGACTTTTAGGATCCTCTCCCTAGCCGTTTCAGTGAACCTCAATGCACTGACCTTCAAAGTCAGAACCTCATAAACATGCACGTCATCAATCACTATCTCGACCACAACCATGATCTGGTTATCCTTTCCCTACATGGACTTAATGAGCCTGGATATAGAGATTGGTTGCTTGTTAACCTTACTCATAAAGAGCCTCTTGAGGATGACCTTGTTGAAATTGCTACCAGTCCTCCTTGCCAAATACCCGTACAACTTGACAATGAGCTTGAGGTAGACATCGTTGGACCTAGGCGCGATATGCCAGACCTTCTTGGACTTCCCACCGATGACCAAATCAATACCCATGGTTAGCCAATGCTGCCGATGTCTAGGGATCAATGCTCTAATACCATGTGGAAAATAAGACATCGACTATTTTTTATTTACATGTGACACACTCCTCTTCTATATATAGGAAAGGAGGCAATTACAAGGAATAAAAGGTAAATTGTAATTGGATAAGACAACTAGCCCCATATATCAAATTACCTATAAAATAATAACACTTTCTAACACCTAATAGGACTCAATATGGAAGCCTCAACCACCCCTACTCTCCAAGTTGTGATACTTTTCCCTAATTAAAGGTTCACTATTTTAGTGGTATCTTCTACATTTTGTTTTAATGGGGAAATTCAACTAAAGATTTGTAGATGACAAGGAGTATATGCTAATCCTTTTAGCTAGTGTATCCACACCTCATGTCTCAACACTCTTTCTTATTGTCTTTCAAGGGTGCTCTCAACTTTTCTCTACTTGAGATGAGTATACCTAAATCACAATTTTGACTCCTACATAATAGATTTGTAATACCCATTTATATAATGATAGTTAAAACTACTCCATTATCAATATTCATGCCTTTCTTTTGATATAAAGTTGTCCCAGTCAAAATGTGCTAGGATCTATTTTTAATAGGCTTGGTTTTACATTTTCTAGAGTTGCATATTCTCTATACATTAGTTCTAATTGAGGAATTCTTGTATGGTATATGTTAAGATCTTTAAAAATCCATCCCTCTTATTTTGATCATGTAAGTAAGTTTCCTAGGTATACTTTTATGCCGTATGAAGAGAGGGCTACCTAGTTGGACCACGTGATGAGGAGAGATGTCTAATTAGTCCCTTTATGCCATATAGGGACATTATAGAAGTAGACTATCAAGAACGGGAATCTGGTCCTCTTTCCTATGATGTAAGATGACTATGTAATTATCTAATATCCCATGATGAGGATTTATGTCCCAAGTTGGATAACTTATGTTTTGGATGAAATACTAACTGGTAGAGAATGTACCCAATTAGGATGTTAAAGTAGATGTCATTATTCCATTGATAATCTTGCACCTCTCTCCTGTGTTATAAGTTAGGGTTACCTGTGGTATATCCTTTTATATTCTTGGAGAAGTTAACCCTCTTGGTTGAAGTAATATATTGTGAAGTGGTCAGTAAATATGTTTTTATGGTGAAAATATTCTAACTTGGCTCTCACATTGATTTTGGAACCATATTCAAATTGACATTGTAAGGTTTTCTTATCAAATTGACTATTCATTATGATACAATATGTAGAAACAAAGGTTTTATCGACAAACAAAGTAAGCAATTAATGAAGTGAGAAATAGTAGAGGAACCCCAATGTGGAAAACCACCTTACTGGTTATATCAAACTCTTGAACCCTAGACCTGGATGTAGAGCGTGTATTAGGCATATAAGGTTCAGTTAACTTATCCTTAATACCTCTTAAAGTGGTTACTTATGTTCCATATCAGTCCCTTTAAGGGGTGGATATTATTACCATAGTAGTTTCTAGATATATAACTTAACTTTAGTGTTAACTAGTTTATTGATGGATGCTTCAAGTGTTTTGTAGAAGGAAATAATGTTGAAGATGGTAACGAGTTGTAAGATGATCATAAGATAAATTAAATGAATAAATTAACTCTAGTTAATAAAGGAAAGATTTTTGGGAATGTTGAATTGATATATGATATGAACAAGATAAAGTGATAATCAACTATACACATCATAGTCATATCATGACTCATCTATACATTAATTAGATTATGCTAATAAATGGGACCCATGAAATATCATATAATTCATTAGAATAGTCGATGTGGATAATAAGATGTGTTCTCTAGATTAAACATAGTTATAGGTGGTAACCATAATCCATGCATGTGAAATGTTATTTTCAACAACCTAGTCACATAGATGAGTGAAGTAACTCAATTCATGGACATTACAACAATGCATGGAACATAATGTAACCTAAATTCTAATTTAATACACTTTATATTTATACATTTCACAACTCCAATTACTATTCAAATTCATGATAGTTGAAATAAATATAATTAAGTACATTATTTGTAATTAGGACAAATTCATAAATAGTAAAAAATATCTTTTCCCACATATAATGAACTATCAAGAACACTAATAAAATTGACAACAAGTTTGTTTGTCCCTTTTAAAACCCATTTGATATGGGTACCCATTTATGTTATGATGTAGAAGATAATTAGGTAAAGTGAACTCTACCAAACTAATCTCTAGATTATACAAATTCTTAGTTAGTATATAATATAACTGTTATAGCCCATATAATAGAAACATGTAAAATACAATTGCATGTGACTCCAAACATAGTTACCCTATAAAGCACAATAATGTTAGAATTGGTTTGAATTTAAGTCATTTTTTGTGCTAACCGACTAGTAAGATAAGTCTTGTCGACATTAACTTAAGAGAAATAACTTTCATTTGTGAAGTGTAACCTAGTGTAGTATTATACGTAATGATATGCTAACTTATGTATGGAGAGGTTTCAAGAATGAAATTATATTTAAGGTGTGCAATTTGATAAGATACTAAAATCACGACACACATAATTTATATCTATATTATCCTTGGTTAAGATAGAATTGGAATAGGTGAGTATAAAATGACTCTATATGGCTCATGTTTACCTCGTGCACCCTATATATAATTTAATAAAATATAATGAAGTGACTTATGTGCAAATCCTAACTCTGCCTAAGTATAACAAAAGCATAACTTAGATATGTAGAAGATGCAGTAAGGCATAATGTAGATCTCTAAAACTAACCTTTCCATTTACAACATGTTTGATAAAGTGTATGTATAAAAAATTGTGGTCGATCGACCCTCAATTTATAGTCAACTGACTCTAATGTATTCATAATGGATAAAATATTTATTACATGACCAGACTTATGTGCATTAGTGACTTCATATGGATTAATACAGATCGAAGTGGATCTGGTTTCCACATGTGACTTACTGTGTAGTTTTAATTTCATAATGTGTGTGATAAATGTGATATACATAACTAACAATACAAATATTTAATAATGTCAATATGTGTAACATTGTGCATATCTAATTAGTAAGAGGGAATACTTGAAGATGTATCATTAGGTAATAACTTAATGTTTTATATAATCTATTATGATTAATGTTTCTCTTATCTAAGTTAATGATGGAAGTCTCATTGATTAATGAATTAGTTGATTCAAATATTAAATTTCGTCTGATAGTATCTTATATACCTTTTCACATGATAATATAAGATAAAAATTATACTAAAGACTATATGTTGATATTAATGATAATATATAAAGATATATATCATGATAGTTACTATTAAACCCTAATTTAATTGATACTCCTAGAAAGTAATCTCAAAAATACAAATATAATGGTAATTCTGCATTGTCAAATTAGGTTGGAGGTAAATTTTCATTCCCATTGGATAATGATAGCTGAACCAATTTTAATTAAAAAGAATGCAACCATGTATTTTAATTCTAATTTCAACAGAGTACAATCTTGCAATTTATTTAGTGTCACACTTATAATTAAATGCATGTTGCCAAAAATGACTCTTTGTTTATGTGTCTCCCCCTCTGAGCTATCAGATCGAGATCAGGAGGAGTGAATGTCATCCCTACCTTGAGTATTAAACACCACAAACTCCTCCACAAAAACCACTATTTTCTTCCCTTGTTTTCTCTCTCTAATCTTCTCCTGAATCATGGTTTCTTATCCCGTTACCTTGCGAACAAGATTCCATGCATCTTGATCCCTACATCGATATAGAATTGTGCCTCCATCAATTGCAAAGAACCTTAGATTCCTTTCCTCCCCTACTTCCATTTATCTCATAACTCTTAGCTATCTAAAGATCTACCATATATACATGCATATAAAATAATGTATATATTATATTCTATATAACATATAATATAATATATAATTATCAGAGGAAATCCAACATACGTCATAAAACCAATCTCATCAGATAGTCATAACTCGATCACACCAAAACACAATGTTCATAATCCTAAAACAAACACTTTCGATCATTAGTACTTCCACATGTTGTTCAAACTGAGTCATCTTGTCTTATGGAAAAGCCCTGATTTTTGCATACAAATTAGTTTATTACAACCTTGTGCCACTAAATTGTTCCACCCTATAGATTTTTTTAACAGTTTCTTTGATATCCTTATTATTAGAATCCTCTTTGAAATTCATTAGAGGGAACTTGGGATGTTCATGAAATATATTATATGGCATCAAAAGCCGGTACCTTTTTTGTAATTCATTGTTTTTCTCAACCTATGGTTCAATGCTCTGATTTCTCGCTCCCAACCATGGTACATGTGAACTTGATTTATGTGTTAGAAACTTGTTCTTTCATTTTGTTGTGTGATTCAGAACTTGCCTCTTCCTAGTCAATATGGAAGGCCAGATTTTCACCGCACCACTATTTTCCTGAAGTTGGTGCTTGTCAGGACTGGAAGGGTGAAGTGAAGCTGGTGGATAGTCACTCTGGTGCCAATGTTTTCTTTTGCGAAGACTTGATTCTTGAGTTTAAGCTATATGATGTTTCTGCATTTTCATCATGTGGTTGAGTAATGATGAGAATGATTTCTTGTGTTATTACTAAGATACCATTGTATTTGTTTCTATCTTTCATGATTTGAATGGAAATTATGTAATTTATTACTTGATTTCTAGATTCAATCACTCCTAGTTTCATGTTTCTCTATGTACACAATTACCCTATCACACATCAAGCGATTGGTGTAAGATGTGTGCGCATTTTGGTCCTTTTACCCATTTTTGTCTTATAAAGTAGGTAATAGTGTTTATTTTGTAAACTTCATAGTAATGAATTTAAGTGATAAAATTCAAGTAAGATATGTTCTGATATCAAAAAATAAGAGCTAACATTTTGTATAGATTTTTGGTTCTAATTTGATATTTAGTGAATCACAGTTTTAGGTTTACCATATTAATTTGGACTTAATCTTGAGTTTTCTAAATTTATAATATGAAATATGAACCACAAATCTCTAATATAGGACTATTGGAAGTAATTAGGTTCATCAAGTAAGTTATGTTGATAGCCACCTATTTAATTGGGAAATTATCTTTAACTATAAACCAATATTATCATTGATGATAATACCTTAATATTGAAACTATGCTTTTTAAAATATAATCTGATAAATTTGATTCAAATATTATTTCTTAATTTCTTCATTTTTAACATTGAAAGTGAAATTTTTTATTTTAATGTTGATTGTCACTTTTTTGGATAAGTCAGGAGGATATCTTATTCATCCCGTCCTCCTCATGTGAACAAATTGCAAACTTAAATTTCAATCAGTAATCATACTAAAAATAGGTGGTAGTACTACCACCATTAGAAATGTCCTTAACTAGGAGGTCATGGACCTCATTGGGTGGTTGGACATACATGGTGTATGCCATGGTGTTTTTTAGCTCAGACTTTGCCAACTTTTCAACAATGAAATTGCTTTCTCTTCTAATATACTCCATCTTCCAGCTTGTCTGAACTAACTGCTAAATTCTTCTTATCAGCTTGGTATATATTCAGTTGTTATGCTCATCTTAATGTATCACATTCATAGCAATTTGTTAATCATATTCCATAATAACCTTGCTTAAATTATTAGATCTGTAGTCTCTAGGGCTAGGCAGATCCCTTCTAGTTCATCCTTGACCACATCTGCAATGTTGATAGTCTCTGTAGCGCCGCCTACCCATTTTCCAAGTTCATCCCTAGAGACTATAGTACATATTCCTGTTTGGTGTTTGATTTCCACTGTAGTGTTAAACTTGACCATTCCTGGTCTAGGCTTTTCCCAGGTACTTATGTCCGTATGTTGTTATACCCAAACCTCCTTGCCAAATTTTAATTTGAGTAGGTTCATTTCTCTCCTGATGAATCTGATTTGCTACATAACATGGGGCTTTGTGTCCTAGAACACATGTTTATTCCTAGAGATCCATATGCGCTAGTAGGTGACGAAGAACAAAGATCCTGCTTAGTCCTCTAGTTTCAACTACTTATGTATCCAACTCTAAGTATCGTGAGTATTGTAAAATGTAGGGTTAATACTGCTTCGACGATGACATTCCAAACCTCTCTTTATTGTCAACAATCTCGAAGAGCATGGATCAACGTATCATCCTCCTGTGAGAACCTGGGGCATATGCTTGACGTAGACATTTTCCTTTGACCCTTCAATTGTTAGTCAAAAGTGCTTCATGCATCATGAGCTAGACAAAGGATTTGATCTGTGCTGACACCCTCATTCTCCAAAGTTCAGACCACCTTCTCAACGCCTATAAGATGATTTCATTGTGAACTGCCCATTTTGGCGTATAAGCCCAGACTCTAACATCTTTGTCATCTTCCTATGTAGGGATTTTGAGGTTGTTGATTTCATCAACTAACTGTGTTGATTGTCAGTTTAATCACTATATTGATTAACTGTGTTCTCATTATTACTTGAATCATGATTTAAATGAAAAGAATTGTCTTCCTTCCCAATTTATTAAGCATGTTATATTTATTTGACTGATTGTATATACTATGGTGATACATAATAGGTTAGATCCCATTGTAAAACTTTTCATATATGGATGTTGGTTCTTTCAACTAGCCCTAGGTGTCGTCCTTAATTTTATACACATTATATATAGGATTAAGGTTCTCTCACCTCCGTCCTTGGCTAGGAATGTGGAAATGTTCTAGTTCTACAATTAGGTAGACTGGTCATAATAATCTGCATGTGAACTTATTATTTGATGTTGAGAATTTGTATTATTTATGGATGAAAATCTTGTTCTAATGATATAAGATTTTTTGATAGCATCATCACTCTTATCGAGTACATTCTATTTTACAATTTTCTTCTACTTGTATCACTCCTTTTGAAAAGGAACAAATGCTACATTTAAACTTACTCTTATTGACCAATAAGAATTTATGACATATACCAGTGTCTAGAAATAATATTCTCTATTGTTTCTCCCATTATGGGTGTTTTTCCCAATCCAATCAAGTAACATGACAACCAAGAGAGGATAATTAGGATGAGCCAAGTCCACAACCTTATATTTTTGAATAGCTTGAGATGGTCTAATTTTGCTCTACATATAGTCTATTGTATATGTTCGTTTACATATTCCTTTGTAATGCTACCCATATGGGTGAGGCAAAAACAATCATATTTTAAGAATCACTCTAATAATTCAAAATTTGTACTTCTACATTTATATTTTATAAATGAAGAATACATTTCTTCCTACATACTAATTGGCATGTTTGGACTGGGATGGATCGGTTCCTCAATAGTAATGAGCGGATCCCCTCTCATGTACCACTCATTACATTATAGGATCATACAGAAGATACATAATAACTTAACATTTTAAATGAGATCTACATTAGGTAGGAAAATTTAAGATGGGCTTGTATGTACATGCTATTAAGCATAGAAAAGATAGGAGGGAAGCATATCTGGGGGCATTATTAGAGGTAATGGAGGCCACTTTGGTGGTGAGTAGTCATGTAAAGGTTGACTATGGGAAAGAGTGGTTAATGGAAGTCTTTGGAGCAACCCTAGATCATGCTAAGAAGTAGGGGTTACCATTCATGATATCGAGTGTAATTCCACCAATTCATTGAGCTAATAGACAACACATAGGAACCCTAATGAAGGAAAAGGAGGAAGACAAAGATAAAATGCATAATTATTTTCCTGTCTATTGTAAATCTAATATGAAAATCAAGTTACAATAGCCATTATAATCTATATTTTTTTGTACCACCTATGAGATCAGTTAATGCTAGTATCATAATCTCTGGATTGTTGCTCTACAATACCTTTATCATAAAAAATTGAATTTAGTGTGTTTCATAAAAACTTTGGTAGGTAATACATGTAGAGATTCTAGAGGCATAGATTACAAAATCTAGAATACTGATGAAGTTGTTAATTTGGTCTTCATTATATGCCATTTTGCTCTTTATGTACATCAATACACTTAGAACGTATGTAATTCCTCAAGAAATTGTGTTTTATTCAAATGCATTTATGAATGATTTTGCATGTTCTTATAGTTAACTTGATCACAAATTTATGGAAGGGAGAGATGGAGGTTGATCCAAGTACATTCCAAAGATTGGAGAAGCTCAAATTGATGCAAAGATTAACACCAACCTACCCCAAGTGATCAAGAAATGCATTAAAGCAAAGAGCTCCAGGGATGGTCAAGTTTAGAACTAAAGTACACAAGAATACAATCATGCCGGACAAGCCCACTATATAGGAAAATAACATAAGAAAGTCAAGGAATCAAGATTCTAGTAGCACATGCTTTTTGAGTATAATGAAATGGCAAGTGAGTCCACCACAACTTTTGCATCATCCACGAACAGTCAAGATCCCACATGCATTCTAGTGTCCACACGTTCCTCCCTTCCCCATTCACCATTACCATTCTACTCGGAACTTTCGTGCCACCTCCTCTGCACCACAATTGTTCTACCTAGAATAGTCATTCAACTTTCCAACCATTTTCTCACATTTCCACTAATATCTACCCCATCCTACCACAACCATTCTCACACTCACCCATACCATCCGTTCTGCTCAGATTATTGTTCTACCTCAAACCCTAATGCTTTGTAGCACCACTTTTACCACTTTTCCCCCACTTAACCCTAGCCACCCTAGACCCCTACATAAGTGTTAGTTCTAGCTAGGAGTTAAAAGTTAGATTCCTTGGGCATGTAATTCATCCACCTACCTCTTACCTACCCCTTCTCTCTCCCATTAATCATCATCCACCCCAAAATGCTAGTTTTCTAGGGTTTTTTCCATTCCATTTCCATTCCCTAGGATTTTCCACCTTTTAGGAGGAGGATCCTAAGCTATTTGGTGTTAGAGTTTGAGGATGAGACCTCTCCATCAAAATCCATGTCCTTTCTCTCTATATTCCCCTTTGATTTTTTACTTTCTTTGATCATATGTAGTTAAGTCCCCTTGGTGAAATTTTTGGGGGAAAACATATTACTATGATACCATGCAATTGAGGAATCTTCATGTAAAATTTCATATGATATTATCAGTTCCATGTTATGCTTGTTATCTCTCACTATCTCTTACTCTAGTTTTTTGGGCAATGGAACAACCTAAGGTAAAGGAAAAAGAGTGATGTTGGGCTTTTTGAGGGGAAAACTCCCAAGTAACCAAGTGGAACCTTGGCTAGTTTTACTTTCTTCCCTAATATTTATCTATTACACTAACCCCAGGTGTGAGATATAATTGTGTAAGAGTGCCTCTCCCCTCTCTCTAGGTATGGAGCCTATATATATATTTTATAGGGAAAAATAGGGGGTAGAGTACCATCTTCCTATCTCTTATACCACTCCATGAAACCAATACCAAGTGCATGGGGAGAACCATGTCTAGAAATATAGACTAGGGTTGATCTTGACAATTAAGCCTCATAATGTTGGCTAGGAGCCCATTCACATGTAGATAATATGTTGAGAGTGCCTTGTTAGGGTTACTTTTGTTAGCCTAGGTGTATGCACATAAATATTTTTGGTGTCGTTGTCAAAGATCTGGTTGAAAAGGTCAAAGAGGATTATGTAGTGGTTTCTAGTGGGGATCTACTTTATGTTTCTGTCAATCCTTATCAAAACTTTTATTGAGGAATCTATCATTCTAGATCTAAATACCCTTCTAGAGGGCTTAGAATATGGGTTCTTTGGACCAAGTGACACCCTCTTAAATGATCATTTCCTCTCTTCTTTCCTCAAACCAAGAAGATGCTATCATTGATATGCTCTAGAAATATACTTAGGCCATTGGATCATTGTTTGGTTCTTTGAAGGGAGTGTATTCTTCATTTTTTATACACCAACGTCTATCTATTTGAGGATATTTTTCCTAGTAAGAGAAATTTAAAAGGTTGTGACCCAAGAGGTCATGAATTTACTTGATGCAGGTAGTATATACCCAATTTCCAATACCCCATGGGTCAGTCTTGTCCAAGTGGTACCCAAGAAGGTTGAAATCATAGTCACACCTAACGAAGATGGTGATCTAGCTCTTATCTAAGAACAATCAAAGGGGTCGATGTTTGTTGAATATAGAAAACTAAATGCAAAGACAAAGAAGGATCACTTGCCACTACCATTCATTGATCAAATTCTTAAGATACTAGTAGGAAAAAGCTTCTATTGTTTTCTTGATGTCAAATGTGGATGTTTCAAAGTAACAATTAACCCTACATGTCAAGAGGACATCACCTTTACTTGTCCAACAAACACTTTTTCTTATAGAAGATGGATCTCATTCGTTCTTTGCAACACATCCTCCACGTTTAGAGGATATGTCACTTCAATAATTGTCGATATGCTAAACTCATCCCTTAAAGTCTTCATGGATGCATTCTCTATTTTATAAAAATCTATTGACAAGTTCTTATTCATCTCAATTATGTACTTGAGATATGTGTAAAATGTAGACTAGTTCTATATTAAAAGAAGATTCACTTTATGGTCCCTAAAGGTATTGTTTTGGGACATGTTTCTTAGATTTAACAGAAGTGGACAAGGAAAAAGTTGGTCTAGTCTCTATGTTGACCATTCCTTCCACCACTAGACATGTTTACTCTTTATTCAGGCATGCATGCTTCTATCACAACTTTAATTGTGGATTGTAGCAAGATTTCCCATCCTTTTGTGCCACCTTGTACAAAAAGATGTTGGGTTTCACTTTGATGATAAGTTTGAAAAAACTTTTGATGATTAGTAGTCAAGATTGGTCTCTTCTCCTACCATGACCCCCTTGACTTTTCTATGTTTTTTTAGATTAATATAGATGCATTAAATATGGCAGTGGGGGTTGTGTTTGGTCAAATAATTGGTTGTATACCTCATGACATTTGTATGCTAGCAAGAATTTGTATGATGCCTAAAGAAATTAGACTACTATAGAAAAGATTTTCTTTCCCAGTCTTTTCACTTGAGGAATTTTGATCTGATATGCTTCAGAAAAAGGCCATTGTTTGCACATAGCATGCTTCCTTTAAGTATCTTATGTACAAGAAAAATTCTAAGATAAATCTAGTTTGGTGGATTTGATTGCTTCAATAGTTTTACCATAACATTGTTGACAAAAAAGGATCTAAAAATTCTATTGTGGACCATTTTTCTCAGATAGAATTCCCTTATTATGGAGTAACACAAACAAAGGAAACTTTGCCACATAAACAACTCTTTCTAATAAATTTAACCCAACACTCTTGGTCACGTAGCCAATTTCTTGTCTAGTGGGGAAGTACCAAACACATGATCAAGTGAAAAGAGAAAGAAACTCTATGCATCTATGGAAAATTATGTGTGGAAGGAAGTGCATATTTTCAAGTACTTCCCCAACCAGGTCATTGAGAGATGCATACCTGAGAATGAGAAAATTGATATCCTCACCATGTTCCACTCAGGTGCAAATAGAGGACACTTTGAGGTAAAGGGATTTCATCTATGATGCTACAATATGGTTTCAATTGGTCCAGTCTCATAAAAAATGCTCATGGATTCGATAATTTGTTGGAGCTAAAAGTTGGACTCAATTTCAAAGAAATACATGATGCCTCTATCTCCCATCTTTGTGGTAGAGTTATTTTATTTTTGTGTGTTGACTTTATCATTCCCTTTCCTCCCTATTTTATTTTTGTGTACATTCTAGTAGCTATTGACTATGCCTTCAAATGGGTTGAAGTTGTTTCGATCAGAGACAATGATCCCAGTATTATTTGTATGTTTGTAAGTCTACATCCATTTGGAGTGGACATTACTAATAATGGAGGGAGACATTTAATCCATATAGCCTTTAAGATTTTTTTGAAAAGACATGGTATAAATCACCGAGTGGCTACTCCCATCATCAAACTTGTGGGCAAGTGGAGCTTGCTAATTGAAAGACCAAGCTTATTCTCGAGAAACAGTTAGACCAAATTGTAAGTATGGGTCACTCCATTTAAATGAAGCTTTTTGGGCATACCAGACAACATTTGAAGGTCAAAACATCAATTCCTATCACTCCCTTCAAGCTCATCTATGGAAAGGGTTTCCATTTTCCTATTGAATTGCAATACAAGGTCCTTTAATCATTGATATTTATTGATGAGAACATGGACAAGGTTGGAATCAAGATGATATTGAAGCTCAACTAGATTAAATGATATGAGGAATGAGACCTATTAAATGTTAAAGCAATATCAAGGAGAGAATAAAATTCCTACATGATAAGCCCATAAGTACGAGTACATTTGAACACAGTTAATAAGTTTGGATGTATGATTCTCGCATTAAACTTTTTCCTAGACATATGAGATCAAGGTGGGAGGCCTATATCAAGTGAAACATGTATATCCATGTAATTCCAGTGTGATATAATAAAAGGAAGCAATCAAGGAGTTCTCAGTGAATGAACAAAGATAGAAGTTGATTGTTGAACTAGGGCCTGACAAACGCCAATTGAAGTTATGATATTGTCATGTCGATTGAGATTACCCTATTGGACAAGGAAGAATTTTTTAGTGTTAATGAGAAAACCACATATTATGCAGAGGGAACCTCGAAATTCACAAGGGATTGATATTTCAAGGAATACCACTCTCGAATGAAGGTGAGAAACTTAGTGGTAACAAAGGCAAACACAATTATTTTGTAAATTTTTACCCAATACTTAACAACTTTTTATATTATACTTTTAGGTTTATACTTTCCAATAAATACACACACATACCAAACTTTACAACCTTTCATTGTTTTTTTATGTGTAATATGAAATGGGACATAACAGAAGGGAATGCCCACAAGATCACTGAACCAACTAAATATCACCAAGTGATGAATGAGGTTTCCCAGATTGAAGTGAGAATCTACATGAAACATTATAGAATTGTAGTTCTATAAATGACACAATTGTGATGGATCTAGATGGGGATGAATAGAGTTAATAATAAAATTTATGTAGTTTAAAACACAAAGGAAGGTTAACTGCAACTTTCTTAAAAGATAATGCAGCAAAAATATAGAGCAAGTAATTGGTCAGTAAAAGCAACCACAAAAAATTAGATGTAAAGTGGTTCAATTAAAAGATGTCGGTCCACTACTTTGTTGTTCCTAACAAAAATTTTTAACCCATATTTTATTCGCTTTCTTAACTAAAAAAAATACACAAGACAACCAATGTATATTGTGAACCAAGACAACCCTCCTTTTCTAGATCAAGGAGAACTTGCACAATGGAGTAGATCACAATCAACCTCCCACCTTGGATGCAACATTCACACAAGAAGTCGCTCCAAGAAGCTTCCACACAACCTTCTCTTAGGAAGTAGTTAGAAGCAAAAAGAACAAATAATGAGAACAAATTAGGAAGAAGAAATTTTAGTACTCTTACAAGATATAAAATTTGTAGCTCTCCATGAACAAGTGATGATCAACTCTCCACAAGGACTAGGCAAGGATATCTTTGGTGGTGTAGGAAACTAATATTGAGCTATAGCTTGGATTAGAAGATAGCAATGTAGAATTCCAAACTTAGAGAGGGATAACATGTAATAGATTTCTCAAGTGTATGTACTAAGTGTTCATAAGGCACTCCTATATATGTACAATACTTACGAATGGTCAATATAGATGTCGAGAGTATTTATACCAAGTTTAATGTAAAACTAGTCATTAGAATGTCAAAAGTAGAGTCTACAACAAATACAAAACTAATACACATTTTGACTGTAGACTAACATCTATGGAACTGTACTTTGACCTGATTCCATCTGGTTCGAAGTGTAGTTCTACCAAGTGATAGTCTCTTTCTTGGAGTTGCAACATTATATTTCTACAATGACTCTTTCTTTCCAATGTCTCTTTCCCTATAACAACCTCACTTTTCAACATCCCCAATTAAGGAAGGACCTCAAAGTTGAGATCCATTACCTAAAATTCCCAAGATCCAGATTTAACCAAATAAAAAATAATATAAAATAATTTCCTATATTTCGAAAATGTTGTTTACATGATATAAAATGATACTCCTATAAAGATTTACATGGATTTCCAACATGGAACTCATACAAATTGAGAATATGTATCTATCTAATCCTCCTTTATTCAGATTTAATTTCTTTAATGAATTTCATATGATTCATCACGTCTCAATATCATCATATATTGCACCTACCTAAAATGGCATGAAGCAAAGCATGGATCAGTACATTTCTATACTATTTACGTGGGGGTGCAAACAAAATATGTGTATGTAGTTGTAAGATCATAAACAACCATAGTAGCAATTTTCATTATATAATTAAACATGCATTTTCTTTCTTTAACCTCTTAACCCTTATCCTTTCACTCTCTATGGTGTGCCCTCTCTTTAGGGGAGCCTTCTTATGGGGAACCATCACTTTAGGGTTTGGTCCCTGCATTGGAATTTCATAACCTTCCCTCACGCGGGCTTGGTTTAATACATAGGCCTTCATTTCTAGGCTTGTCCTATGTGATCTTCCTTTCTGATCTTGATCTCCATTCATTCTCATAACGAATTATTCTACCCCATGCTCTTTAATCCACTAGAGATAACTATTTAGGGTTTGAGTTATATGTATATATAAAGATGATACTCATAGTGGAATTATTGATTGCAGGAAGTGAATGAACAATCAAGAAGTTTAATTGCAATCTATTCGGGAAACTTTGGAAAACCACGGAAGTCATTCAAGGTGAGTATTCATAGGCATAACCATGTATCTTTGCTTTCATTTAGAAACCATGCAACATGTACTTCAAGGATATATCCAAGCATTCAACATAATCAATCAACATTATCTACATGTATTATACTCTAGGGTGTCACCAACCATATTCAAAACACACCAATGTAGCATATGTCCTAAACTAGGGTATAGGGTTGTCTTGGGTTTGGATAAGGAATAAGGGTACAAACCCCAATTCCAATGTGCCATACTTTATTCAAGTTATTAATCCATATGAGACACTAGGTGAAACCCTAGTTATCCAATTAAGTCTTTTAGACCATTTGAGCAATTATGCCAGACTCTGCAACTTAGGATCAAGTAGATTAGGATCTAAACACTAATTGCCATGTTTGTAACTCAAAACATTCAATCATGATCATCATTATCTAAAGTGCATCAAGGACTTAGATTCTCATCAAGTTAAGACTGTTATGAACTTATAAATAAAAAAGAGCATTAAGATCATAGCAAATTACATCATTGGTGTTCAAAATCCTAATTACACATGTATATGATTATATGTCTATATATTACTAATAATTCATCATCCTTATCATCATCATCCTAAATCTCATAATAATTAACAACACATATTATAACACAAAAGAAAGGTATTTGATGGATACAAAACTTCAACTAAAATTTTTAGTGTTTCTATGTATAAATCACCATTTACTTTATTATAAGTCCTACTTGTTGAATTGGGATTAGTATCAGGAACTAAATCCATTTTATTCGTATTCCTCTCCTTTTTTGATTAATTTTCATAAACTAATTGTCGTAATCCAAGTTACCAATTATTTACTATGTTATTTACAAGTTAATTGGTTTTGAGCCAATAGGATGATGTCATGTCAGTGTTTTAATTCATTACTCTTCTCAATTGTAGGGATGGGTTCAGTGAATAGGCTTGCACCACTATGGCAGCCCATTCCCATGTAGTTGGGCTAAGTGGAAGGGTGAAATTTTGAGAAAACCCTTACCGAGCTATACTGACCCCAAGGGTATGTGAGTCTTTTGTGGTTCATCATCTAACTCCTTTGTTCTTCACCTTCTCACAAATCAGACCCATCGGTGGTCAACTGAGTCATTGACTTTACGTGTTTGTACCTTGGAGAAGTAGGTGACTGTGTGGTTATTTTCACCTTGCCCTGTTGGACTCGACTACAGACTGCAATTGGCCAGAGGATGCAAGGGTGGGAAGGAAGGACTCGAGCTACGCAAAGCAAGGGAGAAGAAAGGCAAGGAGAAATAGACTCTAGCTACTAAATTAGAGGTGAGGAGAGCTCCTTTCTTCCAAGGGGTGTCACGAAGAAGTTTGGGGAGAATCTATCACATTCTATAGACAGGGCCAAGCAAGGCCAACTGACAATGGGTCTGTTCCTTGACGTCAAAATAGGAAAGTCATTTAATATCTTCAAACTAGGGTTATTCAAGGATGGTCTTGCTAGAATTGTCTCCTAGATCCAACGAGCTAGTTTCCAGATTCCCTCATGGAGTGAAGAGAGAGAGAGAGAGAGGGTTGTGAAAGGGGAAAGGGTGTTACTATACCTGACGTTTTGGATTCATCTTGAGGTCGGAGATGACGCACCCACTATTAATATGGAGATCGAGGTTTAGTGAGTCATGTGAATCCTAAAGGGCCTAGCCCCAACATTTAGAATATAAATATTGTGACATTTATGTACGTTTTCCTTTAATCGATCACTTTAGGGAAACTACATAAATACATATCTCTCCTTTATCTTAAATAATCCCAAAATTTTAAGGGAAATCCTTTAATTAGTAAGACTCGTTGTGGGAATGATTTGGTGTCAAAATACACAAGTTAGATATCTTTTTCTTGCCCCTTAAGAAATTACTTTATTTGTTTCATTAAAGGCACCAAATAGCTCCTTTTTCCATCCTATCTTGGCAAACAATCCTATTTTGGTACATATTTTCTTTGAGTGCAAGTTAGGACCAAAATTAATCTTATTAGTTTCCTTCAACTTATCTATCCTAGAAATTTCTAAAGAATTCCATATTTAGTCACCCATCGTCCTTTACTTCTAGAAATTCCTTTATTATTGAATTTTCCATTCTTTCTTAAGAGATTGGATTACTAAAAATAGTCTAACCATAAAATTCCTTTCAAATGGAGAACTTGCATTCCTAAACCAAAACATTCAAATGAGATGTATAAAATACCAAACTTTCTAATATGTCCTTAACATTCATCATTTGCATTCAAGTATGTGTAATAATACATACCAAAAATCTAGGTTATAATATCATTTCCCTGTTATAGGAATTTTGTGCCCAAAATTTGATTAGTCATCCAAAATTTTTGGGATGATACTTTTCCATGTCCGTCCTTAACTCCCTTTTCACTTCATCCTTGACATGGTGCTTCCAACAATCCTTTACCATCTCAATTTTTAAAATTATCATTATTCTTTGATTTTCTTCAAGTATCCCAAAAGTCAGATTGAATTATCTTTATTTGGTGTCTCAACACTTGTTTTTCTAATCAATTTAGGTCTTATATCCATATAATTTTAGGATCTAATATTCTCCCTTCCTCAAAAAGAATTTTGGTCCCAAAAATTCAATCCAAATTAGATTTAAGGTGAATGTTAAATCTTATTAGCTTCAAACATTTAGGGCTAAAACCCTTTCTTGGTTATCTTTATATAGATGCATTTAACAACTACTATTGATGTGTAAATTTCTCACATTATTAAGGTTGTATTTGAATTCAATTTTAGGGCATATCAACAACCCCACTCATTGTAAAATTTTGTCATCCAATGCTTACTTATGATCCCAATTCCATTTGGTAATTATGTTTCTCTTTTTTTGTTTCAATTTCACTTAGTGACCACCTTTTCACCAAGGTTTCCAATCTATTATTCATCATTTACACATATGGGTGAGGTAACACCTCCAACATAGAATATTCCATAAAATTTCAAATTAGATACTCATTCTCATATATCTTTTTTTCATAACATGTGTCTATCCAATCTTACACACTCATAACAAAATGAAATGAATATTTGGCTATAGTGCAGATACAAAAGTCATCCCATTCCAAGGGCAGAGATGGTGTCCTCACGCATCATCTTTTAATTTCTATATTTTGTTTAAGTCACTCTAAATAATGACTCCATACCATGAATACCTTTAGTTCAATAATTTTCTTACTATTTCATGCATTCACATGGAATGTGATTTTTGTCAAAAAAATTTAAGTCCATCCTTTAGGATTCTTATTCAATCATCATCTTTTGACTTTTACATCTCATTTTTCCTTGTCCCTAGTCAATCTCTTAAGATATCTAGGTATATAGGTACCTTTAGAGTGATCTCCTCTTGAGCCTCAAGGGTCTCGTTCTCTTGTGGAGTGCTTCTCATACTATCCCCTTGGGCCTCATCCACTCATGAAGGTGACCAATCTCTTGGCCCCATGGGTCTTGGGAAGACATGGATAGTTATCTCCAGATCTCATGGTCTTGTGCACTTAGTACATGATCATCACTCAATCTCATAAGTCTTATGTACCTTTAATCATCCTACTTGACCTTAAGGTTGACTTAGGGCTCTACACTTTCCAAGGGTTCTATTGAAATGTCATAATATTATTTTATTTCATTACACATTTTTCTTGAGGTTTCTTTGATGGCATCCAAGCACATTATATCCTTTATAATTATTTCACCCTAATTTCCTTCATTTCTTAGGGCACACACAATTTACTTTATGTCCCTTCATTGGAGTCATGGAGACCTTCCTGTCCGGGCTTGGTTCCACACTATCAGTCACTCTCATATTAACTTTTCCTCATGTCCCTTAGAGATGGAACACCTGGGTCCAAAGAATTATACTCAATATATGTGCTTTCATGCTTCATGTACTTAATCTTTCAAGATTTAATTGGCATTCAAGGTCACCTCAATTCTTAAATTGATTTGTGAAACTAGGGAAGGACCTTGCTTAGGAAAAAATGAAACTAACGTTTGATAGTAATCAACAAAAACAAACTTGAACTAAGATTTATATTACCATAAAGGAACATGTCTTTTAGGCATATTTTCCATTATATCATCCATGCATTTACTACCTGAGAATTATATCATTATACCATGTTATCTATCACCCGAGAGTTGGATCACTATCAAGAACTTTTGTACTAAGGGTCGGAGCATTTAGATACATTGGAAGCGATATATTACATTTCATTTGTTCAGGGATATAGAGACAGTCATTTCATTTAATGTCATATGCCAACTACTTTGTACAATCCATACTATATAGTATGCCAGTAAGAGGTAAATCATACTTTGAGGAAGACAAATTTAATTACCACATATTCCTTACGTCAAGTATAACCACATTCAATTTCTATAATTGGTATTATCTCATTTCACTTTCTCATATTAGGTTGCAATCTTTTTAAGGTTCATCCTAAGGTTAGCTAGTTACTTTACATTATCATATCTCATGTATATGCATGGCTAACCTATTGTAGATAAGACTTATTAAACTATTTCTAAGTCTCTCATTATTCCATATACATACATCATCTCTCTACATTAGATCAATTTCATACATATACATGATATTATAATTGAACTAAATAAACTTGTACGAGTGGCTTGTCAAACATATATCAAAAAGTCCAACTGACGTTCCTCTAATCCATTACTTGAGGGAGGTGCCATGCCCCATCTCTATGACCTCACTCTACTCTATGAGTATCACATTCCCCAGATTTATTTTCCCTCTTTGGTACAGGGTTTTGGGTCTACCTTATTGTCATTGATCACAATATCTAGCCTGTCTAGAACAAATGAACCAAAACCTGATATGGCATGCACTTCATAGGTCTTCTACTCATCAAATATTCTTTCCCAACTTTCTCTTTCTTATAAGCAACCATTAGAGTCCTAGCGAGGAACAACCGACTTGAGCATGAAGCTTTACTATAATTTGTTTCCTTCTTCAAGGTCTTAAGACCTCTCTCCCTCACCTGGATGGTAGGTATTCGTACCATATACATCTATATGTAATCTGTCTCTTTCTTATATCTAGGGTTTGGTCTTCCTAAGGATATCTAGGGTACAAAAATTCTGTGGGACTCACATACAAAGAAACTCAACTCATTCACTCATAGGTAGTCTAGTCAGGACATCTCACAACAAATATTTCTCATTATTTTTCATATCTTGGAGTTTAGGTTCCTCAATCCCTTAGGGTCCCACACTCTCATGTACTTAACCTAATAACTTCTCCTAACACTAGGGGTTGTAGAAAAGAATGAGGCTCTTACATATTCACATCTTATCTCAGAGGAGCACACACATGTATTATCAAACTTTATGTCAAACCTCAAAATTAAAGTCAAATTCTCAAATTTGATAGAGGTCATCATGAAACTCATTCCATCTACTATGTATTACAAAAAGTTAGTAGGAATCTGATCTAAAACTAATTCCTCTTCTAGCCTAATTCCCCTCACTTCCACTTGGTGCATGACTACCTCCTACTTGTACTTGTGTGGGAACACACTTCCTATTAGGGTGCCTACCAGATGGAGTTTAGACTTTCTAGTCACAACATGAGCTCCCTGGTTAGGTTGTTATCTCTCTCATAGATCTTTCACCACTCTTGGGTTGAGTCACCCTCAGGCCGGGACACCAACCCTAAAAGTTGCACTATGGGCTTTCATATCTTCCTTTTTATCTAATCATTAATTGCCTATGTTTCACGTATATATTTAAACCCTTCACATTTATCATGCACGCCTTAATCCATGCACTTTCATGCATGGATGAACTTATTATATTTTCTCTTCCCTCTTTCCATTGCTTAGGGTTTATATGGGTAGGGTTATTATTATATCCACACTACTCCCACTACTCATGATTAGAATTTAAGGTTAGAAACCATACCCTATCAACTTATGGTTTTCGAAGTCCCTTGACCTTCTTAGGAGTTTTTCTAAACCAAATCTTGCTCCATCTAAGATTTACCCTTGTAAAGTAAAAACCCATGAAACCATTTTTCTTTAATTTATCATTATTCCCATGCTACATGTACATTAATTGACAAAGGATGCCTTAATCCTACTTCTTCTCAAAATCCCTAACTTGAGATGAGGAGGGAAGTATGTTGTAAGGTTTATTAAGCAAGATGATGAGAATTGGATGAAAATAGAGACGAGAAGATTTAGAGGAAAAATTACTTAAGGAAAACCCTAGTATCTATCTAGTCAGTATCACTATCACTAAGAGTCCTCATATACTAACTTAGTGGTGCAGAGGAAAATATTATCAGCCCCCACAGCTGTGATCCTTTCTAAACACCATTTCCTTCAGGCTATGCCTAATAACTTTCCTAATATTTATATAGATTACTTGAAATTATAAACTATTAAATATTATTTGAAAAATATGGGCCTTTGATACTAAATGTAACAATCTCACTTTTTAGCATCCCCCAATTAAGGTAGGACCTTAAAGTTGAGAGTCATTACCTAAAATTCCCAAGATCTAGATTTAACCAAAAAACAAATAAGAGCAAATAATTTTAATTATTTCACAGATGTTGTTTACATGATATGAAATGTTATTCCTCCAAAGAGTTACATGAATATCCAATATGTAGCTAATTCATATTGAGAAGAAGTATCTAACTAATCCTCCTTTACTTTGATTTAATGCCTTTGGTGAATTTTGTCTGATTCAACATGTCTTGATATCCTCATATATTGCGCCTACCTCAAATGACATGAAACAAAGCACCGATCAATATATTTCTATACTATGCATGTGGGTTGCAAACACAATATGTGCATGTATGTGTAACAACATAAACAACCACAGCAAGCATTATTATTATATATCAAACATCCATTTTCTTACTTTAACCTCATTACCCTTATCCTTTCACTCTATATGGTGTTCCCTCTCTGTAGGGGAGTTTTATGGGGAACCCTCACTTTAGGGTTTGGTCCCTGCAGTGGACTTTCATAACCTTCCCTCACCTAGGCTTAGGTTTATGCATAGGCCTTCCTTTTTGGGATTGTCCTATGGTGATATTCCTTTCTGGGCTTGATCACTAGTCATTCCCATAATGAATTTTTTGGCACCATGCTCTTTAACTCACCAAAGATAACTATTTAGGGTTTAAGGAAGTTATATTTATATAAGATGATACTCATAGTGGCATTATAGATTTTAGGAAGTGAATAAACAATCAAGCAAATTAAATGCAATTCATTCGGGAAACTTTAGAAAACCACGTAAGTAATTTAAGGCAAGTATTCATAGACATAACCACTTACCTTTTCTTTCATGCAAAAATCATGCAACATGTACTTTGAGCATATATCCAAGCATTCAACATAATCAACCAATATTATCTGCATGTATGTATACTCTAGGGTGTCACTAATCATATTCAAAACACACAAATCTAGCATATGTCCTAAACTAGGGTTTAGGATTGTCTTAAGTTCAGATAAGGAATAAGGGAACAAACCCTATTTCCAATGCGCCATACTTTATACAAGTTATTAATCCATATTAGACATTGTGTGAAACCCTAATTATCCAATTATGCCTTTTAGACCATTGTGAGCAATTATGTTAGATTATGCAACTTAGGATCAAGTAGATTAGGCTCTAAAGCCTAATTGCCGTGTTTGTAACTCATAACCTTTAATCATGATCATTATTTTCATAAAGCACTTAGATTCTCATAAAGTTAAACACATTTAGGCTATTATGAACTTTTAAATCAAAATATGAGCATAAAATGATGGCAAATTATATCATTGGTGTTCAAAATCCTAATTACACATGTTGATGATTATGTTTGTATAAATCCTAATTGTACATCATCCTTATCATCACCATCCTAGATCTCACAATAGTTGACTGCCTAAGATTATATCACAAGAGAAAGGTATTTGATGCATAGAACACTTTCACTACAAATATAGGGTTTTGATTTATTAATCACCATATACTTTGGTACTAGCCCTACATTTGGAATTCTGATTAGAATCGGGAATTGAATCCATTTATTTCATATTCCTCTCATTTTATTGATTAATTTTCATATATTATTTGTCTTAATCCAAGTTACCAACAAGTTACTATGTTATTTACAAGTTAATCAGTTTTGAGAGAATAGGATGATGCCACATCAACATTTTCATTTGTTACTCTTAACTGCTAAAGGACTGGGTTCAACCAATAGTCGTGCTCCACTGTGGAAACCCATGCTCGCATGTCTAGGCTAAGTGAAAGGCAAAAAGGTTGAGAAAACCCTTACTATGCTATAGTGACCCTAGGGGTATGGGAGTTCTTTTGTGGTTCATCATCTTCCTACTTTGTTCCTCGCCTTCTCACAAACTAGGCCCATGGGTGGTCAACCAAGTCATTGAATTTGTGTGTTTGTGCCTTGGAGCAGGAGGGGAGTGTGTGGGTATCTTCTCATTGCCATGTTGGACTCAATTGTGGCCTCCAATTGGCCAGAGGAGGCAAGGTCGACAGGGAAGGACTCGACCTATTATGGAGCATAGGGAGAAGAAAGGCCGAAAGAAATAGAGTCTTGTTATAGAATTGGAAGTGAGGAGAGTTCCTTACATGTCCAAGGAGGCTTGTAGAGAAGTTTGGGGAGAATCCATCACCTTATATAGGCAGAGACAAGCAAGGGAAACCGCCAAGGAGCCTGTCCCTCGATGTTAAAAGGGGAAGGTCATTTATGGTCTCCAAACCAAGGTTGTCCAGGGATGGTCTTGTCTGGAATAATATCCCATATACAATGAGCAAGCTCCCAGATTCCCTCATGAACATCAGAGAGAGTGAGAGGAGTGTGAAAGGGGAAAGGGTGTTACTGTACCCAGCCTTCCTAATTCTATCTGAGGTGGGAGACAATGCGCCCACCGTTGATTTGGAGATCGACGGTGTGTGAGTCATGAGCACCCTAAAGGGCCTAGCCCCATCACTCCTAATACAAATACTATGACATTTACTTACATATTTCCTTTAATCCATCACTTTAGGTAAACTAAATACATGAATATCACTCTCCTCCTTTATCCATATAATCCCAAATTTTAATTATGGTGTGGGCAAGATTTGGTGTCAAAATACATTAGTTAAATAACCTTTTCCTCCTTAAGAAAGTTCTTTATTTGTTTTATTTAAGGCATCAAATAACTCCTTTTTCAATCCCATTTGGCAAACATTCCAATTTCGGTGCATATTTTCTTTGAGTACAAGTTAGAACCAAAATTAATCTTATTAGTTGCCTTCAACTTATCTTTTCTAGAAAATTCTAAACAATTTGCATTCCCAAACCAAAAAATTCAAACAATACATAAAAAAGCTTCCTAATATGTTTTTCAAATCCATCATTTGTATTCAAGTATATGTAAAAATACATACTAATCCAGGTTATAACATTCCTGGTTTAAGTATAGTTTGATCGAAATGTTCCTTATAAAGTCGTTATAGTTTTATTAGAAAACATATCAGAAGATTTTTCTAATGACACCTAATTATCCTAAAGACTTGGTAAGTGTGGAAAAGGGTTAAGGATAGGATTAGGCCGATCATCACTTATTCTTAAACCATTCCCAGCAAGTTTGACAAAATGCACTTGTACACAGAATGTACATTGTACAACTTGACCTATAAGAATCCAAATACAAATATTATATCATGCTATTATTGTAAGATCTTGTCTATGTTCCTTGATCATCTAAAACACTAAATGAGCATGCTAGTCACACAAATGGGAAATCTATGCATCATCAGGATATGACTATGGCATATCCAAAAAGACAACAATCTTCCCCTTTTGTTGATGAATAATATTTCCATAAGATAATTTGGAAGTAGACAATTTAGAGCATCATACCTTTAAATTGTTGTAGATAGGAAAATTTGTCTCCATGGATGTTTATTCCCCTTTATCAAAGTCAAAAGGTATTATACTTACAAATGCTCCCTCTCAAGGAGGAAATCCCTCTAAAAAAGAGTCATTTGTGAGTGGGAATATATATACCCAATGAAAAATAAGGATGTACCAATTGCATCAAGTAACCAATTGAAAAAAAGGTACATTCTATGGAAAAAAGGCCATATTTGATCAAGGAACAAAAAATTATAATTACCAATGAGAGTAATGTTAACTCCATGATAAAAAGATCCCATTAGGCATTATATATAAAAATACTCCCAGCCAATGTTAAGGAATGTTAAGTCCACCATTGATATAGAGATGCCACGAATGATACAAATTTTCCATAGAATATCACAATATAATTGCAAGGAATGTGAAGTGCTCCATGATATAGAGAATGCCATAAACACTAAAATGATGTCAACAAAGCATTCCTAGACCAAATTTAAGGGATGTTAAGACCATAATTGGTATAGAGAAATCATTAATAACATAATCTAACAAAGATGTAAATAAAGATCACATGATTGATCTCCCCCTTAATCCCATACTCATAAAAATTGAGCTCAAACAAAGAAACTAACTGCCAAGATAAAGATATCCATCTAAGAGAATAGATCGTGTTTGCAACATGTAAAATAATCATTTCATACCTCAAAGACCATACAGATATATAGAAAACTGACTCTAAATACTAATTGCAAGATATCCAATTAAAAACTTGACAGTTAGTATTTCGACAAAACTATTAAAAATCGGCTAAATAACCCCTTGGTCAAATTTTATTTTGACCGAGAGATACTCAACCCCAGTTCACAAAGAGAAGTAGCCTCCTTGGAGAATCAAGTTCCTTTAGCTTACTTTGGCTTTCCCCTTGTATAGGTTGGGGAAGGGCCGAGTGGATTATCTTTGGCCATTAAAGATCTTGGTGGTCTTGTGAGTGGTTGATAAAATGTGATTGCTCTGTTGGAAAAAATGTAATCTAATAGAAATACATCTCTATCAAATGACAACATATATAGATACTGAGTGAAGTCCCAAAAACATTAAAGATAAACCAACAAAAACAATACCATGATACCAAATTAATATCCAATGACGCCCATGATCATATAAAATTTACTCTAGAGAGAGGTTCTCAACACCCAAACCATGTTGTTGTCACTTCCTCTCTTGAAAGGGAATGAAAAATCATAGTGACCAAATCTCCCGCAACCATAACAAGTAACATGATTAACAGAAATGTAAGAAATGGATTTTGGTTTAGCAAAATCAGTCCTTGATTTTTCTCATAACATTTCTTGGATTATAACTAATTCCATGAGTGCCAACATGATTATTGTGAGAATGCAAAATATTTTTCAACATTTTACTACTATTTCAAAATTTATCCAAAGCTCTTAAGATTTTCATTTTCCTTGGCAAAAATAAAAAAGTCTTCAGTAGTATAAATTAAATGTTGTCTAGTACTAGCAATGTTCTCTTCAAATATATCAATTTTATCATATACCTCATCATTTTTAAGGATAAGATCATAATAAAAACGTGATAATCAAATAGGTTGTTTCACCATATTATTCAACTTATCTAAAAGTGTAGATTTTTGAGTTTGCAAGGAAGTATTTTGAGAAACAAGCTCATCTTTTTTTCTTATCACTAGCATATTGATCATTTAGCACATTAAGTTCTTCATTTAAAGAAGTGACAATATTTGCCAATTCTTTTTCTTTTTATTTTACTTTTAGAGAAAATTGAGAGAGATACCTCATCATCTTACCTTGTGCAACTTTTTTCATGTTCATCATCATCTTCATGTTTGGAAATGAAGCATTCAAGTGCATGATGGAATATTTCTTCATCACTTGCCTCCAACTTTGAAGAATTATATCAAGTACCATGATATGATTTCTTCTTCTTGTCCTTGTTTTTTTTTCTTCTTTTTATAGAGTTTTGCACATTCATCCATCCAATGTCCTTTCTCTCCAAATATGTGACATCTAGTAGAAAAATATCTAATATTTTTGTTAGAATAAGAATATATATTTTTACCTTTATGATGCACTTCTTCTTCACCACTAGATAAGGCACTAGAAAAAGATGACTTTGAAGCTTTTTCTTTGAATGCCACACCCTTTTTCGCAACAATTTTGTCTTCTTCTTTTTCTTCTTCTTCTTCCATTTTGGCCTCTTCTTTAAGCTTCACTTCATGTGTCTCTAAATTTTCAATTAGGTGCTCCATCAATAATTTTGAAAGATCACTAGATTCCTATATAGAACTTACATTATATTTAAACTTAGGAGGCAAGGATCTAAGTATCTTACATACTTTCTCTTCCTCAATTATATTCTTTCCTAAGGCACTGAAGCCATTCATTAGAGTAGAAAAACTGGAGTACCTTTTAGCAATAGTTTCAGAGTCATGCATAATAATTCATATTTATGTTTTAACATATTAAACTTCATACTCTTAATTTGTTTAGTTCCTTCATGTGTAGACAACAATTTTCTCCATATAATGTATGTGATTTCACAAGAAGATATTATATTAAATTCACTAGGAGATAAATAAGAGTATAACATACATACTGCTCTAGAATTTAGAGTTTGCTTATTTACCATATATGGATCCCATTTCTCCATCTACGTTGTTGGAGGTTCATATGGGGTAAGGAAAAAACTTTACATAGATTGAAACAGATGCCTTAGAAGTAGAATTCCATCCTTCTTTCCAATATCTGTAGTTTGCCCCGTCAAATATTGGTGGTTAGGGTACATATGATCCTTCAAGGTTGAGATGGTTGAGCATGTTTTCCCCCATCCTTCAAGACTAGTAAAGTATCTCTAAAGACCTTCTCTAATATCAATTAACATATTAAGAGGAGGGTCAATAGGGATGATAAATGTATACAAGTTAAAAGAAAAAGGTAGGTAAATTGCAACTTTCTTAAAAGATTAAGTAGTATAAATGTAAAATGAGTAATTAGGAAAACAAAAAAACCACACAAAACACCATATTTAGAGTGGTCCCGTCAAAAAACTTCAATCCACTACCTGGTTGTTCCGAACCAAGATTTCCAACCTATATTTTATTCCTTTTCTTAACTGGTACAAAATACACAAAATAATCAGTGTCTTTTATAGATCAAGACAACCCTCCTTTTCTAGATCAAGGAGAACTTACACAACAAAGTAGATCATAGTTAGCCTCCCACCTTGGATGCAACCTTCTTGCAAGAAGTAGCTTCAAGAAGATTCCACACAGCCTTCTTTCAAGAAATAGTTGGAAGCAACAAGAACAAGTAAAGAAAATAAGAGAGTAAGAAAAATTACAACTCTCACAAGAATACAATTTGTAGCTCTCTATGAACAAGTGATGATCTACTATACAGAAGGAATAAAAAAGGATATATTTGGTTGAGTAGGACTCTAGTTTTGAGCTAGGGCTTAGATATGAAGATAGTAATGTATAATTCTAATATTGGAGAAGGATAACATGTAATAGATTGCTCAAGGTTTATGTGATAACATGTAATAAACTACTCAAGTTTATGTACTAATTTTTCAAAAGGCAATCCTATGTATAGGAAACACTTAGGAGTCAATATAGCTATTGCGAGTGTTTAGGCTGAGCTAAATATAAACTACCCATTAGAATGTAAAATGTCAAGTTTACAATGTATAGAAAACTAATACAAATTTTGATTATGGACTGATCTCGGTTAGACTATACATCAACCAGATTTTATCTTGGTCGAGGAATAGTTCAACTAAGAGGCAGTCTTTTTACTAAATTTGCAACGGATATATTTCTACAACGACTCTTTCTTTACAATGGCTCTTTCCCAATTGAAGTATAGTTTGACCAAAATGTTATGTGTAAACTCATTACTATTTTCTTGGAACATATAAAAAAATGACACTGACATCTAACTATCCAAAAGACTTGATTTAAATGTAAAGAAGGGTTTAGGATATGATTAGGCCAGTTATGTAATGACCCCCTCCCCCTGTTATTTCCAATTAAGGTGGACCGAGAGGGCAAGGGCTATTACAATAATACATGATTGATAGTTTAACAATTAACCAAAACATAATTAATAAATTAAATAAATAAAAAGAGTTTAGAAACATGAGGAAAGATAAACTCTGTAACATAGAGTTACATTAAGAGGGAAATTATTTTTTGCAATTAGAAAATAAAACTATCTATCTATATCCTCCAGGATAACATTTTTTTTGTGTCATCTTCTCTAGAAGTCCATATTGCAGAATATCACTAGTCTAGCCTAAAATGTCATGAAACAAAACATGAACATTATAACAAGTTATACTAGTATGTGGGGGAAACAAAATTATCACATCTAGGTGTAACAACAAATTCAACCATAGAAACATTATGATTATAAAATAAATTATGAAATTTATTTATAACTTCTAAGCTTAATCACCATGGTGCACTCCCTCTGGATCTCATGTGGGGAACCCTCTCACTATGTTTATTCCCTAAAGTGAACTTCTCGAAACCTCCAATTCATGGGCTCAATTTTTTTGGTCTTCCTATCTCGACTACACCTCACAATAGCGATCCTATCCTTTCTTGGCCTCATAATGATCATCCTATCTCGGCTTGGTCTCATTGATGATCATCATGTACCTGCTTGATCATTCATCACCATAGTGACACATCTTACATCCCACATCTAATGCTTAAATCCACTAGAGATATTTGAGCAAGTTATACTTATATAAAGTAATACTCACAAAGGCTTTAAAGATTGTAGGAATTAAATAAACAATCAACAGTATATTGGCAATCAATGCAAAAAGCTTCAGAAAACTAGAAAAGTCATTTAAGTAAGATAGTCGTAGGTTTATCCAGATACCTTCCTCAGGATTAACTTGATGTCCAAGCAAAAGGCAACAAAACCAACCAATCAAGCAACTACTTTGAAAATAAAGCATAATACCCACATATTATCAATTAACCCAAAATCTACCATTAAGACTAACTTGGGTTCAAAGTTAGGGTTTTGGGGTCAATCTAGGGTTTCATTATAGTTTTGGCTTCCCAAACCCTAATTATAGCTCTTAATTCCCTTTTTGGTTTACAAACCCTAACTTTATCACCATATACATTTTTCACTCAAGAAAACCCTAATTCATCAAATCATGAACTATTAGTCTCTAGATTCAAGATACCCTTCTTATCCAAAAACATCAGTCCTTGAGCATTAAGATCAATTCAACATATTAAGATCATTAAAAAATATAAATTAGGTTTTTTTACATATTTACACATTATAATTAGCAACATTAGGCACTTTTATAGTTAAAGATAGATTTATGTCTTGGAACAATTTTTATTCCATTCCTTGCATTTTTTTGAGAAATTTTCATATATAACATGTTATTATTGGATCATCCTACAATTTAGTAGAAATTTTGGAATATTAAAGATATCCATCCAATCACAAGATGCCACCAATCAGTAAGCCTGCGTCTCAACCTTGCTAACAAGGCTGGGCCAACCAATTAGCTTACGCCAATTAGGCTATCCTCCCACATGGAAACTCACAGGTCATCATGAGTATGAGGAAGAAAAAGACCAACTTTCCGTTACCTTCTACATGTGTTCTTGAGGGCGAAGTGGGGATTTCCCCGAGTGTTTATCTCCCTCCTTTGCCTTAGTCCTTCACACAAGGAAGGTGTGTCTGAATCAACTTTGATGTTGAATTTCAATGTCATGTCTTAAGAGAGGTAGGTGAGGGTAGGTTCTTGCTCGTGCCATCTCACCGGAGTCGAATGTACTCTGGGACTGCTAACGCGTGGTGAGAAGAGCAAGGTTGAAGCATAGTCTTCCTCGTCATAGAAGGTGGAACCACAAGGGGGTGCGGCAATGGTTGGTAGGAAGTTGAGGGCAAGTCTCTCTTTGAGGGGTCAAGATTAACCTCTTCAAAGAATGTATGGCTATGAAGGGGGAGTCCTAAGCCCTTTCATATGGACGATCCTAGGTATCATGTACTGGCCATGAACAAAATTTGGGGAAAGCTTTAATATCTTCCCAAGGGAGGGAAACACATAATGGTTGGATTCATAATCATTTCCTACATCCAATAAGATTATTTCTAGGAACCCTAGTCGATTAGAGAGAGAGAGAGGTGTCAAATGAGTCCTTAGTTTCACTGTAATAGTTTCCTAAATCTGGAGAATGTAGATGATGACTTAAATGTCATAGGATCTGGGATCAATGACCACTATGCCATGCGAGAAATTGTGAAGTCTGAATATTATCAATTATGAAAAGGATTTCATAATATTTAATATAAATCCATATTAAACACTCAATATAGGAATTCTAGAAAAGTCCATAACTCTTACTCGTTTAATCCTTTTAATCCCAAAATTTAAAGGAGAGTTCTTAATGACTTAAGTGTGGGCAAGGTTTGAGACCAAAACTCTAAACAAAAAGATACTTTTCTTAGTATCCAAGTCTTATTCTTATTTCATGTATTTAAGGCATCAAATCAATTCTCTTTCTACACTTTTTTGTATTCCTTATTTTGATTACTTTTCTCATTAGAAATAATGTGGAATCAAAACCAACCCATTAGTGGTCTTCAATGCCAATTTTCTAAAGAATTCCACAAAATTCCACAAGTACATTTTAATTATCCTTTATTTTTTATATTTCACTCAATTTTGGATTTCTTCTTCCTTTTTCCATAAATTCATTATTGAACTAATGAAATTAGTAAAAACCACAAGATTCATAGTGAAGGGAAATTTTGTAAAAGAAAACCATTTTTCTAAAACAAAGCACACAACTTTTTTCTAAACATCCTTATTATTTAGTTAATTGCTTTCAATTCTATATATACATGTGAAAACTGTGTTATAAAATCCTTTCCCTCTTATAGGAATTTTGTCCTCAAAATTTGACTAATCATACAATCAAGTCATGATGATACTTTTCCATGTTAGTCTTTAGCTCCCATGTGGCTTCATCTTCGCCATAGTACTTCCATAGAACCTTTATCATCTCTATATTTTTATTCTTGAGCTCTTTCTCCTTGGTATCCAATACTCTCACATGTCATTCAGGGTATATCAATCTCCCTTGGTGTTCATGACGTGGTTTTTACTGCACTAACAAATTCACCCAGGGATGAAATCCCTGAGTTTTTACCAAAACATCGTGCAATAATACCACCCGCAAGTGGACGGGTCCTATCGCAGTATAGTTAAGGATAGAATCCCAAAGGACAACATTTTTAAGAATCTTTCTAGTCAGATCCAGTCCAAGTAAGACTAATATTTAGAACAAGAGTTGGGTTGAGTTTAGTTAAACTAATTGCAAGGAAAGTAAAGAGCAAGATTAAAACAGAGTCTAGATTAATGATGGGAATCAATAGGGTGGAATTGGGTTTCACCACCACTACACATGCAAACACATCCAGGCCAGAAATAACCATCCAAATGGAGTTGCAAACCCTTTGTATGGAAGTTAGGTTTGCATAAGCATCACCTATAGGAATTAGATGTCTCGTCACCTACAGATCACACACTTACTACTCCATATCTTTTGGAAGTTCTCATCAAGGCATCAACCATGGTAAACGATATTAATAAACCTAAGTATTGAAGTTATCACAACAAAGGGTTATAATAGATCATGCAAGGTAGGTGATTAGTCCACAAGCACGCATTAGACGATTCACACAAGATGAAAATTTATATACAAGCCATGGAATGTTTTAATATGAACATGTAAGCATGGGCAATGGGGCTAGTCCCCGCACCCCAGCGAAGAGGATTACTCACTCTTCATGATAGAAACAAGAAAAACAAGAGAGGCAAGATTCTGCCATGGTCATGGTGAAGAAGATGTCTGTGGCTCGGTGGAGAAACAGTCTTCTATATGATCTCGGGGCAGATCTAGAATGAGGAGGGGATGAACACCAAAGCATTCGAGGCAGATCTTCTCTCTCCTTCTTCCTTCTCATCTTGTTCTCTCACTCACAGGAGAAGGAGCAGTGGATGGCTGATGGTGGAGTAGATCTGTAGATCTGAAGTCCAACCACTTTCATGGTTAGAAGATAGATCTGGATGGAGTGGAGATGGAGCAGAGGTAAGAACTCCACAGAGGTAGTCCTTGGCGGTGGAGATTGTCTTTATGAGGGATGGGCATAGAGCGGAAGCCTCCTGACATCATGGAAGAGATCGTTTGTCAAGTCGAGTGGGTGGCCTATTTATAGGTGTAGACCACTGAATTAACTTTGTGGTTAAGGTATTGGTCGTAGTCTAGGTTGTACACCGCAGTCGCGGTGGTGTTCTGTAGTTGCACTAGTGTGTCACGGTCGTGGCATGGTACCGGTCGCGATCGAAGTTAGGTTGTGGAGGGGAAAGATCACGGTTGCAATCTAGCAACGATCGCAGCTTCCGTGTGGCTCGCGGTATGGAGGTTGAGGTTTGCTTTAGCTCATGGTCTCCTCTGGTCGAGTTCCTCTAAGGTTGCGGTCCTTTGAGGTCGAGGTCTCCCATGCAGGTCGCGATCTTCTGAGGTCGCGGTCCAAGTCAGGTCGAGGTGCAACCAGGTCACGGTCGCGGTCGCAGTCATAACCTCCTTGGTTGTGGTCACGGTCATCATGAAACAAACCCACCCACGGGGGGGGTATTGCTGAGGGTCGAATGACATGTGTTGATGAATCCTCTGACTGATGAGGATGCATTCAGATGAAGGATCTAGCCATCAAAAAAGGGTACAAATTGTCAAAAGTTTCTTAGGCCCACTAGCCAGTTAGAGGGACCACCGTCCCTACACCTCCTACAATGGCACGCATAGCACGATGTTCAATCCTACAATGGAGATGAATATATTTGATCAAAACTCTAAATAATGATATGGAACTGAGGAAAATTGTATATGAGCATATTCAAGGGGTGAATATTAGCATTCAGTGCAAAACTAGGACAAAAATGGTGACTAAACCTAATATGAATATGCATTCATCAGTTCAATAAGTCTAACGTTCAACACATGGCTATGATCATTCATATAGAATTTAAGATTGGACACATGGAACATGTAATGATGCATCATAATTTAATGTGGTGGTAAATCTAGATGATAAGAAACTTCACCAATTTCTTCTAAAATCTCAAACAGACCATGTGTTGAGGACTCAAGTTTCCTCTATTTATAGCTATAGCTCAGAGGGGTCAGATTTTTAGAATCACATGGTCACTTATAGTAAAGTGCAAATCTATCCACTTTGCATCAACATAATACTTATGTCAATCGACTTTGTTAGCATAAAACTGTAGTACCTTTGACCTCGAAAAGGTCCTCTCATCGATAACATCCCAGTGAAGTGGGACCAACATCGCCTCCCATATAGAGCTTCATATGGAGGCAAACCGATACTGGTGTGATAATTATTATTATAAGCAAACTCAGCTAAGGGGAGGTATTGCTCCCATTATGCACTCCAATCGAACACACATGCTCTCATCAAGTCTTCTAATGTCTGAGTCATTCTTTCTAACTATCCATCAATTTGTGAGTGATAGGTAGTGTTGAATTTCAACCTTGCACCGAGTTCTTCTAGAATTTGTTTCCATAACTTCAAAGTAAACTTAGGGTCACAATCATAAATGATTGAACTTGGAAAACCATGCAGACCAACTATCTCTCTAATGTAAATCTTAGCTAGGTATGATACCTTGGCAATGACCATAAGGGAAAGGAAATGTGTTTACTTGGTTAGGCGGTCCACCAAAACCCATATTGCATCATGACCTTTTCTTATATTGGGAATACCTACCACAAAGTCCATGGTGATATGGTCCCATTTCCACTCAGGAATTTCAATCGATTGTAGCAACCCACCGGGGTGTTGGTTTTGACCTTCACCATTTGGCATGTGAGATAATTGGCTACATATGAAGCTATGTCTCTCTTCATTTCTGATCACAAGAAGTATCACTATAGATCCTTAAACATCTTCATGGTACTAGGGTGTATTGTATTCTTAGGCCGATGAGCCTCTTGCAAGATATAATCCTTTAAGGGAAAATACTAAGGTACCCAATATGACTCTTATATTGAATTCTACCATCTACACCCACTGAGAGGTCTATTTCAGGCTTTTCCATCAATCCCTTCATCCTTTCTATTTTTGGGATGGCTAATTGAGATTCTACAATATCAAATAATAGGTTAGGCTTGATCTAGATACTATCTTCCAACGAATGTGGTGCCCATTGAGAAAAAACTTCTAGTCTGTTCCAGTGGCTAACCAAACTAGTTGCACAACTAAGATGTTTTCTACTGAGGGCATCGACAACCACATTGGCCTTGTCGAGATGGTAGGATATGGTGAAGTCAAAGTTTTTCAGATACTCCATCCAACATGTTTGTTGCAAGTTCAGGTCCATCTGAGTTCAGCGATATTTCAGACTCTTATGGTTGGTGAGCATATCAAAAGTATCCCCATACAAGTAGTATTGTTAAATCTTTAATGCATAGACAATAGCTGCAAGTTCTAGATTATGGGTTAGATAGTTCAACCCACTGGGCTTGAGTTCTCTTGACCAAAGGCTACCAGATGCATGATCTACTCTAATATGCATCCTAAGTCCATCTTGGAAGCATCAGTGAATATGATAAAGCCTTCATTTTCTCAAGGGTATGGTTCAAATAGGTACGGAGGTGATCTTTTCCTTCAACTCCTAAAATCATGGTTCACACAATTCAGACCAGATGAACTTCTCATCTTTTCGAGTGAGCTTGGTCAAATGAAAAGTAGTCTTAGGGAATTCGTTGATGAATTGAAGCTGCAAATCTTAGATGCATTCTTCAGGGATGGCCATTCTCGAATGGCCGCTACCTAGGTAGGGTCCACTGAAATGGTTCCTCCAGATATAATGTGCCTGAGGACCATCATTCAGTCTATCCAAAATTTGCACTTCAAGTTTTTCCCATAAAACTTATACTTTCTCAAGATATCAAGGACCTTGACTAGGAGTTCACTGTGTTGTTCTAGGTCATTGGAGTAAACTAGGATGTCATCTATGAACATATGACAAAGGTATCAAGGAAAAGCTGAAACACACTATTCATGAGGTTCATGAACATGCTTGGATTATTGGATAACCCAAAAGGTACAACCAAAAACTCATAGTCGTCATAGCAAGTTTGAAAAGAGGTCTTTGGTAGATCCTCACTCTTAACTCGCAACTGCTGGTACCTGGATCTCAGGTCCATCTTTGAAAAGATTCGAGTGGTTTTGAGCTTATCAAAGAGGTAATCTATATGGGATAGAAAATACTTGTTCTTAATGGTATCCTAATTTATCATTCTATATTCTTTGCCCATGTGGAATGATCCATCCATCTTCTTGACAAAGAGGACTGGTTACCCCCATGGGGAAGTACTTGGTCAGATGAAGCCCTTGTCCAAAAGTTCATGTAGTAGCTTTTTCAACTCAAGCAATTCGGTAGGAGCCATCATGTATGGTGCCCTAGAAATTCAGTTTGTCCCAGGATCAAGCTCTATCAAGAAGTCCACTTCTCTCTCTAGAGGTATGTCAGGAAAATCATCTGGGAACACATCTGTATAGTCCCTGACTACCTCAATTTCGTCCAAGGCTACACCTTTGGCTCAGGCTCAGTAACTACAGTTAGGAACACTAGATAACCCTTATCTACCATCTTCTCCTCCTTCACAACTGAAGAATACATGCTAGTGGTAGCATCCTTCCTACCTCTAATGGTAAAGGATGGGTGACCTAGTCTCTCTATTTTTATTTTCTTTTCCCTACAGTCTATTTTTTCATTATAAGTATATAGCCAATCTATGCCAATTATTACATCAAAGTCATTCATATCTAGGAAGATAAAATCAGTAGGGAGTTCATTATATCATATATTTAATAGGTATAATTGGGGTCTTCAAGAGAGATGAAAATATTCAACCACTAGAGGTAGTGACTTCTAGAACATATCCTAAATCATTGAAGTCCAAACAAAGCATTGTTTTTAGATTCCTCAAAATAAAAGTATTGGTAGAATCATAGTCAAACAAAGCTATTACAATTTGTCCCATGATAGCAAGCATGCCTATATTGTATTCAAGACAATCAAACTACTATGCATTTCATATTAAAAGGTATGAAAAGAACTCTAGGGGTGGTTACCCTCTATCAGATAGTTGGCATTATCTTGGGCCTCTCCATTGTCAATGGCAAAGACTCAGGCCTATCTCTGCTCTCCTATCAGTGGTGCTAGTCCTAAGGTACTGCATCTACTGGTTGTGCTGCCACTGGGCCCAGAACTCGATGGTCGGGGAGAGGATGATTGGCTATGAGATGTCCCTCCTGTTGATAGAGATAACACACCCACTTTTTATAGAAACACTTGCTAGGATGCTTCTTCCTATAGGTGCAACATATGTGATTGGGATCCTCATTCTAGGGATTCTCTTTTTCCCCTATTCCTTCCATTTCCATTGTTATGATCATGTCCTCTTCTGTTGTCAATCCTTGGAGCAGAAGTACCTTCAGTGTACCCTAAATCTCCTTTAGGTGGGTTTTGTGCAGGCACGCCCATTTTCTCCATGTCAAGGGAGAAGTTGAGGGCTTCAGTGAATTTTATAGGTCTACTTGCCATCACATGATTCATGATCAAAGGGTGTAGGAGATCCAAAAAATGTTCCACCTGCCTTTCCTCGACCAACATGTATCCAAACTGCTCCATGAGATAGAATTCTCGAGCAAAGTTCACCACATTCAATTTACCTTAATAGAGGAGTGTAAATTGCTTTTCTTTCTACTTCTTCGAGGAGATGGGTATGCATTTTGCATAGAAGACCATACATAATTCCATCTAGGCCATCAGTTCTTCATTCAGATCTTATCCCATGATATGATTTTCCCACCATATCTTTGTTTTTCCTTCCAAAATATGAGCAGTAAAGAGAACCTTCTTGTTTGGCTTCACTTCCAGAATCCGAAAGACATTTTCCACTGCAAGAAGCCAGACATCCTCTTTGTCAACCACCTCAATTTTATCTTCACTACAAAAATTTTTAATATTCAACTTGACAAAGTCTAGTATGATGGCTCCAAGATGAGGGCGGACAAGTAGAGGTTCACCATTTTTGTCATTGGCAACATCCTTAAGGGTCAGGGCACTAATGGCCTCAGTCAGCTTCTTCTTTTGTTTTAGCCTAGAGAGAATCGGGAGTGTGGACCACCACTTGTCCCACTATTGGTATGGAGTTGGCAGTATGCTTAGGATTAACCTTGGGCTCACCTTCCATCATATGTTCATATTTAGGTCCATCTTTGGGGTTGACATGTCGAAGGGGATAACCTCAGGTTCATGGCCTTTATTTGTGGAGGTATCACCCTCACTCTTCCTTTTCTTGGAGGATTCACCCTCCATGGACATTTTCTTAATTGAGAAGGGTATCTTCTTGTGGGAGGGCCTCAGTCTAAGGTATTTGTTGTGGATAAGAGTGTCCTTGATGTGATCCATGTTGTTTCAGATAAGTTAACTTTATTAACCTTAGTTTCATAATTAGGGTATAAAATCAACATAAAAATAATGTGCATGACATCTTATTTACATGCATTTATTATTTGGTAGAGGATGTCTTAATCCCTAATATCCATAACCCTAGTACTTATAAGGGGTAGAGGAAGCAATTATAGGTTCCTAGGATTTTGATGAGTGAAGGGGTAGAGAAGGGATGAAATTAGATGATAAGAAATCCTAGAGCTATTTTATTTCGAGTAAAATCCTCTAACTTTGGCCAGACAGGATGCACGGGTCTGGGATTCCTTGTATGCTGACTAGCAGTGCAGAGGAAAAGTTTGCCAACCCCCTTTTAGAGTTAGAGACATATTTAGGTCTTGGAACATTTTATTGCATTCCTTGCATTTTTTTGAGCAGTTTTCATATATAACATGTTATTATTAGACCATCCTAGAATTTACTCGCATTTTTTGCAATATTCAAGACATCCATCCAATCACAAGATTCCACCTAATCAGCAAGCCCAGGTCTTGTCCTTTCCAACTAGGATGAGTCAAACAATCAGCTTACACCAATTAGGTTGTTTTCCCACGTGGAAACTTGTAGGTTAGGGTGCGGAAGAGGAAGAAAAAGACCAACTTGCCCTTACCTTCTAAATGTATTCTTGAGGGAAAAGTAGGGATTTCCCTAAGTGGTCATCTCCCTCATTTGCCGTAGTCCAGATATTATCAAGTATGAAAATGATTTTGTAACATTTAATATAAGTCCACATTAAACAACTCACTTTAGGAATTCTAGAAAATTCCATAACTCTTACCCCTATAATCCTTTTAATCCCAAATTTTGAAGCAAAATTCTTGATGACTTTATCTAAGCGGGGCAAGGTTTGAGACCAAAACTTGAGAAAAAAGATACTTTTCTTAGTATCCAAGTATTCTTCTTATTTCATGTATTTAAAGCATCAAATCAATTATTTTCTCTTTTTACTTTTTTCCATGTCCTTTATTTGATTACCTTTCTCATTAGCAATAATGTGGAAATGAAACTAACCCATTAGTGGTCTTCAATGCTACTTCTTTAGAGAATTCCACAAGTATATTAATTATCTTTTTTATATTTCACTCAATATTGGATTTTCTTCTTCCTTTTTCCCTATATTCATTATTGAACTAATGAATCAGTAATACCATGGAATTCATAGCAAAGGGAAATTTTGTAAATGAAAACTATGTTTTTAAAACAAAGCATACCACTTTTTCCAAAACATCCTTACTATTCAGTTGTTTGCATTTCAATTATATAAATACATGTGAAAAACTATGTTATAACAAGTCATCACTTGTTCTTACATCATTTATAGCAAGTTGTACCAAATGTACTTGTACAAAGTGTATACATGGTACAACTTGACATACAAGTATCCAAACACATATATTATAGCATGTTCTTTGTTGTTGGATCTTTTCTAAGTTCTTTGATCACCTGAACCACTAAAAGAACATGTTAGTGATACAAATGGGAAATATTTGCATCACTGAAATATGAGTGTGGCATATGCAAAAAGGAAATAGAATCCTCTACCAATTTCAAGAAAGGAGGAGATCACCATGCAAGACAAGAATATTCACCATGATCATCCAGATAGAATGGTCATGGTGGTATATGACCCATCGAATCAATTGCAATATGATACTCTGAGCATCATTGGTGTGTACCCTATCATTCCAAGCATATTTTATACTAAGAATGTCATGATTTCGAAGCTTGGTGGGTAGGGAGGTATGACCTGATATCTTTTTTCCTTTGTTCACAATTTTAGTTATGTTCTAAAATATTACCAAGAAATCTTATATGATATAATTGATGTGATTTTTGACTTCCTCACCCATATAATGTTTTACTTCCTTGATTTTTATTTTTGCATATTACATCATTGAATGTCATATAGTTCAAATCCTTGCATTTTTTGTATTTTTCTAAAATTTCTGCATCTTTTACATGCCATCCACTCATATTGCATCACATGTAGTTTCATTAATTTATTGTGTGTAGTTGTCCAAAATCTTCTTCCTTGCCTTTTCTTGCTTAGTAGAGTATATTTTTATATGTATAGGGACACTTTGAAATCATGTTTCCAAATCAGCCCAACTTTGAAATTGATTGCCTTGATGATGTTTCAACCTAATCTTTGTCTATTTGAGCTGAAATCAAAGACCTTTGATAAATACATTCACACCATCACTTAATTATTATTGAATGTTCTCAAGTTTCAAATTTATATATGTTTCCAGTCTTCTTGTGAAATGATGGAATGCAATTGAAACACACCATAGACGTGTAGGGTTATTCAATTCCTGTGAAAAGAATGTGGTTTACCATAATTTCTCTTTCATCATGGTTTTTTCGTTACTTATGAAAACAATTGGAATATCTTTTTTTTATCTGGTAAAATATTTCTCATTACTTGAAAGAAGAGAAAAGGATAAGTAAAGGGTCAGACCCGTATACAATACAAACAAGTTCAAGCACTCCACATCTGGAGAACATGAGGATCAACCCCACTGAGCCAGGTGGGTTTAGAACTAATCAGCCCATTGACTCTATAAACAATGGTATCAAAAAAGACAAGGGGGTATCACTCCCCTTTACCATGAAGCCTAGCATTTCTCTCGCCCCATACATGAAAAATGATCACAGAGAAAATCATCCCGCAAAAGCTCCTAAAGCTATGGTTGTTCACAGAATGGTCAAGCACCCAAAATAAGGCGGCCTAGAGTTCACAAGGCGGTGAACCACCCAAACCGCACTTGAGAGTGCTTCTCTTCCAGCAATATTTCGTAAACTCACACTCCAAAAAAACATGGCCAACAGACTCTTGCTGCAACTTGCACAGGAAGCACATGGGGTTAACCGGCAACCCCCATTTGAGCCATATGTCCATTGTTGACAGCCACCCAAAAAGAGCTCTGTAGGCTGTAAAGCTCCACTTGGGTTGGTGTCCCATCCTCCACAAAAGATCATACCACGGCACCATCGGCTGCAACTTCTTCACGGCCCAAGGATGCACAGCAGGGTCAACTAGTACCCAAACGCCATTAGGACTAGTATAACTACTTCTCATCTCCTTCCATCCACTAATCATGGCCCGCATACATCTTGACAAGTTACTCTTCTTCGTATCAAGCTCCAAGCATTCTTCCCCATACCTCTTACGCATCCAGCAGCTCCAGCTGCAAGCAGGATTATGTAAAAGCCTGTCAACTCTTTTCATGTTTGCATATTGAGCTATACCTTCGGGGTTCTTGACATTCAGTCCCCCTTCTTCATAGGGTCATGCCACCACCTCCCAAGCAATGGATCTACCTTTCCCACCCCACAAGAAACCACTCAAGATAGATTTACATTTGTCTAAAATGAACCATGGCAGAGAAGTTTGCCTACACCAGAAAGGAATCATGGACACCAACACACTTCTGATGAGGACCGCCCAACCTGCCATAGAAATATTGAGACCAGTCCATCTATCAACTTTCATTCTTAGAGCGTCCACCACCTCAGAGTAGTCCTCCCCTTTACCTCTCCCACCAGAAAGAGGTATCCCCAAATATTTCGTGGGGAAGGAGCCCTCCTAAATACCCAGCTCCTCCTTCAGCCTCCCCCTTCTCCCGTCACAGGATCTGGAAAAGAAAGCTTTCGACTTGATAGCATTGATGTAAAGTCCCATGAGTTTGCCAAAGCAATAGAGCACTGACTGGGCACTTCTCATATACTTCATATAACCAAGAATAAACAAAAGGACGTCGTCGGCGAAGATCAAATGTGGAAGAACTTTGACCCCCTACACTTTGTAAGGCTTCAAGGTTCCATTGGTAAATGCTTCATCAATCATAGCTGTCAGCCCCTCCATGGCAATAGTGAACAGCAGGGGAGATAGAGGATCCCCCTACCTCAACCCATTGCTAGCAGCGAACAGTCCTTTGGGAACACCATTGATAAGAACAGAGAAAGAGGTCGTCTCCACACATTGCCTCATAATTCTAATCCACCTTTCATCAAAACCCAGGGATCTCATGATGCCCCAAAGCACCGGCCAACGCAGGTGATCGTACTCCTTAGTGATGTCAAGCTTCAGGAAAACTTTCTTAGGTGACCTCCTAACATTAAAATCAAATAGAAACTCTGCAGCAAGGAGTGCATTATCAGATATAGATCTGCCAGCAACAAAGGATCCTTGGGCATTAGAAATAATTTGGGGAAGGACCACTTTAAGCCTTCTAGCCAACAGCTTAGAAATGATATTATAAATGACTGAGCAACAGGAAATAGGCCTGAAATCAGTCATGGACGCAGCAGCACTCCTCTTAGGGATGAGCCGAATGAAAGCCTGGTTAGCCTGACGAAGCATCCTCCCACCAACCAAGAACCAGCTCACCGCTCTCCCAACATCCTCGTTGACAATCTCCCAGCACGTGTGAAAAAACTTCACGTTGAAACCGTCAGGCACGGGGGCCTTAGACACTCCAATTGGAATATCTTGCATGCTTGAGACATTATATGAAAACTATCACTAGTGACCCTGTACATCCACTCTCTTCCACCACTTCTTATCTCTATGCCTTATGAAAAGATGCCAAAAAGAGCACAAAAAGACTAGACTTGGTCACCCTCCAAATCATGGGGTGGCCAACCCATCCTCCTCCCTCTTCTTCTTACCACCCTATAATCCTAGATACACCAAGGGAATTAAAAAAAGAAGGAAAATGCAAAAAGAAAATAAAGGTGGTCCTATATAATAGCATCTAAGTAAAGAAAAAAAAAAGATGAATTCTCTATGTAATACCACTCCAACCTCTTTCTGCAACCCTCAGTATATTTCCACATCCATTGGGGTAGGTAACATCAAACATAGACTCTCATGCCTCCATTCATTGACATGTATGCCATTTGGGGTGGTTTGAGATATAAGGCTGAATGAAAGAAAGTGAAGCAAATTTCAAACTACTTGACCAATTCTAAAAGTGAAATGGTTTACCCAAATATTTGTGAATGTATACTATTTACAAGAGTTTTGATGCCCTATATGACAATTCTATGTGATGATGGGAGGATAGGAGTACATCATATATAGGTTTTCATACTCGAGCCTATCTAGTCAGTAACCATATGCTTGAGTGCATTTATCATTTCCGAATTGATTTAGTTAAAAATAGAGATTACATCGGAGTATACTTGAAAACAAGTATGTTTTAAGCTTGGGGTGGTAGTGAAGACCTTAATGTGGTCTTCATCTTGAGTTAGTTTGCTCTTTATTTAAATCAAGATACTAACATTGCATGTTGTTAATCAATAAATTATGTCTTATATTAAATGCACTTATGGATTTTTTTGCATGTTCAGCTATGTACCTTGACCAATAGTTAATGGAAGGGAGAGATGGAGGTTGATCCTAGGACTTATCTAAAATTTGAGAAGCTCAGAGTGAGGCCAATATCAATTCAACCTATGCCAAGTGATCAAGGAATGAATTGAAGTAAATAGATCCACAGATTGCCAACTTCAGAATTGAACATGAGACCCCCCGCTAAATGACCATCATACATCAGTACAACCATACTACACATTCCCAAGATACATGAAAATCATAGAAGAAATTGGGAGAATGGGCGTTCAAAGTAGAATGATCATGGAAAGTGAGGCCCTCCACGAATGTTCCACCAACCACTTTCACAACAGCCAGGATCCCCACGGTCGTTCTAGAAACCATGAGATCCTCCCTTCCCAACTCACCACAAACATTGTACTCAAAAAGATCGTTCCACCTCTTCCACACCAAGCCCATTCTACCTAGAATGTATGTGCTACCTGCCTTCATTTCCTCCAATTTTCAATGATATCTACCCCATCCCACCAAGATCATTCCCATTTACCATAGGCATTCTTATACTCACCCACCATATATGTCATTCCCAGAACAGTTGTGCTATCCCTAAACCCTAATGCTTTCTAGTACCACTTTGCTCCCACTTAACCCTAGCCACCCTAGACCCTTATATAAGCCTTAGTTGTAGATGGGGATCTAAGGTTAGCTCCCTTAGGCATTCAGTTCAAATACCTACCTCCTACGTACCCCATTCTCTGTCCCATTCATCACCTTCCATCCAACACCATGGTTCTCTAGGGATTTGGCCATTCCACTTCCATTTTCCATTTCATTCCACTTTCTTGGAGGAGGAGCTCAAGCTAGATATTGCTAGAGCTAAAAGTGGGTGCCTTTTCATCAATCACCACAACCATGCTCTCTATATTACCATTTTTAAATTGCTATTTCTTTGAGTATGTGTAACTAAGTTCCCCTGGTGATGTATTTGAGGGAATACATTTTAATGTGATATTGTGTAATTGGGAATTTTCATGTAAAATGTCATATAGTGTTATTAATTTCATGTTATACTTGTTATCTCTCTGTATCTCTTTCTTTCATTGTTTGATTTGTGGAACCACATAACATATAGAGAAAAGAGTTATTTTGGACTATTTAAGAGGAAAACTCCCAAGTTTCCTAGAGGAACCATGGCTAGTTTTCCTTTCCTCCCCCTAATCCCCAACTCCAATAATTCTAAGTGTGATATCTTAGTAGTTACAGTGGCTCTCCCATTTATTTTGGCAAGGAGCATATATAGAGGTTAAATAGGGGATATAGGGAGTCAAATACCCTCCTCATATCTCTTATACCAACCCATGCCACAAAGTTAGGGAGGAGAATTATATCTAGAACCCTAGACTAAGGTTGATCTAGGTTACAGATTACATATCCCCAAGATAACTAAGCCTCATAAGGTTGTATAGGACATGATAAGGACTAGTTCTCCTAGACACACCATATGCCTCCCATGGCCATCTTGTAGGATTAGACTCTCAACCTCATCTTCCTAAGCTCTTTTTGGTTTTATGGCACTATATTGGATGCTTACATGAATGTGAACCCACTTGCATAGTTGATTAGTACTATACCCCAAAATGACCCACTCACCTAGTTGCTTGTCAAAACCCTAATATTTTCTAGTGTTAATTAGTTTTTCTTGCTTATTTAGCTAATTTTTTGGTTATTTAGTTAGTCTTTTCTAGATACTTGGTTCCCATGTAGTGATTGTCATTGTAGATTTGGTTGAAAATTTCTTATTTGTTCTAATTTTCCTTGTTTATCTAGTTGCTTCTCTTAGTTGCTAATTGGGTTATTGTTGCTAGTATATTATTAATTACTTGTCTCTAGTTTCTTTCTTTGGAGTAATTTACATCTTTGCATAGTTTATTAGACTAACTAGTGTAGGATTAATCTAATTGCATGCACTCTTAGTTCAATCCAAACTTAACTTTAAACCCTAGTAACCCTACACTCCATCGTCGGAACCTTGTACAAATAAAGACACTCTAGTACCCCCATATTTCCCTATGGATTTAATCCATTACTTGACACCTTTATACTACACCTCGAGCCTATGTGCTTGCAGTTCATATAGACAAAGTGTGATGTTAGGGTTACTTTTGTTAGCCTTGGTGTGCGAGTATCATATACATATATTGGTAAATAAAGAAGTGGTGTAATAAATGGTGTTGATAAGACATTGACGGATGATGTCTCCATAAACACAAGGTTGAGCGATATAATCATGGTATTAAGTATTATTAAAATCAAAGTAATTTTTTGTTATAATAAAAATGATGTCGTCAACATGGATCTAGAAAGGATCCTCAAAAGGATTGTGGGATAACACCAGTTGAGATGATATAAGGAGTGGAAACATAGGAGAAGATATTTTTCTATGTTATTTGAGTGTCCATGTAGGTAGAAATAATATTGGTTTTATGGCATAAATGGTGGTTTTGGGATATGAAACTAGGAATGGAGGGGACTAGATGATGCTCAATGTTGAAATTTTCCATCATATGATGCTTGAAAAAACTAGCATTACAATGATTGATATCCAAATTTGATCACTTTCAAGAATGGTTATAATCATCAAAAAGTGATTACTTTCGTACCATTTTAGTAGATAAAAATATATGTGAAAGGATTATGCTCTGATTTATGGAGAATTTCTACCACCTAATGTAAGTTGGTAATATGGGTACTAGCATGAAGAGAGAATAAATAAGAATACTCCTAAGATAGATGAATCAAGTGCTTAAACCTTAAGGATAATTAAATACAACTTATGAGAAAATTATCTAGGAACCCTCTTGGAACATGGATTGAGAAGTTAATACAAGGTGGAATATTGGTAGAGCTTGCATTATAGGAACTAGAAAGGATGTTATCCCTAATAAATAGGTCACCGGATAAACAAGTGGATACATGGTGGTGGATTGAGAATGTAGCAAACATGTTAACATTAAGAAGGATTTATATGAGCTTACACTGCTATTGAGACAAGACAATATTCTATAACTATAGTTTAGTGAAGAGAGAGCTAAGAAAGTAATGCATGAGGTTGAGCCTCAATATTTAAAGAGTTTTATAAGAAGTTGGTAAGAAAAATGACAAAAGGATGTCAATAGAACAGATCATTTATGAAAAATAAATTGAACAATACCATTCCAAGTGAACCCAGTAAGAAGGAATATGGTACAAGATTCAATACTACATAAAAATTTCAAAAAAATTATTTAAGATGATGTAAAATTCCTTTTTGAAATGGATAAAAGTGGTATCACTAATGCTTGATGAGTAACACAAACATAGGACAAGAATATGTTGAGAAATTTGTAAATAGATAAGGCATGTGGGCCAATGGTATCCATGTTTATGCATGGAATAGTGTGAGGGAGAAAATAGTTACATGGTTAATGAATTTCTTCATTAAGATTTTGATGATGAAGAAAATTCTAACATATGTTTAAATACTACCATAAACTCCATCTACAAGAATAGTGGATAGGGTGTGAAGTGGCGTACTATATACAGATTTTGGGTTGGTGACTCACACAATGATGATTTTGGGAGAAGATTAGTGATAGAAAACTAAATTGGTATCATGCATTGAAGATTCATAGTATATGCTATTGTTCTGATAAGGAGGCTTGTAAAAACGTATAAATAAAAGAAAAGATTTCCCTAGATGGTTTCATCGATTAGAAAAGTCATTCCACCAAGTACCAAAGAAAATATATGATGGGATCTAGAGAAAAAGGGTTTCCAATTAGTGTATAATGAGTTAATTAAAGACTAGATGATATTTCAGTTGTGAGTTTGAAGACTCAAGGAGGGAAGACTATGAGTTTTTCAACTATAATTGGGGTATATCTAGGATTTTCTATGAGCTTATATTTATTTTCTATTTTCATAATTGAGTTGATGGTTCATGGTCTAACCGGTATCCCTTGGTTACTCCTTGATTTTTAGCTATCCTTCTTCTATTGTATGGCATTGTCATCCTAAACATCATCACTCGTATGAAAAACAAAACACAAGTTTCAAAGTTCATCACATACTTTTCACTCTATCCAATCTAGAACCAACAATGACAACATAGTAGATCATAAGAAGATACTCCAAGTTGCATATGTCAATCTCAAATCCATTAAGTTCCAATGATATTCTCCATATTTTAACTTTGTAATCAAATATTTCTCGAATTTCATCAATCTACATACTTCACATAAAAATTGATATTTTGTGACCACAAGATTGACATAGATTGAGAAGTAAACTTTATGGAACAACTATAAGACCAGACATGTTGTAGGAAATCAAATTTTGAAAGTGGAAGAAACCAGGTGCCAACAAGATGAATGAGGCATAGATCTGAATTTATGATAGACGTGCATGAAAACAACTATAGGTCCTTTGAGAAATAACTACACAAGGAATAAATTGAGGGTGTGAGCATAAAGGACATGTGTTACAACTCGTTCCTAGCTTTGCTAGTAATCCTAGAGAATTAAGATAATCTTAATGCTTGTCATATTTCTATTAGTAATATTTTATCTTGTACTTTATCTTAACTTTATTAACCTTAAATACTTGTTTGGGAAACGCATAATCATGACTTAAGCATACTATAAAGATCTGAGTTGGAGTTAATATAACATTAACCCATACATGTACGTAAGAAGAGAGTTAATACATTGGAATAAATAATTAATAAATAATTTTTCATTGGATAATATTATGAAAATGATATTAAAACGTTGTAGATAATTAAATTATGAATTCAAAAAAAAAGAATGAACCAAATCAGAGTTAAAATGAGAGCGTTATGTCCTTTTTAGTAAACATATACATATTGTTATGACCGCGACGTTGTGTCATGTATCGTGACCGTGACGCTGTGTTGTGTGTCGTGACCATGATGCTAGTACGTGACGTTGTGTCGTGTTCCACGGCCGCGATGGATGCTACCCAGGACAGAAAATTGTAAAATGATTATGTCTCAGGCTATACTTATCTATTTTTAATGAAACGAAGTGTGTTAGAACCACGATTTGATCCTCTATTATCTTACACTCTTTTCTCAACATAAGGGTGACTTAGAAGGAAATTTATAGGGCAATTTTTGGGGAAGAATGTGAAGAACGACAGAAATTCAAGGTGGGTTGCCATATATTTGACTTGGTGAGTAGTTTTAACCATTGATTCTTCCTTCTCTCCATTTCCCCTTGCTCGAAATCCCTAATCCAGTGAATTTGAGGTTTGGGTTAACCTCTGATATTTGTCTTCTACCAACAGAAGACCTCTTTTAGGGTTGAAAGGAAGAAGAAACTACTGATTTTGCTAGAGTTTTGTTATGGATTCTAAATTTTCAGAGATGGGCCATGTTTTTAAGGTGTTTTCACACCTTAGGGTGAGTGGGTACTTCCTTTAAACAATAGATTGCATGAAAATGAGTTAAATCATTAATAATTTTCAATTACTTAGTATGTGAGTACAAACCATAAATGGTCTTTTTGATCCAGCTTTAACACATTGATATGAAGTGGATTATTTATCTGTTATGATGAATTTCAGATGATGAAATCATACTACAAATGGGTACAATCCATGTAGATCATAATTCTTAAAGTATTTGCAGAGGTTATAAGAGTAAACTAAAATTTAGGGCTTTCAGCTATGACTAAAATTGTTGTATAATTGAAAAAAGAAGTTTTCCTAGTAGAATCTCCTTGGTTATGAATGATTGTTTTATTTGTATACGTGTCACATATATGTCAGATAAGATCTTAGATTTCATTCGATGATATCAATGTTTGCTTGATATATCAGTAAGGAGGGTGAAACCCTAAATGAATGGAAAGTTGGAGGTTTGCAAATAGACATCTTGATTCAGTGTTATTCTTAATGTATTGTGTTTTAGTAAATGGCATGGAAACCCTGGTTCAGTTCATTATAGGGTTTCATATATATATTTGATCAAATGTGAACTGATGAGAGCAATCTTTATTGAATGATGTTATGACACATTAAATCCTTATGCAAGTCATGTGATAAGTGAATGAGGTAAATGAAACCCTAAGGATAGGGTGTTTAGTGAATCAAGTATTGTGATATCAATGTTTCTTAATATGAGATGTGACGATGCTTAATAGTTCAGTTGTGGTAAATGTTATCAGATGGTTTATTTACAATGTTGAACTAAGATATGTTGATGTGATGATTGAATACGTGAATTAGACATTGAGATGCCCTAAATATTGTAGAATCCTCACAGGATGAGGCCTGCACTGTGGGGAGGAAATGGTTTCCCGAATGGAGGTAGTCTAGATCAAGGTAAGCCAGAGCGCACCAATAGGGCAGACTCCTTATAGTTGTGTGGTACCCAACACCAACTGGGGATGCCTTTAGTACATGTATTACATGTTGAGTGATCAGTGGTCAGTAGGTCCACAAATGCACAATAAGCCTAAGGGCTTTGACTCATCGTCTAAGTACACATGTTGAGAGGTGGATTCTGACATATCTGGCCGCACCCATTACCCGCCGAGAGGCAGATGTGCTGAGGCCCGCTATAGCTGAGGTCTTACTCGAGAGATAGGCTTAGGATCACGGGCTTCCTTCTAAGCCTTGTACAGTGACATCGTAGCTTGCTATGATTCTTTCACATGTTGTGGTACACCTCATGTGGGTTCAGGGCATAATAAGATGAATGAGAGGTTAAACAAGTGTGCACAATTATTCAATTATTCTTTGTATGTTTCTAAATTATTAGTTCTCTTTATGATCAATCAAGCGTGTTCATATATTGATTCACTCTTGTAGATGTCTAGAGTATTGTGCCATATTTATGTTTGTGAATGATTAGTCTCTTTAAAGCTCACTGTTGTTATAATTGATATCAATTGCTCGACAATATATCTGTAATTATATAAGTGCTTTAAACTATTTCTATGAAGTACTCATTCACTGAGCGAGTAGGATCACCCCTCTACTCATAATTTTTTCAGGAAATTACATGGATATGAAGAAGGTCAATGCATTAGAGTATATCTACCACATGAGTTAAGTATGAGATCAGTTAAGTTCAGTCGGTCCTTATTACACTAGCTCCTTGTATAGATGTGAGACAGTTGTAAAATGATGTTTTGTATCTTTGTTTCCTTAATAACAGATAATGTACCTAATTATCATGTCGTATGTACATGGAAGTGTGAGAAACAAAATGAATGTATGGATGTGTATCATTAATTTTGAGATCATATTAGAGTAATCACAGTTTAATTCTCTTGTAAAGTTTGTTTATGTGATTGGATGTGAGAAAACAAAGAGTTTGAAATGAAATAAAGGGAAAAAAGTCGAGAGTGAACTTTATATTAAGTTTAATCCTCAAACTTATTCCCTAATCTCATGATTAGTGGTAATCGTGGGATGTGGGCAAAACAGCTTGGTATCAGAGCTTAGGCTGAGTTGTCAGGGACCATTAGGATAGAAAGTCAGAGTTATAAGTTTGGCAGATAGGAGGTGACGTGTCTATAGCTCTGGAAAGTTTGGGTGTTTGGATGCCCTAGCCCGGTATTAGGATACCTAGGTTGAACAGTATCAAGCTACTCTGTCTATTCTTTTCTGGATGTCCTGGCCAGGCATACAATGGGTGATGGGCTAGAGAGAAACCCTAGAAATATTAGGGTTAGAAGAATGGAAAGAAATGAATGAATGGAGCATAAGAATAGAGTGTGATACAACTCTTTCTTTATATTGCTTGTTCGATTGGATATTAATAGAAATGCTCTTATATGTATGAGTTTATATTATCAATTTGTAGAATATGTATGGTTCTTTTAGATTGTTGTGTGTCATGAAGTTGATTCAGTTTCTCTTTGTATCAAGTAGACCAGAAGTTATGTTTAAATGAGTTTGCCCTAAGTGGATATTCTTTCCACATGTTTGATATTAATAGGAGTTGGTTAATCTTGAGTATCTCTTGGCTTCAGGACTGCATGTTCGGCCTGGTCTGGCTGGCAGGGTGTGTTACCGGGATCTAATGACTCCTATTGAAAATATAATACGAGTAGACTCTGGATAAATTAGACCCACATCATAGTGCTAATGTACATACACTAAGATGTTGAAACATATGGGAAATATTACAATAGCTAAGAATCAGTTGGAACTGATATCTGAGATCCAACTTTGGGGCTTCATATGAGAAACCCTTAATTGGGAATCAAGAAACACGACATAAGGTTTAGATTAAGTTTAATGATTAATATTATATGAACTCTAAATATGAAATATGGAAAAGATATGAGAAAAGTATGTAAGGTCCAAGATAGTAAGAATCAATCATGAGGAATGGATCATATAATCGACTACAATGCTTTTATGTATTCCAAAGCAAAGGGAAAATAGAAGAAAAGAGTTAAGTATACGATAAGTACATAGAAGTGAAGTTCAGAAGAATGAAAGTGAAGAGAATTAGATGAACATGTAAATCATAAGACTAGGATAACAAACTTAGTTGAAACAAAGAGAAATGTTAGAAATGATGAGCTTGATTAAGGAATGAGGGTTATGATATAATTGAGAGCATGGAATGTATACCATTATTATGAAGTTTAATACATTCATCCTTACTACCTTTGGATTCCAAGTCTCTATAGAACAACAAACTAGTTTCTAAAAGAACAAAAGTGTAGCTTAACAAATGAATAAGTCATACAAAGGTAGACTATATTCAAGAAGGAAAAACTTGGTTGAAAGAGAAACTAAGTTTGGCTCATGAATGAGCTGTTTGATTTATGAAGGATATGTTATGTATTAAACATGAGGTGAAACTAGTAGAGAGATTATTGATTTAGAATTTCAACTTCACATTAGTAGAAGGATAAAAAGAAATATATGCAACATGGTATACATGATCATACAAATGAATAAGCAACATGATCATAAGAGAAAAATTAGAAGTTAAAGATGACAGGTGGAAGAGTAGGATATGGTAAGAGGATTATGGAAAGTAAGGATGGGTTTGAAAAATGATGGAGTAATATAGATTATAAAAGAAAGAGGTTAGGAGATTCAAGCAAGTGCTAATTAGTCAAGTATCCTTGTTGATAACCAATTAAACCTATATACGAGAAATGTAATAAGGGAATGTTTAAAGATACGAATTTTGTCTCAAAATCATCTTCTCTTTCATATATTACTTAACGAGTGCAATGTGGGAATGAAGTGATAATAAAATGAATCATATATGATGCATAACCACCGTGGTAGAGACATCTAGTGAATGTAATAATGACACACAATATGATGATGAAACCCTAGCATAGTAAATTGAGAATGTAATATATCTGAATGGCCAAGTAAGAGAAAGGAAATTCAATTAATAAGATAAGAAAGACTTTAGTAAAACTTGTGAGATCCAAAGTTTAAATTTCAAATTAAGGGAGCAAAGTCACATCACAATAACATCATGCTACTGATAAAGACCAAACCCTAGAATGTTTATAGTTGTAGTAGTTCAAGGGATGTCGGTAGTGATTTGACCTTGAATACTAGCATCTCTATAAAACAAGATCATGCGATTTGCACTATGAGAAGTAAACTAGCACTAATAGTAATCTAGGGTTTAAAGGTAGCTAATTTGAAAGGTAGATAAACAATATGGAAATGATTCAGAGCAAAGGGTACAAAATAGATTTGAAATATAAGAGGTGTGATTTGAACAAAAGGAAAAGTGTAACATGAGCAAAGTGTAATCTAAAATAAATTCTTGCAGTGATAGAAAGAATGATGAATAATCTATTCTTATCTTGAATGTTTCAATGTTAGGGATGTTTATTCTATATGATCAAAATGAGAAGGATAAGTAACAAGAAGTAAGTAGTAATGAATGAGGAGAGAAATAAGAGAAAACAATGGCTTTCATTAATACGTGAATTTGTTTTTGGAAGTACAATTTGTTGAAGGTTTATTAAGGGATATAAATTTGTTTTACGTATGATTTCAATTTTACATGTGCAAGAAATGTGTTAATTAAAGGTGTCTGATAGTTTTAGCCATTCATACCAGTAATCCATCTTAGTTTTGTACAATCATTATTGAATCTAGTCTTCCAATTCATGAGCACCTTGCTATTTGAATAGCATAATAGTAAAATTCAAAACAACATGGTGAACTTTCTTTTGTGACTTAAAGGTAATACTAAACAATAGTGCATTTTGTGCCGTATGAATTGAGATAGTTGGATCAGATTATCAATGTTGAGGTAAAACCTCAAGAGTATGAAAATATTGAAAATGGTTGCTTCTCTTTCTCTTTCCTATTATTGATTGTGACATAGAAAATTCTTCTACTACCATTGAGAAGGCTTTCTTAAAAATCTGTTGTGATTAGAAGAGAAACAAATGACTCAATGTTGAAAATAAAATTCTAGAGTGCAAAATTTGAAAGCTTAAAAAGATAGAGATACCCCTAGTAAAGGTTCTTTGGAGGAATCATGGTGTAGAAGAAGCTACTTTGGAAGTGGAGTTGGAGATGTATAACAAGTATCCTTTCCTCTTTTGGAAATTTCAAGATGAAATTTTTATTAGAGGGGGAGAATTGTTACAACCTGTTCCTAACTTTGCTAGTAATCCTAGAGAATTAATATAATCTTAATGCTTGTTATGTTTTTGTTAGTAAAATTCTATCTTGTTCTTTATCTCAACTTTAGTAACCTTAAATACTTGTTTGGGAAACTCATAATCATGACTTAATCATACTATAAAGATCTGAGTTGGAGTTAATATAACATTATCCCATACATGTATGCAAGAAGAGAGTCAATAAATTGGAGGAAATAATTAAAAAATTATTTTTCATTGGATAATATTATCAAAATAATACCATATAATTGTATAGAATTCAATTATGAATTCAACAAAAAGAAAATGAACCAAATCGGAGTTTAAATAAGAGACTTATGCCCTTTTCAGTAAACATGTACAGAGTGTCGCAACCGCGACGTTGTGTCATGTGCCACGACTGCGACACGGCATCATGTGTTATGACTGTGATGTTAGTTCTATGACCGCGATGCTTCTTCATGTGCTGCGACCGCGACACTAGTGCCACGACCGTGACAGATGCCGCCTAGGACAACCATTCGTAAAACGATCATATCTCGAGCTATACTTATCCATTTTCAATGAAACAAAGTGTGTTAGAACCATGATTTGATCCTCTATCATCTTAGACTCTTTTCGCAAAAAGAGGGTGACCTAGAAGGTGATTTTTGGGGTGATTTTTGGGGAAGAATGTGAAGAACCGTAGAAATCTAAGGGGAGTTGCCATAGATTTGACTTGGTAAGTAGTTTTAACCATAGATTCTTCCTTCTCTCCATTTACCCTTGCTCAGAATCCCTAATCCAGCAAATTTGAGGTTTGGGTTAACCTCTAATCTTCATCTTCTACCTACGACATACCTCCTTTAGGGTTGAAAGGAAGAAGCAACCGTTGATTTTTCTAGAATTTTGTTATGGATTCAAGATTTTTAGAGATAGGCTACATTTGTAAGGTGTTTTAACACCTTAGGGTGAGTGGGTACTTTCTTTAAATAGTATATTGAATGAAATGAGTTAAATCATCAATAATTTTCAATTTCTTAGTATGCAAGTATAAACCATAAATGCTCTTTTTGATCTAGCTTTTACATGTTGATGTGAAATGGATTATTTATATGTTATGATGAATTTTAGATGATGAAATCATATTAGAAATGGGTACAATCCATCTAATGATAATTCTTAAAGTATTTGCAGAGGTTATAAGAGTAAACTGAAATTTAGGGTTTTCAGCTATGGCTGAAATTATTGTATAATTGAATAAAGAAGTTTGCCTAGTTGAATATCTCTGGTTATGAATGATTGTTTTATTTGTATGCATGTTACGTATATGTCAGATAAGATCTTGGATTTCATTCAATGATATCAATGTTTGCTTGATATATCAGTAAGGAGGGTGAAACCCTAAATGAATGGAAAGTTGGAGGTTTGCAAATAGACATCTTGATTTAGTGTTATTCTTAATGTATTTTGTTTTAGTAAATGGCATGGAAACCCTATTTTAGTTCATTATTGGGTTTCATACACACACACACAGATATATATATATATATATATATATATATATATATATATATATATGATTATATGTGAACTTCTAAGAGCAATCTTTATTAAATGATGTTATGACACATTAAATCCTTATGCGAGTCATGTGGTAAGTGAATGAGGTAAATGAAACCCTAAGGATAGGGTGTTTAGTGGATTAAGTATTGTGATATCAATGTTTCTCAATATGAAATGTGGTGATGCTAAATAGTTCAATTATGGTAAATGATATCAGATGGTTTATTTACAATGTTAAACTAGGATATGTTGATGTGATGATTGAATACATGAATCTGAAGAGTGAATTAGAATTTAGATGCCCTGAACACTATAGAATCCTCACAAGATGAGGCATGTACTGTGGGGAGGAAATGGTTTCCCGACTGGAGGTAGTCTAGATTGAGTTTAGATGGATCGTGTTGGTATGTATTCCCTAAGAGCCAATCATGGGATGATCGGTGGGATACATTAAGATTGATTTGATAAACATCAAAGGCAAGCTTCTAATTCTTTTTGGTTCAATCATATGAGATAATGATAGAATAGATTGAATGTCTAGAGTAATAGTACTCAATGATGTACGCTTTCAGGTTCGGGACCTGAACGATGAGATCATATGGATGCTAAGAGTTTGTACATTCTTATTATGTCCCTAGTCGGATGTCATTGTGGAAGGTAGATAGACAATAATGACACACAAGACCATATTGTGTTGTTGGTTGATGACATAATCTCGTTAGTCATGATATGGAGATATCAAACCAAACACATAGGAACTTGTTAGAGGACAAGTGTACCAGACAGACCCACTGTGAGTTTGACACATGGAACCATGACATGGTAGTCATAGTCAGTTCTCATAGTGATGGTGGTGGGTGTGATTCTTTGACCTGAAATAACTACACTCAACACATGTCATTGGGTACACTTTGACATCATCAAATGCAGTCCTAAAACATGGGTTGTTATAAAGGTGATGATTGGGTGGCTTTGACACATGGGGCTTTTGAGGGGTGAGTGATAGATATGGGATTTGTCCCTCCTGAGGGAGTTTGATATCCATGGCCACTTGATAAGTAGGATTGAGATAGGTGTGCCCACACATGTGAGAATCATTATGTGATATTGATGTCATACATATCTCCTCCAATCTACTCTGAGATCAAGAAAGTGAATGAACATTGACAGCATGACTGTTCCATGCCTTGAGTTCATTCGGGATATCAGTGATAAAGGAATTATACATTTGCTGTAACACCATTCACGGATTGTAGGATTGAAAGTTGTTCTCTAACTTTCCTTTTCACTTGGGTAGCATTGATGTGGGGACTAGGCACCGCCCTTTGCTTGTGAAGTCATAAGTGTTATGGAATTTCACTGCCAACGTGAAATGGGCTTGTAGGGTCACACACATAGGATTTAACCTAGAAGGGGATTTTATCCACAAACGATGTTTATATTGATTTCTAAAGGAGTTTAGTAGTTCAATTAAACACTCAATTAATTGATAGCTCAAAATCATAGTGTTCAAGGTGTTGGACCAGATGATTAAGAGTATCAGATTGATTGAAACTACAATTGACTGATTTGCACAGTATACTACTCCAACCGATCAGCTCATAGGGTTGAACCGATCGGCTCAAGTTGGTGAACCGACTGACTCAAAGTGGTGAGTCAATCGGCTCATGTATCAATGAAATGATTGGCTCAATTGTTGAACCGATCGATTCGTGTGACCAACCGAGATTGTTTGGAAAGCCAGAAGACTCTTTTTGCAAATACATATTTGTTTCACTTATACAAATTTGATTTGGACAAGGACTAATATTTTATTAGTTGGAAACAAACATAAAAGTCAGTTTGAGTTGGACCAGGACCACGAACCGATCGGCTCAGGGTCCCAACTGACTGGTTCAGGTGTGAACGGATTGGATCGGGTCCCCAACCAATCAGTTCATGCTTGAAATGATCGGTTCAGCTGGCAAAGTTGGTTGTTTTTGTGGAAAATCTCAAACATCCTGCATTGCCCGGGGTAGAGAATCCTGACCCATGACCCTCCTATATATAGAGGGTATTGGGGGCTTCTCTGATAGTACAACTTAGAACACTAGTTGCTCTACAAAGTTGTCATTCTCTGGTTGTGGTAACCATGAGAGCCTGAGCAAGTGCTACCTGATAAGGGAGGCACAACAAGGGAAAGACAACTGCAGAAAGGTGACTGGTGGTAGGAGAGTGTGTCGGTGACTAGTACGGTGATAGGAGGGTACGACTCCTTTCGGTGCCTTGTCCGACAAGGCGATCAGAGTTCCAGGTGGTCTATGTGGACTACTATAGAGGCGGGAGACTTCTACCGCTCGGAGGACAGCTGTCAATCCCGACAGTCCCAGTGAGACCAGGAGCTGCACAGATACCATCCAAGACCGGAGGTGAAGACTGCACAAGCCGCGAGGTAACGTCGTCAAGCAAGCCTTGGGATAAGGTATATCTCTACAAACCATCTTTCCTATTGTATAAACGTTGGCATGATTCCTTTTCCAGGGTTTGGGAGAAGAAAATATTTTTGTTTCCGCTGCCTTCTCTGCCTCTCCTAAAACCCCAACAGTGGTATTACAGCCAGGTCAACTTCTCTATACTTTAGGATTATTGATGTGATCGATTTTGTTTTGTCGCCTTTATTTATTTCATACGATGCGAATAAAATTGGCTTTATGCATGTCCAAATCCTAAATCCACAAATCCCAATATACATATATGATATGTAACATTAATGCACTCAATATGTGTCACCCTTAAATGAGTTTTGTGGTGGATGTATAGCATGGTTATGGCCAATAAACCCTATGTCTGTGTATGGTTGAATGTGGTTGCTTGCATCTCGGTCTGCGCACTGATTCCCTACCTCCTTTTCTTGATGTAACTCGAGATAACTCGAGATTGCTTTCCTACCTTTTCTCCCCCCGAATGGAACTCAGGGTTTCTCAATTCAAATGTAAAATAGGATAGATCTTTTATTTCCTATTATGTCAAAGAACGGAGGACAAGATGACGACAACTGAGACGATCGGTTCAAGGCGTGAACCGATCGGTTGGCATTCCAGATGACTGGTTCGAGGAACAAGATGAGCAGGTGGTGACCTGAGGAGATGCACGATGACCAAACAAACCGATCAGTTGGAGGGGCCAATCAATCAGATGGTGGCACCCAAACGACCATCCTGATGGCGAGCCGATCAATCATGGAGATGAGTTGATCAAACCTGGAACAGAAAAGCACAAAGTTTATCTTGTACATGTTGCATGCGATGTGGACCTAGATGACCGTGATTCCTCTTGGCTCGAGGAATCACATTAGGATGGCCATAATCATCACTTTTATCGTTTCACATGTTTTCTGTGGGATATAGCATGTATATGATACATACTATGTATTGTGGTGATTGGATATGTATATATACCTATAAAACCAAATCCCTCATTAAATATCAAAGTTTTAGATGCCTTCTGAATGCAACACACGTGAAAAGCTTGATTGGCCAAGTGTGGGCACACCCTAGCGTGGTGCACCGTCTATCTCGTGGAAGCGTGAAGGATGGATATGTGGGTCTTCCCTAGCAGGGTGCATATTCATCGTGTTGGCTTTAGGTCAGAATTAACAAGGTGACCTAGATAGGATCTAGCACCTTGAGACATGGAGGTGATCATGGTAAGGAGTTACATATGACATCTTTCAAGAGTTGCATATGATGCAATTGGCAAAAGTTGCCTACCTGAAAGATCTAAGTTGTGGGTGACAACCCTAGCTAGTCCATGACTTAGAGGATTTCAGGATCTTGACCCACTAGAAGGTTGTTCGCTGCAATATTCTAAATTGATGGTGAGGGCTATCAATTTGAACAAAAATAGTAGGAGTGATAATTAATTAAAGTCCTAATTATATCGTAAACTCTTCAAATCAATCAAATAAGTCAAAATTGAGTTTTGGACTAAATTGCATATATTTCCTTTTGTTGTACAAATGACAACAAACAACAATCACTTTTCATTGCGATCGGTCCTTGAAAAGGACAAGATGAATGGGACTAACTTCCATGGTTGGTTTAGGACATTGAGAATTTTTCTCACTCAAGAGCGAAAGCTCTATGTCCTAGATACTCCAGCTCCAGAGGAACCTGCTCCTACCACACCAAAGGTAGAAAGGGATGCTTATAAGAAGCATTATGAAGATGCCATTGATGCAAAGTGCTTGATGTTGTGCTCCATGAACCACGAGTTGTAGAGTCAACATGAGAACATGGGTGTCATTGAGATGATTCAACATCTCAAGAACATATATGAAGATCAAGCATGGAAAGAGAGACATGATGTCTCCAGAGTGTTGTTCAAGTGTGTCATGATAGAAGGAGATCCAGTTGGTCCAAACATGCCCAAAATGATTAGGTATGTGGGGAACCTGACAAGACTGGGATTTCCCCTAAGACAAGAGTTGGCTACTGATGTGATACTACAATCATTGCCTGAATCCTACAGTCAGTTTGTGATGAACTACAACATGAACAACTTTGATAGGCCATTGACAGAGTTGTTGGGCATGTTGAAGACAGTTGAGGCATAGATGAAGAAGGACAAGCCTAAATCTATGATGATGATCAACAACAAGAAAGGCAAGTCCATGCGCAAGGGCAAGGGCAAGGCTAAGAAAGGTTCTGATGCTAGCCAACAGCCCAAGTCATCTTCAACTATCAAGGTCAAGGGAGGTGTGACCAAGAGAGGCAATTATCACCATTGTCAAAAGCCTAGACATTGGAAAAGGAATTTTCCTCTCTATCTAGAAGAACTAAAGAAGAAGGAGGCGACAAACGTCTCCACCTGAAGGTGTGATGAAATAAACATAACACTTTTAAGGTATATGATACCAAGAAATAAAGTGTAAAGCACCCAATAAATGGGGCAAGTGTTGTCGCCATAAATAGGAGTACTTTAGTTTATTTTCAACCTTGAAGGCATGTAATAGAGTTATGAACTACTATTTCATATTTGCCAATTGATAGAAACACATTATTTTTGCATATTGTATGACAATGATAGCAATAAATAAAGTTGATGTTTCAATTTCAAAGATATGATCTTTATGGCAATTCCTTATTTATCTTATGGTACTTGGTATGCATAAGATAAAATGATACCTAAAAGTTATTGATAACTCAAACAATCAAATTAGTATAAATCATGAAAAATTCATTTTTAGTTTCCATATGATGGATAAATCTAGACTCTTTTGGTTAGAGAACCAATAAGAGACATGAATCTCTTAGACATGATTAATCAATCTTCACTAGTAGTAGTGGGAGAATGATTATCCTATTAGGTATAATACATGTGATGTATTTACATACCTATTGGTCTTAATGCTAATACTTCAAATGGTGTTTAGAGAAATACCAATATGAATATCTTGAAGTGTTGAAGAATATCATAGATGAAGTGTGAATTTGGTAAAGTGTTAATTCTTGATGAGATCAATGAATAAAATACTTGAACCAAATGTTTGAGATCCTTATGAGTAATTATGATAGTGTATCATAGTAAGCTCGTGCTTAAGGCATGGTGATGTCTAAATCAAAAGGATTCATACTCTAAGGAGTTAGAGGATGATTAATAAATAACTAATTTCTTCTTAAATAAAGAATACCCTACACTAATAAAGGATATTAAGAATCACAAAGTGTTGTGAGTTATCAAATTCCTTAACAGATACACCTCAAATATCTATATGATGAGTTGGTCATATGATGAGTCAACAATCTAGATGATATTGAGGAACCGGATTTTGAGTCATGGTTTATGACCATTACATCCTAAATGACTTCCATGTGAACCATAAGGTATGACCTTGATGGTATCACCCATTTGGATGAAATCCATAAGTTTGAATGAGTCTTAAGTGTTAAGACACATGGATAAAATTTTGAGAAGGATGATGCTTGTTGATTGCAACTTAATGACTAAGAGATTTGGCATATGGATACTAAAACTGCATTCCTATGAGGAATAAAAAAAAGGATGTGTACGTGACACAACCTATAAGGTTTATGAATCCATTAATGCAAATGAAGTCTATAAGTTACAATGGACTAATCGATGTGATTGATTGAGTACAAGCAACTTAGAACTATGATCTTTACTTTGATAATATAATCAAAGGGTTTGACTGATATGTCAAAAATAAAGAAGGGATCTGTGATTTAGTGGGAGCATATTCACATTCCACATGTTGATGTGAAATGGAAATGTTCTAGAATGGAAATTCAAAGTGGAAATTATCATTAAGGAAGATAGAGATATTCCTATGTGATAAGAATAGATATCTATAGATATAGTTCTCGAAAACCTCTTGACCTGAAAAGAGAAAGCATACATTGGCAATGTATACTTAAGGGTTCAGTGTGCACAGATTCAGTGGGAGAAAACTTGTCCATGTTACATGGAGTTAGTATCCGAAGGCCAAGTGTCCAATTCGTATGAAGAATGGGAACACTAAGATTATATATGGATCTATCATGTATGTAATCATCCCATTATCTTGCATGTATGGACATGGCAAGAATAAAAGGCATTCATCTTGTATGTAGGACATGACAATATGATATGATCATTCTGATAACTCGTATGTGGGACATGACGAGTGGATGCATGTCTTGTTCCAGTAAGGGTTACTGGAATACCATAAGTAGTTGAGAAGTACTAGTTCTATGGAAATAAGGAAGGGTTCAATGTAAAGAGTTACACTGATGCGAACTTCCGAATAAGACAGAAAATAAATCGCAAAATATATACAGGATATATAAAAGTGAATGTTTGTTGATAAATGGAAACATTCCAATAAAGCCATTTAAAAGGAAAAGTCAAGTATCCATGTGTTAGAGAACATTAGTGGATACTATATGGATCTGGAAGTTCATGAGATGAACTTATAGTTATTACGATCATTGATGACAAGTTAGGAGAACTCGGTCATACAATGTGGCTAAAGGTTAGCAAAGGAATACTAGATCACATATTACAAAAACTCCATCTCATACATGTGATGTACATTGAAGAGATGAGAGACATGCAGTTAATACCAACTTTGGCAAAGTGTTTACATAACTCACTACGTAAGCACTAGAGCATAGTAACATGTGGGACATGTTTGAAGATCACTATGAATATGATTCAAGGGTGATTGGCTCACAACGCAAGTGGGAGTCTATTGGTATGTTTGCCCTGAGAGCCAATCATGGGATGATTGGTGGGATACATTAAGATTTATTTGATAAACATTAAAGGCAAGCTTCCAATTCTTTTTGGTTCAGTCATATAAGATAATGATAGAACATATTGAATGTCTAGAGAATGACAATACTCAATGACGTATGCTTTCAGGTTCAGGACCTGAACGATGACATCATATGGATGTTAAGAGTTTGTACATTCTTATTATGTCCCTAGTCAGATGTCATTGTGGAAGGTAGATAGACTACAATGACACACAAGACTAGATTGTGGTGTTGGTTGATGATAGAATCTCATTAGTCATGATATGAAGATATCAAACCAAACACATACGTACTTGTTAGAGAACAAGTGTACCAGACAAACCCACTGTGAGTTTGACATATGGAACATGACATGGTAGTCGCATTCAGTTCTCACACTGATGGTGGTGAGTGTGATTCTTTGACCTGAAATCACTACACTCAACACATGTCGTTGGGTACACTTTGACATCATCAAACACAGTCCTGAAACATGGATTGTTATAAAGGTGATGATTGGGTGGCTTTGACACATGGGGCTTTTGAGGGGTGAGTGATAGATATGGGATTTGTCCCTCCTTAGGGAGTTTGATATCCATGGCCACTTGATGAGTAGGATTGAGGTAGGCGTGTGCATGCATGTGTGAATCAATATGTGATATTGATGTCATACATATCTCCTCCAATCTACTATGAGATCAAGAAAGTGAATGAACATTGACAGGATGACTATTCCATGCCTTGAGTTCATTCGGGATATCTGTGACAAAGGAATTATACATTCACTATAACACCATTCACAGATTGTAGGATTGAAAGTTGTTCTCCAACTTTCCTTTTCACTTGGGTAGCATTGATGTATGACTAGGCATCGCTCTTTGCTTGTGAAGTCATAAGTGTTATGGACTTTCACTGCCAATGTGAAATGGGCATGCAGGGTCACACACATAGGATTTAACCTCAAAGAGGAGTTTATCCAAAAAAGATGTTTAGATTTATTGCTAAAGGAGTTTAGTAGTTCAGTTAAACACTCAATTAATTGATAGCTCAAAATCATAGTGTTCAAGTTGTTGGACCAGATGATTAAGAGTATCAGATTGATTGGAACTGCAATTGACTGATTTGCACAGTCTACTGCTCCAACCGATCGGCTCATAGGGTTGAACCGATCGGCTCAGGTTGGTGAACCGACCGGCTGAAAGTGGTGAGTCGATCGGCTCATGTGTCAATGAAACGATCGGCTCAATTGTTGAACCGGTCGATTCATGTGACCAACTGAGATCGTTTGGAAAGCCAGAAGACTCTTTTTGCAAATACATATTTGTTTCACTTGTACAAATTTGATTTGGACAAGGACTAATATTTGATTAGTTGGAAATGAACATGAAAGTCAATTTGAGTTTGACCAGTACCATGAACCAATCGGCTCAAGCATGAACCGATCGGCTCAGGGTCCCAACCGACTGGTTCAGGTGTGAACTGATCGGCGCAGGTCCCCAACCGATCGGTTCATGCTTGAAACAATCGATTCAGCTGGCGCAGTTGTTATTTTTGTGGAAAATCTCAAACCCTTCTACTCCTGCTTTAATCCCACATTGCCCGGGGTAGAGAACCCTGACCCATGACCCTCCTATATATATAGGGGTATTGGGGGCTACTCTGACAGTACAACTTAGAACACCAGTTGCTCTGTAAAGTTTTCGTTCTCTTGTTGTGGTAACTAGGAGAGTCTGAGCAAGTGCTACCCGATAAGGGAGGCACAGCAAGGGAAATACAATTGTAGAAAGGTGACTAGTGGCAGGAGAGTGTGTCGGTGACTAGTACGCCGACAGGAGGGTACGACTCCTTTTGGTGCCTTGTGCGACAAGGCGATTGAAGTTCCAGGTGGTCCGTGTGGACTACTAAAGAGGTGGGAGACTTTTGCTACTCGGAGGACAGCTGTCAATCCCGACAGTCCCAGTGAGACTAGGAGCTGCACAGATACCGTCCAAGATCAAAGGTGAAGACCATGCAAGCTGTGAGGTAATGTCGTCGAGCAAGCCTCGGGACAAGGTATGTCTCTACAAACCATATTTCCTATTGTATAGACGTTGGCACGATTCCTTTTGTGGGTTTGGGAGAAGAAAATATTTTTGTTTCCGCTGCCTTCTCTGCCTCTCCTAAAACCCAACAGATCGTACCAGTAGGGTGCAGGGGTCTTAACTAGTAGGGAAAACTCCTTACAGTTGTGTTGTACCCAACACCAACTGGGGATGTCGGTGGTACTTGTATTACATGTTGAGTGATCAGTGGTTAGTAGGTCCACTGATGCACGATAAGCCTAAGGGATTTGACTCACCACCTGAGTAACCAGGTTGAGAGGTAGAGTCTGAGATATCAGACCACTCCCATTAGCCACTGAGAGGCAGATGTATTGAGGCCCACTGTAGATGTGGTCTTACTCGAGCGATAGGCTTAGGAATCCAGGCATGCCTTGTACATTGAGATCGTAGCTTGCTGTGATTTTTTCACATGTTGTGGTACACCTCATGTGGGTTTAGGGAATAATAAGATGAATGAGAGGTTAAATGAGTATGCACAGTTATTCAATTATTCTTTGTATGTTTCTGAATTATTAGTTCTCTTTATGATCAATCAAGCATGTTCAGATATTGATTCTTTCTTGTAGATGTCTAGAGTATTGTTCCATATTTATGTTTGTGAATTATTAGTTTCTTTGTAATTATATAAGTGCTTTAAAGTGTTTCTATGAAGTACTCATTCACTGAGTGAGTAGGATCACCCCTCTACTCACTTTTTTTAGGGAAATTATGTGAACTTGAAGAAGGTCAATGCATCAGAGTAGATATACCACATGAGTTAAATATGATATCAGTTAAGTTCTATCGGTCCCTGTCACTCTAGATCCTTGTATAGATGTGAGAGAGTTGTAAATGATGTTTTGTATCTTTGTTTCCTTAATATGAGAGAATGCATATGATTATCATATCATATGTACATGGAAGTGTGAGAAATAGAATGAATGTATGGATGTGTATCATTAATTTTGAGATCATATTTGAGTAATCGAAGTTTAATTCTCTTGTAAAATTTGTTTATGTGATTGGATGCAAGAAAACAAAGAGTTTGAAACTAAATAAAGGGGAAAAAAGTTGGGAGCGAACTTTGTATTAAGTTTAATCCTTAAACTTATGCCCTAATATCATGATTAGTGGTAATTGTGGGATTTGGCGTAACAACATGCTACATAGCGGTCACTTCATATGGAATGTACATGCAACATAGACTAGAAAATCCACCACTTTGATGTAATGCAAGTGAGTCAGCTCATTATAAGGGTGAAGAGAAACCCTAAACTAACTTTTTTTTGTGGGGGTGTTTATAAGGAGAGACTTTTGATCTTTACCTCCAAATGAAACTATGACGTTTAAATAAGCTGAACATAAAAGAAGTATCCCTGCAAATATATAGTATTTGAAGTTATTCAAATGACTCTGACAATTGACCTATTTGTCACATGGTAAACTTACCAAGAAAGGTTCTCAAATCCGAATGTTTGGAAGAATGTGCCGTAAAGTCATTGCCATCTTTCGTTGAGATCTACGAATAGACTTCACTGTTCTCTTCATACTACTAGCACCATGTTCCTCTCAACTCCAAATTAGATGATTCCAAAGTTGAAATTCTCAGAGATGTGGTGGGACAGGAATTGCCAAACTCTAAAAGAAATCATGTGGACATCCTAGGGGGTAGTCGGATGCTTTTCATCAACCACCATGTCCATTCTATATATATTTCCATTTTTATATTGTTATTTATTTGATTATGTGTAATTAAGTTCCCCTGGTGAGCTGTTTGAGGATACACATGTTACTGTGATACTATATAATTGGGAATTTTCATGTAGAATGTCATATAGTGTTATTAATTTCATGTTATGCATGTTCTCTCTCCCTATCTATTTCTTTATTTGCTTGATCTATGGAACTACATAAAGTATAGAGTAAAGAGTGATTTTGGACTATTTAAGGGGGAAACTCCCAAGTTTCCTAGAGGAATTGTGGCTAGTTTTTGTTTCCTCCCCATTATCCTCTACTCCAATAAGTCTAGGTGTGATATCTTAGTAGTGAATGGTGTCTCTCCCTTTTCTTTTGGCAAGGATCATATCTAGAGGTTAAATAGGGGATAATAGGGAGTAAATTACCCTCCTCCTATCTCTTATACCACCCAATGCCACCAAGTGGGTGAGACAAATTATATCTAGAAACCTAGACTACAGTTGATCTTGGTTACAAATTACCTATCCCCAAGACAACGAAGCCTCATAAGGTATAGTATGTGATAAGGACTAGCTCTCCTAAACACACCCTATGCCACCCATGTCCATCTTATAGGAATGGACTCTCTACCCCATCTCTCTATTCTCTTTTGGTTTAATGGCACTACTATTGAATTCTTACATGAATGCGAACCCAACTTGCATAGTTGATTAGTATTATACCACCAAATGACCCACTCACCTAGTTTCTTGTCAAAACCCTAACATTTTCTAGTGTTAACTCGTTACTTTTGCTTAATTAGTTAATTGTTTGATTATTCTAGTTAGTCTTTGCTAAATACTTGGTTCTTATGTAGTGATTGTCATTGTTAGGTTCATTTGAAAATTGCTTATTTGTGTTAATTTGCCTTGCTTATCTGGTTTCTTCTCTTAGTTACTAATTAGGATTTTTTGTTGCTAGTGTATTGTTAATTACTTGTCTTTAGTTTGTTTCTTTGGAGTAATTTCCACATTTGCTTATTTTTTAGACTAACTTGTGTAGGGCTAATCTAATTGCATGCACTCTTAGTTCCCAAACTTAACTTTAAACCCTAACAACCCTACACTCCACCTTAGGAACCCTGTACAAACAAAGAAACTCTAGTAACCCCATATTCCCCTATGGATTCAAGCCATTAATTGCCACCTCTATACTATACCTCGAGCCTATGTGCTTGCAGTTCATATGTAGGGAGTGTGATGTTAGGGTTACTTTTATTAGCCTTGGTGTGTGGGCATCATATACATATATTGGTAAATATAGAAATGGTGTAATAAATGTTTCTGATAAGACATTGAAGGATGATGTCTCCACAAACACATGGTTGAGTGATATAATCATGGCATTAAGTACTATTAACATCAGAATAATTTTGTTTCTACTAAAAATGATGTCGTTACATGGATCTAGAAAGGATCTTAAAAAGGATTGTGGGATAACACCAATTGAGATGATATAAGGAATAGAAACATAGGAGAAGACCTTTTTTCTATGTTATTTGAGTGTCCATGTAGGTAGAAATAATATTGGTTTTGTGGCACAAATGCTTGTTTTGGGATATGAAACTAGGAATGGAGGGGACTAGATGGTGCTCAATTTTGAAATTTTCCATTATATGATTTTAGAAAACACTAGCATTACAATGATAGATATCCAAATCTGATCACTTTCAAGTATGCTCACAATCATCAAAAAATGATTACTTTCATACCATTGGAGTAGATAAAAAATATGTGAAAGGATTATACTCTGATTTTTTGATAAGTTTCTACCACCTAATGTAAGTTGGTAATATGGGTACTAGAGTGAAGAGATAACAAAGAATAATACTCCAAACATAGATAAATCAAGTGTTTAAACCTTAAGCAGAGAATAAAATTACAACTTATGAGAAAAGTATCAACGATCCCTCTAGAACATGGATTGTGAAGTTCATACAAGGTGGAATACTGGGAGAGCTTGCATTATAGGAACCGCCAAGGATGTTATCGCAAATAAATAGGTCACCAGATTAAATAAGTGGATACAAGGTGGTGGATTGAGAATGTAGTAAAGATGTTAATATTAAGAGGAATTAATATGAGCTTACCCTATATTAAGACAAGATAATATTCTATAATTATAGTTTAGTTAAGAGAGAGCTAAGAAAGCAATGCCAGAGGATGAGCCTAGATATTTAAACAGTTTAATAAGAAGTTGGTAATGGAAAAAGGGCAAAAGGATACCTATGCAATGGATCATTCATGAAAAATAAATGGAACAGAACCATTCAAAGTGAACCCAATAAGAAGGAATATGGTACAACATTGGTTAAGGAGAAATATTTCAAGAATTGACAAAAATACTACTTAAGACTTTCAACAAGTTTACTTCAAATGGTGTAAATTTTTTTAGGCATGGACACAAGAGGTATCACTAACACTTGACGAGTAGCACAATCATAGGACAAGAATGTCTTGATAAATTTTAAATGGATAAGGCAAGTGGGCCAATGGTATCCATGTTTATGCATATAGTAGTGTGAGGGAGAAAATAGTTACATGGTTAATGAATTTCTTCATTAATATTTTGATGATGAAAAAAATGTTAGATGTGTGTATAAATCATACCATGAATTCCATCTACAAGAATAGTGGATAGTGTGTAAAGTGGCATAGTGTATATAGATTTTGGGTCGATGACTCACACGATGATGATTTGGGAGAAGAATAGTGATAGAAAAACAAATTGGTTTCATGCATTGAAGATACATAGTAGATGTTACTGTAATGATAAGGAGGCTTGTAAGAAAGTATACAGAAAAGAAAAGGTATCCCTAGATCGTATTCATCGGTTTAGAAAAGCCAATCCACTAAGTATCAAAGAAAATATATGATGGGTTCTAGAGTAAAAGGGTTTCCAATTAGAGTACATTGAGTTAATTAAAGACTAGATGATATCTCAATAGTGAGTTTTAAGATTCTAAGAGGGAAGACTCTGAAATTTTCAACTATAATTGCGCTATATCTAGGATTTCTCTGAGCTTATATTTACTTGTTCTTGTCAAAATTGAGTTGATGGTTCATGGTCTAACCGATATCCCTTGGTTTATGTGAAGTATGTGGATTGATGAAAGTCAAGATATGCTTGATTACAATGTTAAAATATGGAGAATATCATTGGAACTTAATGGAATCGAGATCCACATATGCAACTTGGAGTGTATGCATACAATCTACTATATTGTCATTGTTGGTTCTAGATTGGATAGAGTGAAAAGAATGTGATGAAATTTGAAACTTTTGTTTTGTTTTTAACACGAGTGACGATGTTTAGGATGACACTGCCACAGAATAACAGAAGGATAGATGAAATTAAGGAGTAAAACTTGGATAGTTTGTGACCACAAGATTGACATACATTGAGAAGTAAATTTTATGGAACAACTATAAGACTAGGCATGTTGTAAGAAATGAATTTTTGAAAGTGAAGAAACCAAGTTCCAACAAGATGAATGAGTCAAAGATCTAAATTTATGATAGACGTGTAAGAAGACAAGTATAGGTCCTTTGAGAAATAACGCACAAGGAATAAATTGAGGGTGGTGAGCATAAAGGACATGCTACATAGCGGTCACCTCATATGGTATGGACATGCAACATAGACTAGAAAGTGCACCACTTTGAAGTAATGCAATTGAGTCAGTTCATTATAAGGGTGAAGAGAAACCCTAAACTAACTCTTTTTTGGAGGAGGGTGGGTGTTTATAAGGAGAGACTTTTGATCTTACCTATGAAAGAAAATATGATGTTTAAATAAGTTGAACAGAAAAGAAGTATCCCTGCAAAATATGTGATACTAGTAGATGCACATGCTTTACACATGTTACTATTGTCTATATATTTTACAACCTGTGGAAAATTTCAAAAAGATAATTATGATGTGGACATTTTAATGTAATAAGTAACTTGTGGAGAAGTATGGAAAATATGATATCATTTAATCTCTAGATTTGGTTAATGATTTCTTTGCCTGAGATTGTTTTAGAAATGGTTTTTAGCATGATGTATTCACTATGTATTGGATTGGAGAATATATGTTTCCTCTCAACTTTTTAATAAATCTATGTTTATTTTTATCATGAGGTTTAGTTGTCTATTAATTATCATTTATGTTTTCTGGAAATGGTGAAATCTTTATACTTTCTTAAATCAACTACCATTAATATCATTGATAATAATTTTTGAATGATTTAAGTATTAATAATGATCTATATTGTATATCAACATACTTTGTAATATTATTTTTCATATTGTGCTCACTATAAAGTTCGTGATCACCTAAGATATGCACTAACATACTATAATATGCTTACAATCTAGTTCTAGTATGATCATCCATTTTAAGTTATGAAACAATATCTAGAGGGCACCATGGAAATTTTGCAAACTACATTCACATAGAAATCATTTGAAGGAAAACATATTATATTTACTATAATGTTTCTTGAAATTAACTTTTTTTTGTTTCATATTACTTTTTAATATTTTGTATCATCTTCTTTTCATACAATGGAAGCGTGACGAGATGTAATTATCTTGTATTTTGAAAACTCCAATACATCTTGGTTATAATATTATTGAGGTAAATCATATGCAAGTCTAAATATATATGGTTAAATGTGTGCACATGACGATGTTTTATATGGAAACTTGTGAAAAAATGTATCATTTGATCCAAGATATCCTCATCAATGGGACCAATTTTGATCTTGATAACTTTTTTTATATATTTTTAAAATTATTTCTCACATCATGAAATCTTATTATTAAGTGTTACCATATATTCAAAAAATTTGAAAATTGTCAAAGCTAAATACTTGTAGATATCCATAGGCAAATATAACCAAATATGCTTACTATTATTTGAAATTCTCTATTGCTTTATGGAAGAGTCATTATCAAATAGTGTATCATTTAAATTCAATAATCCAAACATATTTCAATAACTAGAACAAAAATAAGGCATAATTATTTTTAATGTTTTTCAAAAAAATAAATTGTGTGCATTTTTTATACTCGATCTTATAGGAATGATAGCTTGTTTCTCGATCATTTATCCTACAATGTCATCCTCATAAATAGTAAAAAAATTGGAAGATAATATTGTACTAACCAATTACATTTTCAATATGACTTATGAGGGGGTAATATTAAACCTTGAATATTGGGTAATTTATTCGAAGAAGGACTAGGAAATCCCTAGCCCTTAGCATAGTATGCCCATACATGAATTGTTTATAGAAAGGAAACAAATCCAAAGTCACCCTACGACCTTAGCTCATTCCCTATTGTCTATCGTGTCTGACTGACCTAGGGTCATGCAGACTAACTGGTATCCACTAGGTGATGAGGTGTAGAACAGTGCCACAGGTGCTACGAGCGAGCCGAAACATCCATGTCTACCCACAAGACGCTGCCTGGCTACAAACAGGACTCGGCTTGAAGCCGCTAAGAAAAGATCGGATCCGAGGGAATCCGAGCAAGGTTGAGGTCCCTTCCTTCCAGGTGCGTGCCATCTAACCCTCTCCCATGCTGATCCTGGTCTGGGTGAGTGAGCAGTGTTGCACGCCATCTACCCCGTTGCCATACTGATCTTAGTCTGGGTGAGTGAGTAGTGTTGCACGACCGAGCACGCGTGCCCCCGCTACACCCAGTTTGTCCCTCTCAGTGAACGTCCCAAGTCTGTAGCAGTCCACGTGGAAGGTTTTCCTTCCATTCCGGGTGAGCGAATAAGACGTTATGTACGGATCTCCTAATCAGCGCTGCTATCATGGCACTAGATTGTCCATGTTCTCCGTGTCTTCTGTTATTCCTCTCTTTCCACACAAAGTAGGTAGCAACTGCCAACACCACAAGATAAAGATCTCGTACTTGTTCGTCATCCCATGCTTTGCTGTTGTCTTGGTGTGTCCATGGCTCCATGTGAGTGTCTCACTGGCACTGCACATCGGACAAGTCGTCACCCTGTCAGCTTTGTGCATCGGAGGAGGCCCCTATTGCGTGCTTTGTGCATGGTCATTGCCCATCGGGGGATGCAGTGAGAGTGCCAAAACACAGATGCAAAAGAACACGTCATCTTTCGTGGGCGAATAGCTTCCCAGAAATCCGGGAACTCATCTTTGCGGCAGTGGACTCCTCGTTCATTCTGCGTATACAGGTATTGACATTCCCTATATTCCTCCACCATCCATTTCCACGTGCACGAGAGCCCTTACCTCATGGCATGTTGCACGTTCAGAGAACGCCCATACCTTCTTCTCATCCATCTCATCCATACCAAGTTAGTATTGATGAGGAATGTATCCACCTTCTTTCTTGTTGCCCATTTAGCCAAATCTTGGAAGCACTTCAGACCTAGGCCCACTTCTGTTATCGGGTATGCCATCTTTTCCCATGATAGAGTATGAGCTTTCCCCTCCATAGGAAGTGGCTGGTAATTGTCTGCAAGTGTTCCATAACTGCACTAGGTATATATCCTTGCATCATCCAAAATGTGATGAGTTCCATGATGTTTGATCGGGTGAGCATCAACTGACCCACAAAGGACATCATGTTGATTGGCCACTTATCAATCATCGCCCTAAGTCTATCCGTGCACGCTCCATAGTTCCTAGTGTATACCGTTCCAGCCGTGAGTGGGAAACCCAAATATGTGTAAGGTAAGTCGTGAATGGGCATACCGATCATGCTGGATAGTATCCCACCCATTTGTCTCGCCGCCTTTGAGAGAAACACCATTGATTTAGTCATATTTGCTTATAGCCCGGTGATGGAGACAAACCTGTCAAGCCCTTCTCTTGCTGTGTGCATGTTACTGACTGTGTTGTCAAGGAACATAAGGACGTCATTTGCAAACATTAAGTGGGAAAGCACAGGTGTGCCTCTCACTTTGAAAAATTTCAATCTGCCACTTCCCTTCGTCTCTTCAAGAATTAACGTTAGTTGTTCCATCTCAAGGGTGAATAGCAGCAGTGAGAGCGGATCACCTTGACTTAAACCCCGGTTGCTCGCAAACAATCCGCTCGGTTGGCCATTGACTAACACAGAGAAAGATGCAGATTGTATACATTCATGTGTCCACCGAATCCACGTAGGTGGGAAGCCATAGTCTCCATCAGTGTCCAAAGACTCATCCATGATACATGATCATACACCTTTGAGATGTCGAGTTTAATACACACCTTCAGCTTGTCTCGCTTCAACCCAAAACCATGTAGAAATTCTCTCGCTAGTTGTGCACAATCTGCTATGTTTCTTCCTGGAATGAAAGCCCCTTGGTTCTGTGACACGAGCGTGGGAAACACCTCCTTGAGTCTCGCTGCTAAGAGTTTAGCCCAAATCTTGTATAACACTCTGCAACAAGAAATGGGATGGAAGTCTCTCATGCTTGATGCAGTAGTCATTTTTGGAATGAGGGCAAGAAAAGCATGGTTGCACTCCCGCAACATAATCCCTCCTTCCGCTAGCCACAAGATTTCCTTGTAGACGTCATTACAAATAACCGGCCAAGCATCCCAGTACCATCTAGCGTTGAAACCGTCCGGGCCCGGGGACTTTTCCAGCCCTATGGACTATTGACGTGGGATTTTATCACACTAACAAACTCACTCGGGGATGGAATCCACGAGCTTTTACCAAAACCAAAGTGCAATAATACCACCCGCAAGCAGACGAGTCTAATCGCAGTATAGTTAAGGATCGAACACAAATGACAACATTTTTAAAAATCTTTGTCAGTCGAACCTAGCTCAAGTAAAACTAATATTTAAAACGGTTGGTTGATTTGAGGTTAACTAAACTAATTGCAAGAAAGTAAAAGTTGAATTAAAGTTGGATTTAGATCAATGATATGGAATCGCTGTGATGGTATCGGGTTTCACCACCGCTACGCATGCAAGCACATATAATTGCAAACAATCCAGGCAAGAGTTGCTGCGGAATATGTCTCGTCACATATAATTGCAAATAATCCTAGCACATATAATTGGAATGATGTCTCGTCACCAACCAGATCACTCACTTATGGCTCCGAAGATACAGAAATTCGATGAAGGATGTGGCCCCCCTATACAGGCGTTAGGCACATGGAAGTGTCACCGAAAGCTAGATGGCTCGTCCCCTCACAGATCATACACTTACAACCTCAAAGAAATCTCATTCTATTTCTAGTTTGAGAGTCAACCACATTAATCGATAAGTAAGCAGGTGATAGATCTACAAACTAACATCGACGATAAACAAAGATGATATAAAATTCAACTAAGGTTGCGATCCTCCCTGGGGGATGTTTAGACTACAGAAGTGTCACCGTAGGCTAGATGTCTCGCCCCCTAACGGATCATACACTTACGACCTCAAGGAATCTTATCAGAAGTTCTCATCAAAGAGTCGAATTTTGTAAACCGTCATTCCATCCCACATATAGAAGATTTTGCAATATAGGAAAGAACAAGATGAAAGCAAGTAGATAATCAACTACAAACATACCAATTAACAACGAAATGGAAAGTTATATACATTGTCATGGAGAGTTTAACAAAAGAACAAGATTTGCATGGGCAGCGGGGCTAATCCCCGCACCCAGCGAAAGGGTACTACTCGCTCATGATGCGAGAAACAAGAAGAATAAGAAAGAGAGAGAAATCCGTCATAAACTTGGTGTAGAAGGTAGTCGCAGCTCGGTGAAGAAGATACGGCCTTCTACGTCATGTCAGAGCAGATCTGGACGCGAACGGGAGATGCCAAGACAGACCGGACAGTCTCCATCGCTCCGTCTTCCTTCTCTCCTCAGCCTCCTTGGTTGCACCATGGGCAATAGGTGGAATGAGACTGGCGTGGATGGTACTGGATTTGGATCGGACCTGTGTACAGACAGCCTGTCGGCGTCCCGGAACCGACCATCCAAAAAGGGACACTGCTGGTCCTATTTATAGGCAGTGGACCGACCCTCACATTTTTGGTGTGATTCCAGTCCAAAAATATCTTATCCAAATGATTTGCATTTTTCTCCCCTCCATTAGGTTTGCTTAATTCAGTTTGCATGTGCAGGTCATTCCATTTGCAGAAAACGGTTTCACGCTAAGGCCATTCGGTCTCCTTGTTGTTTGTTTACTCAAACGGTCTCATAACCCATACGGTCTTCAGGTGTTACGCAAAGGGTCTTGTACCCAGCAATAGATTAAACGGTCTGCATGTTATGTGCTCACCCATGCACGTGATTTCGGTTTGCTGCTGGCTGCTCATTCGGTATTTATTAGTATCTAATTCAAATGGTCCTGCAGCAAGCTCGTTCGGTCTGCCAACTACCTGCATTCGGTTTGCTCAGCCTTATCCAATCGGTTTCACATGCACGTAGCTATGGCCATACGGTCTATTGCTTAGTGCTTTATTAAATGGTTTGGCACTGTATGTCTTTTCTAATCCAAACGGTTTGCAACATCAACGGTCTGGTACGTATGCATGCTTTTCTTCATTTGGTCTTGCATGCTTTGCTTGTGCAAACGGTTTCAGCTACATACCCAAACGGTCTTCCTCCTTTATTCGGTTTGTTTTGACTCTTCCATGCATGCATGCCCTCCCATGCATGTGGCTTTTCTAATCGGTTTTCTTGCTGGTTGCTTAGCAAACGGTCATCAATTAGTACTCAAACAGTCTTCGTGACCTCGGGATCAACCGGTATGCATGCATGCACATGATATGTATCAAACAGTTTGTTGTTGTACTTAATCAATCGCAAACGGTCTCGCACCGGTTTCATGCAAACGGTCTACGTTGTTAACGCAAATGGTCTACGTGCATGTTATCATTCGGTCTTGCATCCGGTCCAGCTCCATTCAGTTTTGAAAATTCAAACGGTCTTGCAGACCAGAACTCCGCAAATGGTCTCGCAAACCGAATCTCTTCAAGCGGTCTCGCAGATCGAATCTCTTCAAACGGTCTTGTAGACCGAATCTCTTCAAATGCTCTCGCAGACCGAATCTCTTCAAACGGTCTCACAGATCGAATCTCTTCAAACTGTTTCACAAACCGAAACTCTTCAAACAGTCTTGCAGTAAGCAAGTCCATTCGGTCTTCCCAGTTGCGTCAAACGGTCTTGAAATGGAACTGTCCATTCGGTCTTGAGACTGTTTGGTCGAAACCGAATAGTGAAACCGTTTGGTCGAAATCAAGGGTGAATGGAGGTGGCCCCAACTAGTTGTTCAACTTTATCAAGACCTGCATTAAATCAACATAAATTCGGTAAAACCTTGATAATCGAATTAATTAATTAATTTTGCACATTATGATGCATTTTGATATTTAATGAGTGAAATAGGTAATGTTGATTCAAAATAAGCTCATGATGGAAATTGAATTCCATGATGAATATGCATTCATCAAAATACCCCGAACTTAAACGTTGTTCATCCTCAAGTAACACAGAATCTGAAACAGTCGCCAAATGAGTACTTTCAATTTGTGTGATTGCCTCATCTTCACATCACGATTGTTTTCTTTCTGCATAGTATGACTCAGTATCTCAACCTCCTGAGACCACTAAACACATCTTACCATATCTTCATTCCTGAGTTTGATTCCCAATATCACTTCCTCCTCACTTTTTCCAATGACAAGCATGTCAAAGAATTTTATAAGAGTCTAGAGATACCCGCAGAATAACAAGTGTGCATCTGATCTGACACTGGTATTTTTCAGGATAGTGGGGGCATTCATTGTGCCATTAGGTAGAAAAAACGGAGTGAATGGTAGTATGGAAAGAAGAAATAAATCTCTCCTCTATTCGACTCGAGATTTTTAGTATTTTATTTGCAATTTCATTTATTGTATTTTCTGTGCAAATCTTTCCTATATTCGACTTGAGATTGCACTTCTTTTTGTGTGCGCTTTGACATCTTTTTTGTTTGCAAATCTCTCCTCTATTTGACTCGAGATTTCATTTTTGGTGGTACGCCCCTATAAATTTGCGAGGGGTATGGAAGAAGCGGATATAGAGGGAAGTGGTGTGCTACCCCGAACTTAGGGTTTGGCACTAATTTGTCTATTTTTGTTTCTTTTTGATGGATGGAGGGGTACGAAGATGATAGAAGAAGTGTAGAAGAGAGTTTAGATCAGAATGCAACTTGGTTTACAATTCAGTGCACCGAGTCGTTCTCTTTATCATACTTTTGCTCAAATAATGACCTGATGAGGATCTGGTGGGGATTCCATGTTATTGTTCCACTAGTCAGTTAGAAAGCACGACATGTTTGATCCCTATCAGTTTGACAGACACTTATCAATTTTGCAAAAGTATCATGATGTTAGGAATCATAAGCTTCACAAGATGATTTCAATCAAAAATGTTTTGTCTCAAAAAGTGGTCCTTTTGAGGATTTACTTCGAATAAGGAGGATATAATGATTTAAAATGCATAGCAGGTTGGAGAATGACTATTAATAAAATAGGAAGTGTCAAAAATTCATCAAGTATCTGTTCAATTTCTTTGAAAAACATTAAAGAATTTTGAAAATTTTGAAATTTTTTATCAAGAATGTGACAGTGAAAACTTAAGTATGAAAAGGGTGGGTGTAGGTGGAAAGTGAGGTACGTACCACCCACCCTCCACCCCGAACTTAGAGATTTTCTCATCCCGAGCAAACCTTAAATCCAAGATGGAGGGGAAAAATCATGTCAAAATGACCACCAGATGTGGTTGCGTTCCAATCAGCGCACATCCTCTTATCTAAAAATCTCAAACGTAAAGAGCAATTAGATCTTAAAATAGCATCTTACGATGCTAATTTTATTTAATGAAAAATTAAATAGAAGGTAAAAATAAAATTGAAGAGGCATTCTAATTTGAAAAGGGAAGTAAAATAAATTTATTGATCGGGTTGCCTCCCGACAAGCGCCTTTGTTTTATGTCGATGGCTCGACTGAATCCTTCAACTTCATGGTGGATCTTTTGGATTGGTGAGTTCCAGCGTTGCTTTAGTGCCTATGTCAGTTAAGGTAAAATATCTCTTTAAGCGGTGACCATTTGTTACAAATTCACTTGACTTTTCTTTCCATAATGAGAAGGCACCATGTGGGGAGATGCTCTTGACGACGTATGGTCCAGACCAGCGTGAGTGGAGTTTTCTTGGGAATAACTTCAATCTTGAGTTGAATAGAAGAACTTGGTCTCCCACTTGTATGTCTTTTCTTTTCAGATGTCCATCGTGCCAAAGTTTAGTGCGTTCTTTGTAGATTCATGAATTCTCATAAGCTGCCATCCTAAGTTCATCCAGCTCTTGGAGTTGTAGAATTATAGCTTGGCCTACTTCTTTCATATCAAAGTTTAGTTGTTTAATTTCCCACCATGCCTTGTGTTCCAGTTCGACTGGAAGGTGGCAAGCCTTTCCATATATTAATCGAAAAGGTGTAGTCCCGAGGGGAGTTTTATAAGCAGTTCGATAGACCCATAAAGTGTCGTTGATTTTCACCGACCAATCTTTCTGATTGCGGCCTACTGTCTTTTCTAAGATACTCTTGAGATGACGATTAGAAACCTCCACCTGTCCAATTGTCTATGGATGGTAGGGTGAGGCTACCTTGTGAGTAACACCATACTTTCTTAGCAATGCTTCAAAGCTTCTTTCAAGAAAATGGGAACCTCTGTCGGATATCACTGTACATGGGATGCCAAAACGGGGAAAGATAATGTCCTTGAACAATTTGATGACTGGTTTGGAATCACTAATGACGGTTGGTATTGCTTCAACCCATTTTGAGACGTAGTCCACCACCACTAGGATGTATGAAAATCCGTGAGAAAATGGGAATAGACCCATGTAGTCCACCCCCCAAACATTGAATATCTCTACTTCTTGCCATAGATTCAGCGGCATCTCATCTCTCTTTGTTATATTACCTATTCTTTGACATTTGTCTCATGATAGGACAAAGTCATAGGAATCCTTAGATATGGTCGGCTAGAAGAATCCAAATTGCAAAACCTTCAAGGCAGTCTTTTTACAACTCATATGTCCTCCCACTGGTCTCGAATGACATTGTTCCAAAATAAGTTGAGTTTCTTCTTCGGCGATACATCGTCTATACAGACCATCAACACATAGTTTAAAGAGATATGGCTCATCCCAGTGATATTGCTTCACATCATGCATGAACTTCTTCAGTGCATTCTCGGTGCATTAGGGATGGATAACCCCAGCAACAAGGTAGTTTACAAAATCTGAGTACCATGGTACAACTTCTGAGACCTTCATTAGTTGATCATCTGGCAGGGAATCATTGATCAGAATTTTCTCAGTATCCAGAGTGTGGATGCGACTGAGGTGGTCTGCTACAACATTCTCTGTACCCTTTTTATCTCTTATCTCTAAATCAAATTCTTGTACTAGGAGGATCCATCTAATCAACCTGGGTTTTGCATCTTTCTTTGCCAGAAGGTAACGAATGGCAGCGTGGTCTGTGTAGACAATGACCTTCGAACCAATTAGGTAGGATCTGAACTTGTCAAAGGAATACATGACTTCTAGAAGTTCTTTCTCTGTAGTTGCATAATTCCTCTGAGCTTCATCGAGAGTTTTTGATGCATAATAGATCACATAGTGTTTCTTCGCTATATATTGCCCTAAAACAGCGCCCACAACATAGTCACTGGCGTCACACATAATTTCAAAAGGGTGGTCCCATTCGGGAGCTCTAATGATGGGGGTGGTTGTAAGGGCCTGTTTCAGTGTGTTGAAGCTTTTGACACATTCTTCGTTGAAATTGAAATCAGTATCCTTTAGTAATAGATTCGTCATTGTCTTCATTATCTTAGAAAAGTCCTTTTTGAATCTTCTGTAGAATCTTGCATGACCTAGGAAAGCACGCACTTCTTTTACATTTGTTGGGATAGCCAGTTTAGAAATCACTTCAATCTTGGCTTTATATGGCCGAGGACAATGCCTTCCTTTACCATAAAGTGGCACTTTTCCCAATTCAGCACAAGATGTGCTTCTTCACAACGTTTGAGGACTAGGAAGAGGTGCTTTAGACATGAATCGAATGAATCTCCGTATACATAAAAATCATCCATGAAAACCTCCATAATTGTTTCAGTAAGACCAGTGAATATGGCAGCCATGCAATGTTGGAAAGTTGCGGGTGCATTATAGAGACCAAACGACATTCTTTTAAATGTGTATGTTCTGAATGGGAAGGTAAAGGTTGTTTTCCCTTGGTCATCTGGATGTATGGATATTCGATAGAATCCAGAGTAGCCATCAAGATAATAGAAATATTCTTGGTGAGCCAACCGTTTTATGACTTGATCAAGGAAAAGCATTGAAAAATGATCTTTTTGAGTTGCCTTGTTTAATTTTCTATAATCTATGCATATCCTCCACCATGTGACTGTTCGAGTGGGGATGAGTTCATTGTTTTCATTCTGTATAACAGTTGTTCCACCTTTCTTTGGGACTACATGCACTGGACTCACCCATGGCAAATCTGAGATCGGATATAGATTATTCCAGCTGTGAGCAGTTTAATAACCTTGCGACGAACCACTTCCTTCATATTTGGATTCAATTTCCATTGATGCTCAATAGTAGGCTTGTGATCTTCCATTATAGGGATCTTGTGCATACACAACGCTTGACTAACCCCAAATAGGTCATTCATTTTGTATCTGATCGCTTTCTTCCTTTCCTTCAATTCTTTCAGGAGTTTATCTTCTTGTTCGGTTGTAAGATCAAAATTTATTATTACAGGACAGACCTTGAGATCATCCAAAAACACATACTTTAGTCCCTCGGGCAGGGGCTTCATTTCGGGAGCCTCTGGTTTTTCACATGTTTCTTCTATAGTTTCCATAGTTTTGAGTTCTTCACTAGTGGCTTCAACATCCTCTTTAGCATAGTCGAGGGATTCGATGCAATCCTTTACTTGTTCGTCAATTGGTTCATTATCTGACCATAACGCCTCCTTCACCTCCAGCGGTGATATCTTAGCACAAAGTTTTTTCTTTTTTGGTTGAGTCAGCACTCACATGGGTGTAATTGTTCTTTCCTAATGTGCTCATGGATGTCCGTTATGTAACTCCGTGAGGAACTACACAACCTCTGTGCACAACGTATCATGCACGCTCACCCTCTGGTCATCCTCTGATATGAGCTCGTGGAGGGTGTCACAGATCATCTTCCTTTTGACTGCACCTTGGTAAAAGGAGGTATTTCGTTCAACATCAGTGATCCATTTTGTGCAACTTCTCTGGTAGAAGTAACATTCCTCCGCCTTGGCCAATGCCTCCAACTGAGCGTGCAAGCCTCATTCTTCCTTAATGACCCGTTGGTTCATCAGTTTTTCTTGTAGTCTCCTACTGACATTGTCAAACTCATGGAGAGCATCTCTTTTGAGTTTAACCACGTTACATTTCTCTATAGCCCACTTCTTGATGCACATCTTTGTATGTTGAAGATTCTTTGCCACGACAAACACGGGATTGCCCTCAACCTGCAAGTGCCATCCTTCCTTGAGGACCCCATCATACCCATCCCATTCCAGCCAGTAGTTGAGCGAGGGGAATGGTTTCTTTTTGTGTCTAGTCGATGATCCGAGAAAGCTGGTAATCAACACCGCATGATCACTAATCACCGTTGAGAACACCAAGGTGACTGACATGTCATTGAACATATGTGTGAACGGGTCATTGAAAAGCACTCGATCAAGCTTACATGCAATCTTACTATCCTCATATTAGAGATTGGTCCATGTGATGTCCCCTCCTTACATAGGAAGTTCCATTAGGTTAGAGGTAGCCACTGCATCGTTGAAGTCTAAGATCTCTCTAAGGCCTCATTCACATCCACCCTTCTTTTCCCATGCAAAGCACATGCAATTGAAGTCCCCCATCAAGATCCATGGCCTGCTTACCAAGCTGGACAGATCGTTGAGGTTGGACCATAGTTCTCTGTGTTCCCTTATCATTGTGTATCCATACATAGTAGTGATGGATCGTTTGAGAAGTAGATTTGATGACCTCCACCTCTCATACCTTGGGGTCAAATCCCCAACAAATACGCCCTCCTTCAACCTGTTCATGGTTAGAAAAGAACTTCCAACCAGTAGGGAACAAAAGTTTTACCTTGGTAATGTTGCCCGTCGTGATGCGAGTTTCTGTGATGATAGCAAGACAGGAGTTTGCTTCACGAATGACTCTTCAAATCTCACTTTGACGGTAAGATTCCCTCCCCTCACATTCCATGCGAGAAGAGTCATTTAGTACCCTTGGTCGCATTGTGTTCTGTACGTGATACCGGTACATTGATAGCTTATTCGTCTCATGCTCGTGCACCTTCCTCCTTTTTTCCATTCTAGCCTCCCTTCCCTCATGCTCGTTGTCAGCTGTGATGTCTTTGCATGCACGATTCTACATTATAGGTCCCATCTTTGATTTGAGACCCACCATCTTGTGCTTAGGAGTTTTGTGGGTCTTGTATGGTCTCTCCTCTGCCTCAACAGTCTTATTAGACTTGGAATCCGAGCGAGCCTCCTCCTTATCCACCTCATGTGGGTGATCCGAGGGATCATCCAACTCCCCTCCTTCCAATGTGAAAGGAATAGAGGTAGCTGGGTCAGTGGCATTTTTTTCCGCATGTACAAACTTGTCAGACACCAAGGGGCTGGTCAAACCATTAATCATGGCATTTCCATCCAAATTGTTTAGGATGTCGCTGACAACAGAAGATGGAGTGATAACTGCACCTGATGTATAGGGGAAGACGGTGTTGAGTAATTGTTACTCTGGGAAATGTGGGCATTCCTCCTCCTCACTGTCTGAGTTTACACCTCTGAGGATCTTAGGATTGGACCCACCATGTCCCTCAGTAGTGACCTCCATAAGCACCGTATCATTGGTGATCGAGTGACCACCTCCTACCTCATCATCATGGATAATGATTTCCTCTGCAATGATTGGTATAACTGCATGATCACCGCAGGGTGGGTCAAGATCCATGTATTGCACTGGTTTTAATGGTAACTCATTATTCACTTGGTCATCTTGAAAGATGTTGTTTCCATTCTCCCCTTCCTCCACTTGAAATGTTTTGTGAGGGGTTGGGTTTGAATCTCCCACTAATTGGTCCACACTTAAAGTGATTTCCAGATTAACGGTTGACCCAATATGAATGGGATCAGTTGCCTCCACATTGAATGGTGTCTCCATGGAAAAAGGAACGATGTTTGACTCGCTTGTCTCCACATCATCATGTCCCATCTGATTTGGCGGCGCCACCATCTCTACCGTAACCCTAAAGGCATCACCAGAATCCTCTGTCGTCATCACTGGATGATTCTTCACCATCAGGTTGTCGTTGGCCTCTTCCGTCCCCTCATGTTGTTGTCGTGCCAAAGGAGGTCTTCTTGATCGTGAAAAACCAATTCTTTATATCGCCTCGTCATGTGCCACCTTATATGAACATCGATCCTCCATGTGTCCAAAAGCTACACACCTCTTACAACGTCGTGGGTAGTACTCATACTCCACCAGACAAGGAATTGTTTCTCCTTCTTCCACCCACAGGTCTACTTCATGCGATGGGTCTCTATCTACCGAGAACTCGATGAGCACCCTCGCGTCGTCGAGGTTTGTCCCTCTCGCTATCCTGAGGTCCATGCGGAGGGGGTTGCCCAGGAAGCTAGCTGTAATACTTAATATCTCAACTAAGTTCAGTAGCCCTAGAGAAGGGAACTTAACCCAACATGGTATTGTGGAGAGAAGGTCCCTTTCCAGAGTCGTCGTCGGTCTCCATTGTTGCATGAGCACAACTCGGCCATCATAAAACTAGGGTCTCGCCATCATCGCATGATTTCTGTCAGCAACATCCTCAAACCAAGCAAAGTAGAAACCATTCTCTTTCTTGGTCACCTTCACGCCACCCTTCGACTGTCATGAACGTTGAACCCAAGCTTTCATAGGGATAAGATGAGGGTTAGCATCAATGACGTGAAAGATGAGGGTGTTCTCCCAACGTCCCTAGATCTGTTCAAGATGTATCTTATGGATCATCGCCACCATCTTATCACCCTCTGTATGGACTAGAGGGATCTTCTTCAGTGTAAGATGTGGTGAGGATTCGGCTGATGCATCCTCTCCCACACCCCCATGTATCTAAGAGTTGGTATTAGGCTTGAACGTCCATACCCGTGAATGCCTACCCTCACCCAAGGACGATGTTCCTACCTTCTCGTCTCCTACCTGCGTGGCTGCCGACGTCGATGCTGATGCATCATGCAACCCTCTCGAAGCAAAACCCGATCTGCCGCCTCCTCTCTAAGCGCCACCACCGCAGGAGCCTCCTCCTTCTACCTCCTTCTCTCATGCATCTCCCCTATTGGTAATGTCAACCGCAAGGCCTTTGCCTTTCTCCATCCTCCTCACCTCATCACTATGCTTGTCCATCCCCTGCATAAAACCCTAACTTCTTGATCGACCACCTCCTCCTCTCAACCCTCCTCTACCGCCTCCTCTCCTTGATCCTCCCCACCCTCCTTGGCAAGCCACCTGCCCGTTCTTCTCCAACTCTTGCTTCTTCTCCATCGCCAACGTCAAATGAAACCCCCTCGATCCTTTGTTCTTTCCCCTTCTCACCATGATGGTAGCAACCACCTAGCAGAGACTAGGTTACCAGAGAAGGTAGAAACCTACTATCAGGTGCTAGGAGGCCGAGATGGTAGGGCACCGACCAGTAGGGACGCTGGCCGACAATTGCCGTCGGGGCACCCTCGCTTCTAGAGAGAAGGCAGAGCTTCACCTAGAGATGATTTCTCAAAGTCATGTTTGGTAGTCAGATGAGGTTCATCTGGCTAATATTAAACCAAATCACAAGGCGGGGTGGGATCAACATGTAAATAGATTGTTATATTACACAAGATGCCTTGATTCTAAATCACCTTGAGGACAAATTTTATGGAAATAGAAACATTCGAGTAGGGACATTTTTGTTGGGGCTGGTCCAAATTGGCCCCTAATGGGAGTGAAAATGAACAAAAATTTCGTAATTATCCAAAGTTTAATTAATATATTATATATCACTCTTATAGAAGTATTCACACTTTACTGAAGATATTTGTCACGTATTCCTCTAATGAACACATTTCATGATACCAATTATATATGCATTTTAAACTAACATTATTTTTTATGAGTTTCTACATAAGTGTTACAAGAATTTTACACATATTGTACTTATATAGTTTGCCTATTTAGGTAATGAAAAGATTGAATGGAATTCCAATAGAGTACCAAAAAAATCCCTAATCCCTTCAATTTTGATATATAGTTGATTTGAACATGGAATTTTTTGTTACTCGTCATCTGATAAGTATTCCATATTAATCTAGCATCCTTGCCTATCTTAATGTGTAGACTATATCAATAGATATTGTACGTCAGTTTGTGAAAGGCATTGTAATGATAAATATATGAATACTTAAATTATTAAATTACTATATATACCTAATTTAAATTATTGCTTAACCTACAAATTGAGTCTAAAGCATTTCATCATTGAAATGAGAGAAAATTAGAAACAATATGGCCATGCTTGGATAATTTCAACTATTCTTTTTAATACTTTTTGTAAATGTTTTTAGATATGTTTAAGTTCTAATTATATATAATAGTAATATACATATATCAATCTATTTATTTTGTCCATTAAAATAATTACTTATTCTAGTTTCTGACCAAGAGCTTAAATGATAGACATAATTCCTTGTGTATTCATGTTGCACAACTAAAATTTGGAATTTTGTACTAATTTTAGTTATTTGTATTTATAATTATGATTTTTTAATTTGTGATGACGAATTGCTTTAGTGGACTTCCAATTTATCATTCCTTTTCTTGAAATGTATCCTCTTTTTTGGATACCTACATATATCATGAAATAACATTATTAAATATACTAAACATATATTGTATCATTGATACACATATGTAGATATTCATGTATCATTATAATAATAGTAACGAAGATGCACTCCTACATGTTGGTTGCCTATTTAAATATCACACACATACTATTATCTTCAAATTTCTTATAAATTATTCTTTGGATTATAAAAAAATGAAACCATGATTTTTTGTGGCACTTCCTCATGGTTTCATTTTCAATTGATACAATGTCATTTTATCAACAATACTCTAGGTTTGATTGCATATACAACCTCAAAAAGAACCCGTGATACTTTCAGATTATCATTACACCAACCAAAAATTTACATCATTCTATAATTACAAAAGGCATACAAAATGTAATATTTAATCCACATTTGGGCGATAGTAGAAGTGTCTATGCTATGACCCGTATGCATACCAAGCATCATGAATCTAAAGAATTAAATTCTATATTTTTATGCAATCAGTAATAATTAATAACAAAACACATTTATGAATTCTCCGAGATGTTTGGATAAGTTTGATCATTAATTTCTTTTTCTATACTTCCTATAACAAAAAAAAAATTATAATAAAATGTGGCGCATAACACTTTCTATTATTATATAGAGAAAATCCTTGGCAATACTTTTATGAAGTTGTACTTATTAAAAAACTAAGTAACTAAATCAAAAGCAAGACCACCTTTTGTTGTACAAAGATGAAGTTTTCCTATCTCTTTTTTTAACTCGACATTTGTAGTCCAATATTTTTATGAGAAGATCTATCACATGATATAATTGTGTCCAAATACATGGAATGTATCATGTTTTCTCATATGATCAAAGTTTCACCCGAGGCCCCAAAATTGATAGTGTGACTTTCATGTTCCACAGAACGTATTTGATCTTGTATATATGTGTAAGAAACTATCCATCTTGTGTACTCACCTATTGTCAGAATGACTTGTTGTAACTCTTTATCTTTCTTAGAATGCCAAGTGCAAGGTAGTACATTATATCCATAATATTGAACAATGACTTCGTGACAATGTAATATGACTATATAATCAAATTTCTACTCTTGTATATGATTCATGAATCACATGCTATAAAATCTTAAAGCTCATCTCCTCTATTCATGTACCAATCAATTTAATTAAGACCACAATCTAAGTGCATGTAGAATATTCTTATCTCTTATGGTTACATAATCATATTTGAAATGGTATGATTCATCTATTTTTTTCATACGGATTTGTGTATTTTTACTTTTCGGTGGCCGGTTAGGTAAAGACAGATAGAAAAATATTCATCTAATATGACGCTGATTGATAGCATTATTTAGACTTCCATATTAATAGTTATGATACATATTCCCTTTAAATTAACATGTCACATTTTTAAAAGTTGATAAACTTACTAATAAATGTTTCACACTTAAATTTAGTAGTCTAATACTCTAAATAAGCTAGGAGTCAACTAATGCTATAGGGGTATCAACATATATACCGCCAGATGTGAATCCAGATTAATATGAAACAATATCACTTTTTTTAAACTAACTTTCACCATAAAGTATATCATTATATAGAGAAAAGCTGGAATTACATAACATTCCTAGTTATTTTCTAATAAAATAATAAACAAATGCAACATGTAGGAGTCAACATCTCGAGGCAACAACTTTATCCCTCCACACCGGCTTGTTACATGGCCTTAGTAACAGTATGGGTCAGACTTCATATCCAGGTGTTGATGTGTGTACAGCGTATGTAAGGACAATAAATGGAAGTATTTCACACCTTTGAGCTAGCTAGTCAATAATAACCATGTATGCATTTATAAAAATTTAATCATATAACCGCATAGGTTTCCATAAACATACCTCATATGATATCATTTTTTGCTCCAAATCATATCAATATGAAATTCTTTGCTGGGCAGGTTTAAAAACAAAGAATTTCTAAAACCTTGGTATTTTTTCCTTCCAGTACCATTATAATTGATAAATACAAAAGGTTCGATCATTATAATCACTCTCCATCAAGGCTGATTTCAACTGCATCCTTATGCTGACATTCAGGCCAACAGTCCAATTTGTCTCTATGTAATTAATGAGCAATGGTAAGCTTTCGAAGAGCCAATAGTCCATCCCACGTCATCCATATTGATCCAGTTCAATGTTTCTTTTCATATCATAGCTCCAACACACTGAACACTGCATAAAGCTAGTTTGTCTACTAATTGTTGTGATGAAAGGTAATGAGCCAAGCACATGCTCATGTAGGAATTGTAATGTCTGTAGATTTTCCACACGTACTGTTTTGTTTGTTAAGATGTGATTTCTTCATACTCGTGGTACAGGTAAATCTATTAACGGAGAAACCGGCACTACTCAAAGCAAGACTATTGCAGCTAATCACCTGGAATAGTTTGTAATGTCTCTATGGTGGAGCACTGGATGATTAAATATATACTCTTTGTAAGATATAGTCTGACCTTCTCCCCATTGTCATTCACCTTCATCCTACTGACGACGCCATATAAGGTCTCTGAGAGCCCATGTCGTGGGATGCGTGTCATCCATCTGTTATGGGTGCTCCGGTGGAAAGCTGGCTGGAGTGCGTGGCTACTGGAAGTAGGAGAAGCAATATCGTAACAGGTGACCGGAAAAAGTGGCTCATGACAGAAGTCATGTGCCTTTTCTCTTTTGTTAGTTTTTCTACATCTTCACATGTGTCTACGATGGCTAATAGTTAACGCGACACTGACTTGATTACCATGCAAATACCCTACCAATGCCATAGCTAGACTCTTCCTGGCCAAACTCAGATGTGGAAACTCATGCATGGTCACACTCGCTCTGCATATTTGATAGATAGTCCAATCTCAAATGGAAAAACATGTCTATGCGACGGATTGTTGTCTTAAACTGCTCATCCAAATATAAATTAAGCGTAAACAGTCCAACCACGCATGAGGAAGATTAGAGAAATCGCACCTGGAGTCTATCTGTACTCTCGAGTTTTTGGGAGATATTTTTGTTTTTTTTAACCGACACGTATATTTTAGCATTATGCCATGATTGCATGGAAAGGGCTTGTACATATGAACATGTTGTAATATGTATCAGTTATGGCTTGATAGCCTTTGAACTTAATGTGTAACATCTTTTGGTATATGTGAAATGCTGATAGTATGTGCTGAAGGCTTGTTGTGACATATTTCCGCTTGAAATATTGAATTGCAAAATGGTTCAAATTCACCTAGTTTTGTGTTAATATTACGATTAGTGATAATTCCACGATTTGTTTTGAGTAATCTCGTTTATTGTTGTTGAGCAATCCTCAGGACCAAGTATGACTTGTTATAACCATCCTTCTTATTTCATAGTCGTTGAAAAAAAGATGGTAATACAAATCTTACATGCAAATTTAACTAAAATTAGTAAATATTCTAATTTCTAATTAGAATATTCATTATTAATAGAAATTTGTAGGAAGATTGCACGATGGGTACTTCGGCGTTGCCTATATATGAATAGGTGAAGGTTAGAGTCAGGAGAGAAGGGCGAAGATATGGGCATCAACTTGCAGTTGATGTTGAAATTCAGGGAAGCCATGGAGATTGTTGGGTCGATGAGTATATATTATGATCTGCCACAGGAAATTTAGAAAGACAATATATATAGGAAAAATAAGACACTACAGCTGCTGGGGAAGAAGTATCCATTGATTTCTTGGGTCGCGGATGCAAAGTGCAATCAGCAAGGTGACAGAGTGGCCGCCACCGGTAAAAGGTAAATGAAAGGAAAAAGAAGAACCCGACGGCTATTGAAACACAATCTTCATAAATAGGTAAAAGAGTACAATTGAGATATGTTGTTGCGGGTTGCTGTTGCATCCGCTGTTGCATTAAATCTGAACCTTATATTTATTCTAAAACCCCACCCCTAAAAAAGATAATGAGATTCGGACTAAAAAGAGTAACCCTATTATTTTACATATTTGATGGAATTATCAGAGAAACGTGGTCATAAAAAAGGGACGATTGTGCTGGATAGACACAAGAGTCCACGTCTTGTAGGTTCTGTGATGGACGGAGACGAGTAGTGGTACTTAGATTGGTAGAATAGTAGATTTGAAGTTATTCAAATGACTCCGACAAGTGTGACCCGTTTCTCACATGGTAAATGTACCAAGAGAGGGTCTCAAATCAGAAATGTTTGGCAGAATGTGCCTAAACGTCATTGTCATCTTTCGCTGAGAACTACGGATAGACTTCACAGTTCTCTGCCTATATACTCCAGATTAGATGATTTCAAAGTTGAATTGCTCAGAGTTGCGGTGGGACAGAATTGCCAAACTCTGAAAGAAACCATGTGGGCAGTCGGATGTAGGCGCTCCCCTTTCTCTTACGTACGGATCCTCTCACGGTTGACTATAACTAGAATTCATCATTGGCCCAGATGAGCTGTACCTGTTAGATAATTGATTACGGTAGTTATTAGTTACGTAACTGCTATAACTATTAGTTAGTTACTGTAGCAAGTTACTGTAGCTAAGCTATTGTGGTAATCACTTATTTAGCATGGGTTAAGCCCAATGTAGTGCAGCAAGTACATGTGAGAATGTAGTGTTGTTTCTAGTGCAAATGGCAAAGAAGTTTTATCCCATATTGCTCACACCTAGAACTTTTGTGGTCCTCATATGTAGGATCACATGGGGCACTAGTGTCCAAAGGAGTCCTAGAAAGGAGGTATGCTCACCTCCTTGGTGGGTGGGATTACCACATCACAACGCACGCACGCACGCGCGCGCGCGCGCCACGCCTCGCCCGGCCGGGCCGGGCTCGGGCCCGTCTTCTTTTTGCACTAGGATACAACTACGTAATTAATTACTCGTGTAATTAATTGTTGCTTTCTTATTCGGATTTCTTTAATCCTAATTAGAAAGTGTTTCTCTTTTACGGATTATTCACGTATTGTGTACAAGAGCAACCGAGTGTTGCGTCTAACTGGGAATAGGATTAGGGACGTACGTGACTATTTATATGACTCCGGTCATTAGGGTTAAACACACCGAAAACAGTTTCTGCCGCCGTGTGTTTTGTGAACCCTAATCCCGAGTGCAAGAGTCGTCGTCCCCGGAGTTGCTTTGCAGAATTGTCCTCCTGTGCGAAGCGAAACTCGTCCTTCCCTTCAGACGCAGCTGTCAGGCGGTGGTACCTGCGGTGGCTGTGCTGCACTGGTAGCAGTGCGACGTGCGCGAGCAAGATGTGCAACAACTTCCAGGTTCGTGCCGGATCGAGACTGGGAGAACGGTGCCTATCCGCGAGGATTGTCGGGTCGGGCACTGGTGTCTTTAAGTAACACGTTCGTTTCTCAACGAACGATCTGGTTTGCGAATCTAACCCTTAATTTTGTTCTCCTACATTGCTTGTTCTTCGAATCTTATTTTGGATCTGCCTGCACTGTTAATTAATTTGCACCTGACGCTGTTGCATGAACGACATCAACTATTTTTAACAACAGTCTTAAAGAAACCATTTTCTGTCGTTAATTAACATGGCCGGTCAGGGTGGTTCGGGAAATAAGATTGACACAAGCAGTATGCCTGAAAAATTTACCGGTACGAACTTTGCCCGTTGGCAGAGTCGTATGGAAATTTGGCTGAATATTGCGGGTTATGATCAGTACTTAACTGAAACTGAACCCAAATCTGATGAAACAATTCCTGATAATGAAATTAAAATTGCTAATTGGAAGAAGGGTGACAAAACGTGCCGAGGGTTGATTCTATTTGGTTTAAATAACAAACTGTATGATTCTTACTCAAAGCCGCCAGTCACTACGTCCAAGGTTTTATGGGAATTGTTAATTAAGAGTTTTAGCACTGAAAATCAGGGTGTTGAAAAATAATGTGTGTCTAAATTTCTTAAGTTTCAGATGGTTGAGGGTAAGTCAGTTTCGGATCAAACCCATGATCTGCAACTCCTAGTTCATGAATTAGCAGATGCCAAGATGGTGTTGCCTGATAAATTTGTTGTTATGTCTATCATTGAAAAATTCCCTAAGTCATGGGAATCGTTTGGTATGACCCTGAAGCATCGCAAAGGGACACAATCAATGGATGAATTAATGATGGATATAAATATACAAGAAGAACACCTAAAGGAAAAAGGGGTCAAGGTTCCTACTGAAGCTAACCCGACAGTCAATTTTACTTCTGCGAAAAACACCAAAGATAAGAAATCTAAGAATGCACATAAACCTAAGGCAAAGATCCAAAAGAAACCGAAGAACAAACCTTGTTGGACTTGTGGACAGGTTGGCCACTGGAACAAGGATTGTCCTAATAAGAAGGCAAAGAAAGCTACCGCATCTGCAACTGAGGAGGCTGTGGTCAACATGATGACTACATCCTTGAACCTCAATGATGGGTACGTGTCTATTAAACCTGAAATTCTCTCTATATTTGAACCACTTTATTGGATAATTGACACTGGGGCTAATGTACATGTATGTGCTGATAAATCCCTGTTTGTGTCTTATCAGGCCTCTCGAGGTCGGTCCGTGACTTTGGGCGATTCCAGCTCTGCAGAAGTCAAAGGCGAAGGACGGGTGGACTTGAAGTTCCCTTCGGGGAAGGTTTTGACTCTTAATAGGGTCAGACATGTTCCAACCATTCGACGCAATATCCTTAGTGGCGTCATATTAGTTAGAGAAGGTTATAGAGTAGACTGCAAATGTAATAAGGCTATTATTACACGCCTTCGTGATTCTTTGTTTTTTGGCAAGGGGTACTTATGTGACGTGGAGAACTTGTTTAAGATTCATGTTGAACCTGTTTCAAATTCCGTTTTAAATTTGAATGATTATAGTTATGTTTGCATGAATCTTGTTTCATTCGATGTATGGCATTCACGTTTGGGACATGTTAATGTTGCCTCAATGAAGCGTATGATGAATCTAGATTTGATCCCTAAATCTGAAGTTAGCAACAATAAATGTGAAATCTGTGTACAAGCTAAATTTCCTAGGAAACATTTTCATTCTGTGAATAGGAATTCGGAAATTTTGGATTTAGTTCATACAGATATCTGTGAATTTAATGGTGTTGCTACGAGAGATCAAAAGCGTTATTTTATAACTTTTATTGACGATGCGAGTAGATACTGTTATGTCTATTTACTTAGAAGTAAAGATGAGGCATTGGATAAATTTCAAATTTATAAGAAAGAAGCTGAAACTCAAACCAGTAAAGTACTTAAGCGATTAAGGTCTGATAGGGGAGGAGAGTATACCTCGAATTTGTTTTTGGAATTTTTCCAATTACATGGTATAGTTCATGAGGTAACTACTCCTTATTCACCACAATCAAATGGAATAGCTGAACGTAAAAACCGAACCTTAATAGATATGGTAAATACCTTACTCCAAACATCTGGATTACCCAACTTTATGTGGGGGGAAGCTTTGAATACGGCTTGCCATATTCTGAATAGAGTTCCCCATAAACATTCAGAGAGTAGTCCGTTTGAGTTATGGAGAGGAAGGAAACCGAGTCTTAAATATCTTCGAGTGTGGGGGTGCCTTGCTAAGGTACTTGTCCCTGAACACAAAAGGAAGAAATTAGGACCGAAAACGGTTGATGCCATATTCTTAGGTTATGTAGAGACAAGTTATGCTTATAGATTCCTGATTGTAAAATCAGATATCTCTGGCATTGAGGTCAATACAATTGTGGAATTACGTGATGCTACATTCTTTGAGGATGTGTTTCCTATGAAAACTGGTGTGCCCAATGAAGTTTCTCAAGAAGATTCATTTACCACAGGTTCCATTCCCGAGCACGTGGAAAGGATGACAAATGTGGGGGGCGACTCAGAACAAGTTATTTCTGAATCTAATGATTCTGAAGAAATAGTTGAACCAAGGAGAAGTAAACGGCCTAGGACATCAAAGGACTTTGGAAGTGAGTTTCTCACTTACAATGTTGAGGATGATCCTGTTACTTTCAAACAAGCTATGGAATCTCCAGAAGCTAAGTTTTGGAAAGAAGCCGTTAATGATGAAATCCAATCAATTCTCTCGAATGGAACTTGGGAATTGGTGGATTTGCCTCCTGGTTGTTCTGCAGTTGGTTGCAAATGGATTTTTTAAGAAGAAACTTAATGCAGACGGGACAATCAATAAGTATAAGGCTAGGTTAGTTGCTAAGGGTTACACACAAAGGGAAGGAATAGATTATTTTGATACCTATTCACCTGTTTCCCGTATGACCACAATCCGAGTGCTTATAGCATTGGCTTCCATTTATAATCTCTATATCCATCAGATGGATGTGAAGACCGCGTTCTTACACGGTGATCTTCAAGAAGAGATATATATGGAACAACCTGAGGGATTTTTGGGTCGTGGGAATGAGTCCAAAGTGTGTAAACTTGTTAAGTCATTATATGGCTTGAAACAAGCCCCTAAGCAATGGCATGAGAAGTTTGATTCTGTGATATCATCGTTTGGCTTTATTTCTAATGAATTTGATAAGTGTCTCTACTGCAAGGTTGTCGATAATGGATTCATTTTGTTATGCTTATACGTCGATGATATCCTGCTTTTTGGTTCCGATATGAAAGTAGTAAAAGAGACAAAGTCATTCTTGTGTAGCAAGTTTGAGATGAAGGATATGGGTGTCGCTGATGTGATTTTAGGGCTTAAAATCATAAGGTCTACTGATGGTATAAATCTCTCTCAGTCTCACTATGTTGAGAAGATACTGGAGAGGTTTGAGTACACATCACGTAAACCTGTTAAGACTCCATATGATTCATCCAAACCCTTGTTCAAGAATGAGACTGGGGTTCCAGTGTCTCAATTACGATACTCTCAAATTATCGGAAGTTTGATGTATCTTATGAACTGTACACGTCCAGACATTGCGTTTGCCGTGAACAAGTTGAGTAGATACATCAGCTGTCCCGACAAGACCCATTGGGAAGCTCTTGACAGAGTTCTGAGGTATATCAAGGGAACACGTTCCCTTGGGCTGCATTATGGTAAACATCCTTCCGTAGTCGAAGGATATAGTGATGCAAGCTGGATTGCCGTGAATTCTGGGAGTAATGGTGTCTCAGGATATGTATTCCTGTTGGGAGGAGGAACTGTTTCCTGGAGGTCTAAGAAACAGACCATATTGTCTCGGTCCACTTTTGAGGCAGAGTTGTGTGCTTTAGATGAAACTGGATTGGAAGCTGAATGGCTACATGGACTTATGTCTACTTTACCTATGGTAATGAAGCCGCTTCCTGCAATTTCAGTTCACTGTGACAGCACTACAACTATTGCTAAGATAAAGAGTTCCAAGTACAATCAAAAACAGCGTAGACACATCCAAGTCAGATTGAAATCTGTAAGGGAGTTAGTGTCTAATGGGGTCGTGGCTGTGGACTACGTCGGTACCAAAGATAATACAGCTGATCCTTTCACTAAAGGTCTTACCTTGGCTTTAGTGGAAAAATCCAGGTTGGGAATGGGAGTGAAACCCCTATAGATTTGCAGGCAGTAGCAACCCAACCCAAAAGAGTGGAGATCCCACAAATTGGGTTCAATGTGGTAATAACAAGCTGTCGGGTAAATCAGATGACACTATGTATTCTTGTTTGATGCTTCTTGCATCTGTGTGTCTATTCCCTGGGAAACCTGTTAGTGTCATGACTGCAAGTTAGTAAGAGAGTTGTTATGACCCGTATCAAAGTTTATCGGTAAGCATCATTATTTGAGCCTAATTAAAGTTATTTGATCTAACTTATGTGCTCATGTGATGGTTAGTGCATCATTAACTTGATTTAGTTGAATCAAGCACATAAGATTAATTAGTGCATAATTAAGATGATTAATTTGAGTAAAGTAATAATTGGATGCAATTGGAATTTGGAACCAATAAAACAGTATAATTGGCATGTTTTCATGCCTTGGGTTTTTAGTGGGCATTTTTCTTGAAAGTATGCAAAAGAAATCACCTGATTTGGACTTTCGAGTCAAAATTTATGAACTTTTCTGATTTCAGGGTTGAAATTGTAAAATGTCCAATACTTTTTCTTTATAAGCTTTCTTTGTTCTTTGTTGTTTATCCGTTGTCTTTGCCAATTGCTTAAGCGGCGCGCAGGCTGAATGAGCCGCAGCGGAACCGCGATTCCTTAGAGCAGAGCTCAGATTCAGAGGTTCTCTTCCTCTTCCTCTCTTCCTTCTTCCTTTCTCCCTTCTATCTTCTTCTTCTTTCCTCCTTTCTTCTTCTCCCGCCACCCACTCTTCACCCGCCTAGCTTGCTGCCCGTCCTAATTGCTTGGCCGACGGCCAGCAGCAGCAGCTGCGGCTGCGCACGGCAGCAGCCAAGGGGCTGCTTTGGGCGCCTGGTGGCAGCAATAGGAGCTACCTTGAGCTCCGATTCAGAAGCTAGAGCTCGAAGCTGCAGTTCCTAGACAAATTCTAGCCTTGGATTCAAGTCTCCCTTCCGCCAATCTGCTGTAGTGTGAAGCTCTGGTTCCGTGAATAGGAACAGTGAAGGATTTATTCAAAGGAAGAAGACAACCCAATTTTGCCCGGAATCAGGTCCTGGACGCATCTCCGGACGAATCCGGACAGTCCAAATCGCTGTGAGTGGGGTTTCATTTATTTATCATTAATAAACTCAGGCGTTTGAATATTTCCAGTTATGTGCGCGAATTTCGCTGATAACAGGCGTTATCAGGCGTCGGGCAGCGTTTGGCGTCGCCCGACTTTTTATTTCATAAATTGCTTCTAGACGATGTTATATGATTAAATTTAGCAATTGATCAGTGTGGATTGAGTCGGTAGATTTATATGGTTCATTGGAACCTAAATTGCTCATTTGAATGTTGAAATTAGAAATTCATGTCTGAAAATGGTATAATTTGGGTATGAACCCAAACAATGAAGATTTCTGATAAATTATCAGATGTACGATTTCAAAGTAGATATGAATAAATCAAATATGCATGAAAACCCCAATTGCATATATCTTTTGACGTTAATATGTGTAAATTGATATTTACATGAAATGGCACATTTCTCTGAAATATTACCAGAAATTCTCAAGTATTGTTATTAAATTATATTGTGAAATGTAATTAACTCTTAATTGAGTTAAGTGATGCACAAACCAAGATTTGGGTTAATGTGCACGTTTTTCGAGAATTTTAGAGAATTGACAAATGTTGAGTATGATTCTCGTATGTGAAGTAAATTTCTTTAATTTGTGCAATAAGATGTTCAATTGCGTAAATTCGCTATGTATGTGCCAAATTGAAATAAGTTGGGTTATTTATGCATTTCTAATTTGTCTGAATGCATGGTATGAGAATTTCTCAGAAATTACAATGATTTGAAATATATTGCTCTGTCAGTTTAGAATGACAGTGTATTGTGATCTGATATGAAATCAGTAAATGTGATATTCCTGTTTAAATGGTTATATGTTAATCAGTTAATAGACTTAGGTGCCCTAACACCGTAGAACCCCTTTGACAGATCTGCTTCTTAGGGGTGAAACTCGTGTTGCAACATTATCTGTGCGATGTCATGAAGACACGAGGATAGAGAGGCAGTGTCCAACAATAACGCGTGCGATGTCACGGTGGCACTGGAGAAAATTGGGGGTTATTGCAACAAGATCTGTGCGATGTCATGGAGGTAACCCCGTGAGACTCTCCGCTTGTGTACTCAGGTTAGAGGAGGAGTCTAGAGCACTCGATGTAGTGCAGTGAGGCCGATGAGCCTGAAGGCCGATGAGCCTGGGGTCCTGTGGCAGAGCAGGGCTGGCGTCAGACTTAGCATTTCCTGGGTGTGTCGCTAAGTCTTGTACGGTGGGATTGTAGTTCGCTACGGATCTTCATATACAGGGTACACTGTATATGATTAGGGCTTAATAATAATATAAATTGGTACTCATATAGGATCACAGTAAATTAAAGTATTTGAACTTTTGTGCTATTTCTTTATATCTGTTTATCTGTTCAAATTATCTGTTAATGCATGGAAATGTGATTATATTCTGCAAATCTGTTATGTTATTAGAACTGCCCTGCTTAGTACTGTATTTATGTTTTATTTAAATCTATAAACCTGATGAGTTGTTTAGTGATAGCTAAATGAAATGCTATTCACTGAGCGAGTAGGCTCATACCTCTACTCAAAACATTTTCAGGTCAGCATCAGCATCAGGAATCGGAAGGGTCGTTTCATCCTAACGCCTAGTTATAAAAGGTTTGTAGTTAGTCTAGTTAGAGGTCTCTTAGTCCTTTCCCCTCGATCCTTGGGACATGGTGTGGGTGAGAGAGAGTATGTATGGCGAATGTGTATAAAGATGTAAATTAACTGTTATGCTTTACTTATGTTAAACAATGTAATATGATGTAGACTTTGCTTTGTACCTTCTGTCAGTTTAATAGGAATGCTTCTGCAGTTTGTTTAGTTTTTGTTTACAGCATAAATCTGGTTATCTTTAATGTCTTAATACGTTTTTAAAAAAAAAAGACGAGTGGTTGGTTTATGTGTAAATCCCATCTTGTCGCGCCCTAATCTCATGGTTTGTGGTTAGTGTGAGATCGGGGTCTGACAACTTGGTATCAGAGCATAGGTTGAGTATATGAATACTCTAAGTCCAGGTCAGGGGACGATAAGAGACCAATAGGATTAAGGTTTAGGTGTCTTTCTTCTATCTGTAGTTTTCTAACAGGAAATATTCTGTTATATCATTGCAGATGGCAAGAAGAGGTCATGATCATGATGACCAGGCCGAGAGTCATGTTGGCCCTGATCCTCTGTACTTGGGTCCAGGTGGTGGTGACCACGTAGATGAAGCATCTCGTATGTATAAGATGTTTCTGGAGACCAGGGAGAAGTACAAAGCTGATAGGCGAGCTTCTACTTCGACCAGCAGTAAGGATCTGATGCGGTCTTATGAGCTTGTAAAGAAGCTTGGTGGTACAGAATTCAGTGGTACTACATATCCTGCAGAGGCAGACGAGTGGTGGAGACAGATAGAGAAGGTCTTTCGCTTGATGGATCTTCCAGAAGAGAAGAAGATCAATCACACAGTTTATCTTTTGACAGGTGATGCAGAGCTGTGGTGGCATAGTGTGGAGGATAAAAGGAGAGGTTTAGAGCTTACTTGGCATGATTTCTCTGAAGAGGTCCATCTTAAGTTTTATCTACCTACCTTCCTTAATGAGAAAATCAGGCAGTTACAGAACATTAAGCAGGGGAACATGTCAGTTACTGAGTATGAAGCACTTTTCACACGATTAGCAAACTTCTGTCCGCAGCTTGTTCCTGACAACTTAGAAAGATGCAGAAGGTTTCAGGAAGGGCTAAGGCCAGAAATTCGGCATACAATTTCTGCTATTAGTAAAAGGAACAGGGAGAACTTTGGTGAGTTTGTTGAGGCTGCTAGACAGGTTGAGGAATCTGTGAACGCTGACAAGGTGCCTGAGTCTAAGAAAAGATCTGCAAATTTCAGTAGAGGACAATCCAGTAGTGGATATAGAGGTGGAGGTAGAGGTTTCTTTTCTAAACTCGGGCGTGGCTTTAGCTGTTTCGGTAGACGGAGATCTGAGGATGTTGCTCCTTCTAGAGGCAGAGGGGGATACAACCCAGGGAGATGGGGCAGTGCGTCTAGTGGACGGTCTTCTGGGTCGTCAACGTCAGTGACAGGTCCCCAGGGACAAGGGATACCGCCATGTGACAAATGTGGAAAACCACATACTGGTCCGTGTTGGGGTGCAAGTTGTTTTGTCTGCGGACAAGTAGGACATTTCAGAAAGGAATGTCCTCAGCTTCGTCAAGCAGCATCACAAGCTTTCCAACCTCAGTACCATGATGTTCCGAGTTCTTCTATGGCTTCTGGTTCCAGAGGTGGTGGAGTGCCCAGTGGCAGAAGTGGTCAGAGAAGACAGCGTGTCAGAGGGAGAGCTTCAGCACGTTTCTTCTCTTTGACACCTCAGGAAGGTATAATCTCTTCACAAGTCGTTACAGGAGAAATGCTTTTGTTTAATAGTATACCAGTTTCAGTTTTGATAGATCCGGGTGCTACTCACTCTTTCATACGACGCTCTTTAGTTGGTGAACTTAATATGTTAACTCAAGAGTTGATAGATGAGTTAGTGTTGAGGGTTCCACTAGGTGGACCAACAGTTTTATCTGAGTTCTGTCCTGGATGCTTGTTATCTTTTGGAGGTTACACCTTTGCTGCTAATCTCATACCCTTGGATGTCAATACTTTTTAAGTCATCTTGGGTATGGATTGTCTTGAGACATATCGAGTGCAACTCGATTGTTGGAAGAAGGAAGCTACCTTTCAACAAGGTGAATTTTCTTGTGTCTTTACTGGAGACAGGAAAGTTCTGCCTACGTGCATTGTATCAGCTGCAATAGCTGATAAGATGCTACAGAAAGGATGTGAAGCGTTCCTTGCTCATGTGGTTGACACTAGAGCAGAAAAGAGCACCGCCAGTGTTTATGATATACCTGTGGTTCGTGAGTTTTCTGATGTTTTTCCAGAAGAGTTGCCAGGCTTACCTCCTGTCAGAGACATTGATTTTGAGATTCAGGTATATCCAGGTAGTCATCCAGTGGCACTGCCAGCTTATAGAATGGCACCTGCAGAGTTGAAGGAACTCAAGGTGCAGCTGCAGGAGTTGCTGGATAAGGGTTTCATCAGACCCAGTTCTTCGCCGTGGGGTGCTCCAGTCCTGTTTGTTAAGAAAAATGATGGTACCATGCGTCTCTGTATAGATTACAGGCAACTGAACAAGATCACTATTAAGAACAAGTACCCTTTGCCGAGAATAGACGATCTGTTTGATCAGTTGCGTGGAGCGACGATCTTCTCTAAGATAGATTTGAGATCTGGATATCATCAGCTCAGAATAAAGGCTTCTGATATTCCCAAGACAACTTTTAGAACCAGGTATGGACATTATGAGTTTATGGTCATGTCGTTTGGACTGACCAATGCCCCAGCAGCCTTTATGGATATGATGAATCGGATCTTCAAACCGTTCTTAGATCAGTTTATTGTAGTTTTTATAGATGATATTCTGATCTACTCCAGAGATGATGAACAACATGAGAAACACCTGAGAATGACGTTGCAGTTGTTGAAGCAACATCAGTTGTATGCTAAGTTTAGCAAGTGTGAGTTCTGGTTGGCAGAGGTAGCATTTCTTGGACATGTTATCTCGAGAGATGGAGTTAGCGTTGACCCTAAGAAAGTTGATTCTGTACTTCAGTGGGAACAGCCTAAGACTCCTACTGAGATTAGAAGTTTCTTGGGTTTAGCAGGCTATTACAGAAGGTTTATACAGAACTTCAGTGTGCTAGCATCACCCTTGACACGTTTGACGAGGAAGAATGCACCGTTTGTTTGGTCTGATAACTGTGAGAAAAGTTTCCAGATCTTGAAGAGGAAGCTGACTTCAGCACCAGTGTTGGTTTTGCCAGAGGCAGACAAAGGTTATACAGTGTTCTGCGATGCTTCCAGGAGGGGTTTAGGCTGTATGTTGATGCAAGAAGGCAAGGTTGTGGCCTATGCATCTAGACAGCTTAAGAAGAACGAAGAGAACTACCCTACTCATGATCTCGAGTTAGCTGCTATAGTTCATGCTCTTAAGACATGGCGTCACTACCTGTATGGTGAGACTTGTCAGGTATTTACAGACCATAAGAGCCTGAAGTATATCTTCACTCAGAAGGATTTGAATTTGAGATAGCGTAGATGGCTTGAGCTGATTAAAGATTATGATGTGACAATCGATTACCATCCTGGTAAAGCGAATGTTGTAGCAGATGCCTTGAGTAGAAAGTCAAGTTCAACAGCTGATGCATTTTCTATGGCATGTTTCAAGAGAGACTTGCTTGTAGATATGCGGAAATTGAACTTAGACTTGAATGTGACTGGACAGAGTGGGTTGATTGCTCAGATGCAGGTCAAACCTACTTTCTACGATCAGATTAAGGAGTTGCAACAGAATGATGACGAGTTGTGGCAGATTATGCAGGATATGTCGGAAGGTAAAAGGTCAGAATTCAGGTTCTCTGACGATGGTGTGTTGTATCTTCATGACAGGTTGTGTGTACCTGGGAACAGTGAGCTGAAAGAGCAAATTCTTGAAGAAGCGCATGCTTCTATGTATGCTATGCATCCAGGTAACACGAAAATGTACAGGAATCTCAAAGAGCTGTACTGGTGGTCTGGTATGAAAAGAGATGTGGCTGAGTACGTGGCTAGATGTGGAGTGTGTCAGCAGGTTAAAGCTGAGCATCAGAAACCTGCTGGTACCTTGCAGTCGCTTCCTATACCTGAATGGAAATGGGAACACATCACGATGGATTTTGTGGTAGGGTTACCCAGAACGCCTCGAGGTTCGGACTCGATATGGGTGATTGTGGATAGACTAACTAAGTCTGCTCACTTTCTTCCTGTCAAGTCAACCTTTGATGTTCCAAAGCTGGCCAAGATTTATGTGGATGAGGTAATCAGATTACATGGGATTCCAGTTTCCATTATTTCTGACAGAGATCCTAAGTTTACATCCAGATTCTGGAATCAGTTACATCGTGCGTTGGGCACAAAGCTGAGGTTTAGTACAGCGTTTCACCCACAGACAGATGGTCAATCTGAGAGGACCATTCAGACCCTTGAAGACATGCTGAGAGCATGTGTTCTGCAGTTCAGAGGTAACTGGGAAGAACACTTAAGCCTGATAGAGTTTGCATATAACAACAGCTACCATTCTAGTCTTGGAATGGCCCCATATGAAGCTCAATATGGCAGGAAGTGTAGATCACCAGTTTGTTGGTACGAGGTTGGCGAGAAAGAAATTCTTGGACCTGAGATAGTTGATATAACTACAGAGAAGATATCTGTGATCAGGGATCAGTTGAAAGCTGCTCAGGACAGACAGAAAAGTTATGCAGAGAGACGACGTCGACCTCTTGAGTTTGAGGTTGGTGACGAGGTTTATCTGAAGGTTTCACCGTGGAAGGGAGTGTTAAGGTTTGGCAAGAGGGGTAAGTTGACCCCTAGGTACATGGGCCCATATCCTATTGTTGAGAGGATTGGACCTGTAGCTTACAAGTTGGATTTGCCGTCTGAGTTGGCAAATCTTCATGATGTGTTTCATGTGTCTATGCTTAAGAAATGTTACCCTGGTACGGAAAAGATAGTTGACCCAGAACCTGCACAGCTCAGATCAGATGTGTCCTATGTTGAAGGACCAGTTCAGATAGTTGATCAGAGGATCAAGAAACTTAAGAATCGCGAGATACCTTTAGTAAAAGTTTTGTGGAGGAATCATAACCTAGAGGAAGCTACGTGGGAGCCTGAATCTGAGATGCGTAACAAGTTTCCTTTTCTCTTTTAGGAATTTCGGGACGAAATTCTTATAAGGGAGGGAGATTGTTATGACCCGTATCAAAGTTTATCGGTAAGCATCATTATTTGAGCCTAATTAAAGTTATTTGATCTAACTTATGTGCTCATGTGATGGTTAGTGCATCATTAACTTGATTTAGTTGAATCAAGCACATAAGATTAATTAGTGCATAATTAAGATGATTAATTTGAGTAAAGTAATAATTGGATGCAATTGGAATTTGGAACCAATAAAACAGTATAATTGGCATGTTTTCATGCCTTGGGTTTTTAGTGGGCATTTTTCTTGAAAGTATGCAAAAGAAATCACCTGATTTGGACTTTCGAGTCAAAATTTATGAACTTTTCTGATTTCAGGGTTGAAATTGTAAAATGTCCAATACTTTTTCTTTATAAGCTTTCTTTGTTCTTTGTTGTTTATCCGTTGTCTTTGCCAATTGCTTAAGCGGCGCGCAGGCTGAATGAGCCGCAGCGGAACCGCGATTCCTTATAGCAGAGCTCAGATTCAGAGGTTCTCTTCTTCTTCCTCTCTTCCTTCTTCCTTTCTCCCTTCTATCTTCTTCTTCTTTCCTCCTTTCTTCTTCTCCCGCCACCCACTCTTCACCCGCCTAGCTTGCTGCCCGTCCTAATTGCTTGGCCGACGGCCAGCAGCAGCAGCTGCGGCTGCGCACGGCAGCAGCCAATGGGCTGCTTTGGGCGCCTGGTGGCAGCAATCAGAGCTACCTTGAGCTCCGATTCAGAAGCTAGAGCTCGAAGCTGCAGTTCCTAGACAAATTCTAGCCTTGGATTCAAGTCTCCCTTCCGCCAATCTGCTGTAGTGTGAAGCTCTGGTTCCGTGAATAGGAACAGTGAAGGATTTATTCAAAGGAAGAAGACAACCCAATTTTGCCCGGAATCAGGTCCTGGATGCATCTCCGGACGAATCCGGACAGTCCAAATCGCTGTGAGTGGGGTTTCATTTATTTATCATTAATAAACTCAGGCGTTTGAATATTTCCAGTTATGTGCGCGAATTTCGCTGATAACAGGCGTTATCAGGCGTCGGGCAGCGTTTGGCGTCGCCCGACTTTTTATTTCATAAATTGCTTCTAGACGCTGTTATATGATTAAATTTAGCAATTGATCAGTGTGGATTGAGTCGGTAGATTTATATGGTTCATTGGAACCTAAATTGCTCATTTGAATGTTGAAATTAGAAATTCATGTCTGAAAATGGTATAATTTGGGTATGAACCCAAACAATGAAGATTTCTGATAAATTATCAGATGTACGATTTCAAAGTAGATATGAATAAATCAAATATGCATGAAAACCCTAATTGCATATATCTTTTGACGTTAATATGTGTAAATTGATATTTACATGAAATGGCACATTTCTCTTAAATATTACCAGAAATTCTCAAGTATTGTTATTAAATTATATTGTGAAATGTAATTAACTCTTAATTGAGTTAAGTGATGCACAAACCAAGATTTGGGTTAATGTGCACGTTTTTCGAGAATTTTAGAGAATTGACAAATGTTGAGTATGATTCTCGTATGTGAAGTAAATTTCTTTAATTTGTACAATAAGATGTTCAATTGCGTAAATTCGCTATGTATGTGCCAAATTGAAACAAGTTGGGTTATTTATGCATTTCTAATTTGTCTGAATGCATGGTATGAGAATTTCTCAGAAATTACAATGATTTGAAATATATTGCTCTGTCAGTTTAGAATGACAGTGTATTGTGATCTGATATGAAATCAGTAAATGTGATATTCCTATTTAAATGGTTATATGTTAATCAGTTAATAGACTTAGGTGCCCTAACACCGTAGAACCCCTTTGACAGATCTGCTTCTTAGGGGTGAAACTCGTGTTGCAACATTATCCGTGCGATGTCATGGAGACACGAGGATAGAGAGGCAGTGTCCAACAATAACGCGTACGATGTCACGGTGGCACTGGAGAAAATTGGGGGTTATTGCAACAAGATCTGTGCGATGTCATGGAGGTAACCCCGTGAGACTCTCCGCTTGTGTACTCAGGTTAGAGGAGGAGTCTAGAGCACTCGATGTAGTGCAGTGAGGCCGATGAGCCTGAAGGCCGATGAGCCTGGGGTCCTGTGGCAGAGCAGGGCTGGCGTCAGACTTAGCATTTCCTGGGTGTGTCGCTAAGTCTTGTACGGTGGGATCGTAGTTCGCTACGGATCTTCATATACAGGGTACACTGTATATGATTAGGGCTTAATAATAATATAAATTGGTACTCATATAGGATCACAGTAAATTAAAGTATTTGAACTTTTGTGCTATTTCTTTATATCTGTTTATCTGTTCAAATTATCTGTTAATGCATGGAAATGTGATTATATTCTGCAAATTTGTTATGTTATTAGAACTGCCCTGCTTAGTACTGTATTTATGTTTTATTTAAATCTATAAACCTGATGAGTTGTTTAGTGATAGCTAAATGAAATGCTATTCACTGAGCGAGTAGGCTCATACCTCTACTCAAAACATTTTCAGGTCAGCATCAGCATCAGGAATCGGAAGGGTCGTTTCATCCTAACGCCTAGTTATAAAAGGTTTGTAGTTAGTCTAGTTAGAGGTCTCTTAGTCCTTTCACCTCGATCCTTGGGACATGGTGTGGGTGAGAGAGAGTATGTATGGCGAATGTGTATAAAGATGTAAATTAACTGTTATGCTTTACTTATGTTAAACAATGTAATATGCTGTAGACTTTGCTTTGTACCTTCTGTCAGTTTAATAGGAATGCTTCTGCAGTTTGTTTAGTTTTTGTTTACAGCATAAATCTGGTTATCTTTAATGTCTTAATACGTTTTTTTTTTTAAAAAAGACGAGTGGTTGGTTTATGTGTAAATCCCATCCTGTCGCGCCCTAATCTCATGGTTTGTGGTTAGTGTGAGATCGGGGTCTGACAAGAGTAGTCTCTTAATGGTGTCAAGTCTTAGGACAGGATGTTAGCAGTACATCCTTGGAGACTCCAGCTAAGTGATTGATGTTGTGTAGGCCGCAACAGGAGAATTGGGTTGTTCTCTGTTATCAATCATGATTTATATTTTGTATGCATGGCCTTAATACATTGTTTTTCTTTACTACCATGTCTTTATTGTGTTGTTACCAACCTATACTCTTGTACCCAAGGTTCGGGTTCAAGACTTTTGTTCACCTAGTTCCTGCAAGGGTCACAGTTGGATAACTCAGGTAGATTCAAACCGAAAGGTATCTACTGAAAGCACAGTATGGAGGACTGAATGGTAGAGCACATTACACATTGGACTTTGTGGGGGATTGTTAGATAATTGATTACGGTAGTTATTAGTTACGTAACTGCTGTAACTATTAGTTAGTTACTGTAGCAAGTTACTGTAGCTAAGCTATTGTGGTAATCACTTATTTAGCATGGGTTAAGCCCAATGTAGTGCAGCAAGTACATGTGAGAATGTAGTGTTGTTTCTAGTGCAAATGGCAAAGAAGTTTTATCCCATATTGCTCACACCTAGAACTTTTGTGGTCCTCATATGTAGGATCACATGGGGCACTAGTGTCCAAAGGAGTCCTAGGAAGGAGGTATGCTCACCTCCTTGGTGGGTGGGGTTACCACATCACAACGCACGCACGCACGCGCGCGCGCGCGCCACGCCACGCCTCGCCTCGCCTGGCCTGGCCGGGCCGGGCTCGGGCTCGGGCTCGGGCTCGGGCTCGGGCTTGTGGCTTGTGGATTGTGGATTGTGGAGAATGTCTTCCGTCTTCTTTTTGCACTAGGATACAACTACGTAATTAATTACTCGTGTAATTAATTGTTGCTTTCTTATTCGGATTTCTTTAATCCTAATTAGAAAGTGTTTCTCTTTTACGGATTATTCCCGTATTGTGTACAAGAGCAACCGAGTGTTGCGTCTAACTGGGAATAGGATTAGGGACGTACGTGACTATTTATATGACTCCGGTCATTAGGGTTAAACACACTGAAAACAGTTTCTGCCGCCGTGTGTTTTGTGAACCCTAATCCCGAGTGCGAGAGTCGTCGTCCCCGGAGTTGCTTTGCGGAATTGTCCTCCTGTGCGAAGCGAAACTCGTCCTTCCCTTCAGACGCAGCTGTCAGGCGGTGGTACCTGCGGTGGCTGTGCTGCACTGGTAGCAGTGCGACGTGCGCGAGCAAGACGTGCAACAACTTCCAGGTTCGTGCCGGATCGAGACTGGGAGAACGGTGCCTATCCGCGAGGATTGTCGGGCACTGGTTTCTTTAAGTAACACGTTCGTTTCTCAACGAACGATCTGGTTTGCGAACTAACCCTTAATTTTGTTCTCCTGCATTGCTTGTTCTTCGAATCTTATTTTGGATCTGCCTGCACTGTTAATTAATTTGCACCTGACGCTGTTGCATGAACAGACATCAACTATTTTTAACAACAGTACCTAGGTGCATATACCAAAGCTGGCATCTGTTTTCACGAGATTGATGCTTTATATCCAAGAAAGAAAACATGGTATGCCGCAGCTTGTTGACGATGAATTGGATCACAGATCCATCATCCATGGCACTTTGTGCTGTGTGGAAGGAGTGGTTTTGTTAGATGGGCACGCCATGCTGCTGGTTTCAACCGGTAGCACTTCGTGGTGCCAACTGAGCTGCTGGTTTGTTTCTCCTTTATGGACAAGCAACCCAAGCCGACCTGCAAGTGGATTCTCTCCAGGTAGCTAGGCAACAAATGATGCCCGTCGATTGTCCTTATTTTGGGGTAGAGAGTGAGGACGATTCCAGCCAGCAGAGGAGCATGATTGATCCATTCTTGAGCCATAGAATTAATAGTATCTCTTCATGACTAGACGTGATAGATTCTTTCACTAGCCATAGGATAGAATAGTATCTCTTCGTGGCTAGACGTGCACCATCTTATTCTTCCAGAGGAGAATGTCGGCACCAGGGTACAGAAGAGAAATGAGCATCGTCGAAAATTCGAATCCAATGGACGATGTTTTATTTCTTGGTTGGTTGTCCCATGTCCATTGCTTTTGCGCGGGGAGGATCTTGCCCGATTTGACGCTCAGCTCTTTCTGCAACGACATGTTGATTAGTCATGGCTGTAGCATGGCATTGGTCGTTCCATTCTTAATTATATGCAATCCAAGTGTGAAACCGAGAACAATTTTCAAGAGTTGACACCAACACCTTGTCTGCTAGTTCATTACGGGCCGACACGGTTTACTTGCGTTAAGAGCTAGCCAAGATGGCGATTTATCAAGAAAGTCTTCTCCGTGTATCTTGTGCTTTGTTTGTCTCCTACTGTTGGACTGGTTTGGTGTGTGGTGCGGACCGTGCGGTTCATGAGTTGAATTGAATTGACTGTATCAGGTGTGTGAATTGTGATATATTTTGCAGTCCCTTCAACGTTTCTTCCTCGAAGTGTATCTATACTCTGATTGATTGTGAATTACGTTATTATGTGTACAATCATCAAACAGATATCCAGAGTAAGAGAAGCAATAATTGATTAACGAAAGGGGCCCAGCAATCATGGAAGCTGCCACGGTTTTCTCTTTTAACGAGGAACCGATCTGTTTTCGGTCAACACTAAGACCGGCCTGGTAAAGTACGTTATTACGAAACTATGCTGCATAGTTCAATCCTGTTGCCCAATCTAGGATACATGATCACTTCAGCCAATCACTTTTAGTAGGTATCTTCTCCATCTTGGCATTAATTTTCTTTTGGTGTTATTTTATCTTTATAGTATCTAATTAACCTCAACGGTCAGAGCTATGTACCTCTTCTAGGGGGTATACGGATCAGACTATAGTACATTTGATTGCTACATATTCTTGGTATCGTCGAATTAGACGCTTGAGGTCCTAAATTGGAAAGTGATATAGTTTGATTTCGTATGCCTCATCTTCTAGTTTGATTCTATCACGACCAACATTTTTAACGCAATGACGAGAGTAGTAGAAAACACAGAAAAAACAAACCACAATACTACTCCAACAAAGAGGGGGTTAATTTTATTAAATGGTAAATTCAATCCTAACAAGCTTCTCGGTCCAACAACTTGGTTTCGGTTAGTACATATACTAGGTCAATACAAAGCAATCTTGATTCTTGACGTGTGCTTCTCGTGTGGAATAAATAAACACATTACCGACGAAGCATTGTTTCTGTTTTAGTGACAGCATGAACCATTCTCCGGAGAAGGACATAAGGACATCACCGACGAAGAAATTCTGGCGGCACTGAGACAGATGTTTCCTAACAAAGTACCTAAGTCCTGATGGTATGTAACCGATCTTTTCCCAGAAATTTTAGCATGTGATAGGAAGGGATGTATCAAACTATATTAAAGGTGGTGGAAAGGACAAGAAAATATAGATGAAGCTAAATCTACTCTAATTGTTTTTATTCATAAAGTGGCAAAATCGAAAGAACTAGTTGAGTTCAGGTTCAAATAGTTTGTGTAATGTCATCTACAAATTGGCTGCAAAAAACTTGGTGAACCAACTGATAGCGTTCATGGACAAGATCATTTATGCCAACCAAAGTGCTTTCTTTCCAGAAAGCATGATTACTGACAATGTACTCATAGCTTATGAGTTGTTTCAAAAATTGAAGATTGGGGAAAAAATAAAAAAGGCAGCCTAGCACATAAATTAGACATGGTAAAGGCCAATCATAGGGTGGAGAGAGATTTTTGGATTTTGTGCAGAAGAAGATGTGTTTCAGTCAATCATGGAGGGAAAAGTTATACAATGTGTCTCATCTATTAACCATAACTTCCCTATAAAAGAGACTGGTCTAAGAAGACAAATCCATCACGAGGACTGTGACATGGTGACCTTCTTTCCCCATATCTTTTTACACTTTGTGTGAAAGCTTTCTCTACCTCCAATATTTCTGCTATCAATAAAATTATTGCATGGTCCAAGATGACGGCCATCACATATCTTTCACCTCTTTTCATAGATGACAATGTTATTTTTGCTAAAATGGCTCGTCATGAATATGTAAAATTAGCTAATGTATTAGTCAATACATAAAAACATTGGGCCCGGAGATCAACCTTCATAATACAAAATTGTCTTTCAACAAGGGAGTTAGTCGGGATACCAGACATGGGATGCAAGTTCTATTGGGAGTCAAGGATGTGGAGAGACACACCAAATATCTAGGAATGCCAACAACTATTCAAAAATCTAAAAAGTAGGTGTTCATTTTTGTCAAAGAACAAATCTAAAAAAAGCTACCAGGATGGAAAGAGAAATTTATATCTAAGCCATGCAATGAGGTTCTTATCAAGACAATTACATAGGACATTCCTACTTATATTATGAATGTGTTTTAGATCCAATTATCTTGGAGGACATTTAGAGTTGAACAACGTGATTCTAATGGGGAGCACATGGCACAAAAAGGAAGGCTTCATGACAGTATTAGGAAAATTATGCAAATCCATGAAGAATGAAGGATTGGGTTTTAGAGATATGCAAGCTTCAATCAATCTTTACTGGACAAACAATTATGGAGATTTCATTCTAACAAGAACTCACTGGCTTACTCAGTCCTTATAGCTAGGTACTTCCTGAAATCTTTAATTCTTAAAGCCTCATGAGGATACAATCCAAGCTTCACTTGGAGGAGCATATGGGGGGGGCGGGGGGCGAATCTTGTCCTTCTTGAAGGTATCAAGTGGAGGGTAGGAAATGGTACCTCTATAAATATATGGTCAAATAGTTGGGTGAGAAATAGGGTTGGCAAACTTGTTGCTTATCAGAAACAAGTTCTAAACCCACCACTATGGATTTATGAGCTTATTGATGCACAAACAACTATATGGGAAGAAGAGATGTTGCAATCGATGTTCCCAAGGGAGGTCTGTGCTGACATTGTTAGCATACCTATCAATATAAGATTACATGAAGTTAGTCTAATATGGTGGCCAAATCTAAAATGGACGTTTACCACAAAATCAACATATTATCTTGGGCACCTAGGCAAAGTGGATTTCCTTTCTAGAAGGTATACTATAACTGACAATGTTTGGAGTATTATATCGATTTTCAAATGGATTCCCAATATGAGGCACTTCCTATTGTGTGTATGCATAGGGCTTTGGTTACAGTGAGAAGGTTATTAGCTACACACTAAAATTTGCACATTGTGTAATGCAGAAAAAGAAATAATATCTCATATGTTCTTTAGTTGTGTAGAAATTTAAAATGTGTGTATGTGTGAACTGATATAACATTTGATTGCACATATACAAACATAATCTCCAACCGATACACTTTTTTGGCTGTATGAAGCCTTAGACAAGGAGGGATGGATGATGCCATTGCAACCTTATGGGGGATATGTGTTGGTATGTATGCCCAGAGAGTCAATCATATGATGATTGTAATGGTATAATTTGTGAATGATTTGATTATTCATAAAGTCAAGCTTCCAATTTATTCTGTTTTATTAAGTTATGAGATAATGATGTAACATAATAAATGCATATATAAAGATATTACTCAATGATATATGTCTTCACGTACGTGACTTGAACAATAACATCATACAAATGTTAATAGTATATGCATTCTCATTATGTACATGGTCATATGTTATTGTGGAAGACAGATAGATAATAACAACACATAAGACTAGAGTTGTGCTCATTGATGAAAAAATCTCATTAGTCATGATATGTGATATCAAACCAAGTACACAAATACATCTTAGAGAATAGTGTATTGCACAGACCCATCATACGACTGACACATAGAAACCATTATAATGGTAGTCATAGTCAAGTCTCAAAGTGTTGGTGTTGATTGTGGTTCTTAGACCTGAAGTAACTACACTCATCACATGTCGTTCGATATACTTTGACACCATCCAACATATCCTGAATAAGGGTTGCCATAACAGTGATGATTGGGTGATTGTAACACAAGGGGACTAACTGTGAGTAATGTAGATGGGATTTGTCCCTCCTATAGGAGTATGATATCCTAGGCCTCTTGATAAGTGAGACTGTGAAATACATGGCCATGCACATGTGAGTCAATATGTGATATTGAGCTTACATATATCTTAGACGGTCTGCTCTGGTTCAAGAAACATAGATTGAATGTTGAAGAGGAAGACTACTCCATGCCTCAAGTTCAATCAGGATATCAGTGACAATGGAACTATACAAACATTGTAACAACAATCATAGATTGTAGGTGGAAGTTGTTCTCTAACTTTCCTTTTACTTGGGTAGCATTGATGTGCAACTAGGCACCACCCATTGCTTGTGATGCCATAACTGGTAACAGACATTCACTTCCAATGTAATATGTGACCTATAGGGTCACACACGTAGGAACTAACCTAGAAGAGGAGTGTTGATCATGAATGATAATTATATTGATTGCTAAAGTGTTTAAGTATTTATTTTAAGAAAAAAAATCAACTGATTGGACTCCCAACTGATCAGCTCATGTGATGAAATGACCACTTAGAATGTCAAGTTGATTGCATATTCCATTGTCTTAGTTCGGAATGAACTGGGGTACCAAATGACCGGTCACTTGGTGAACCGATCAACTAGGGTCATGAGATGACCAGATCGCTCTAGGAGATGCCCGGTTCGTGGTGCAATTAGATTGCATCAAGGATTAGTGCTAACGTCATTGCATGCATTAATTGGAATAGAATTTCCAATTCATATGTGGTTGGGAAACATGGGAACGACTAGTTGACTAGGTGAACCGATCGGTTGGCATGCCATCTGACTGGTTTTCCATTTGCATGTTGTGAATTTTTGAGATTTTGGTCCCTTCCACTCCCACACATACTAGGAGCCCTGAACCAAACCCATCCTATAAATTGAGGGTACTGGGGGCTTCTCATACCCATCAATTGTCTTTGAAAACTATTTGTCTTCTCCAGTTGTGGTAGATGAGAGAAACTGAGCAAGTCCTACCTGATAAAGGGAGGGATAGTAAGGGGGAACAATTGTGGGATAGCAAGTTAGTGACTAGTACATCAACGGGAGGGACAACTCCTTCACGTCCATTCTAGTAGGAAAACAAGAGTTGTAGGAGGTTTTTGTGGACTTCCATAGAGGCGTGGAGGCCATTGTCTGCCACTAGGAGGACAACATCAACCTACTATGTGTGGTGAGATCAAGAGCTACAACACACGAGCCCTAGTGCAACTAGAAGATAATTGTACGACTACAATCATGAGGAGATTGTCATCATACTTGATCCATGACCATGTATATCCTCAAAACCATACTTTACATTATATAGTTGTTGACATGATCTTTCGATCTAATGGGGATATGCTAGTATATTTTTTATTTCCACTGCCTATTTTGATGTCATATTTCCCAACAGTGGTATCAAAGCCACACAAACCTATATTTTAGGATAATTGATATAATCATTTTTTTGGCTTTTACCATTTATTTATTGCATACGATGTGAATATAAATGTCCAATCAAATACCACACATAATCCCAAAGAAAATATATATGATATATATATGCAATTTATACGTGTCGCCCAAAAAGCAAGTTTTGGAGGTGGATGTGTAGCATGGTTATGGACAATAACCATATTATTTGCGCACAATTGTGTGGTTGGTTATTCATATTTTATCTCGATTTGCATACTGATCCTCTGTCTTATCTTTCAATTATAAAAGTAATATTCTCTCCTACCTTTGCTCCCATTGAATGTAACTCGAGGTTTCTCTATAATCATGTGATAGTAGGATGGTTTATTTTCTTATTATGATGAAGATGAAGACGCTAAGCCTAGGCCAACTGACTGGTTCGAAGGCAAGCCGACCAGTTGGAGGACTGAGAAGGACCAAGGAGGACAAGCCAAACATATCAGTCAGTGAACCTGACTGATCGACTTGAAAACCTAGAAGATGGTGGACCATAGACCAGACGATAGGTGTGACAACTAGCCGATCAGGTAGGAGGCGATCCGAACCGATTAACCCAAATTGGCAAGCATAGATCTTCATCAACAACATGTTTTTGCATGAGATGTAGACCCTAGGTTGTGGTAATTCCTTGTGGCTCCAAGGAATTACATTAGAATGGCCATAACCATTGCCTTTTGTTTTATTGCATGTTTTTTTGTGGGATATAACATGTATATGATACGTACTATATATGTGGTGATTGGATAAAGTATATGCATTTATAAATACAAACTCCTTCAAATAAATATTATGTCTTAGATGCTTTCTGATAGAAACACACATGAAAAGCTTGATCGACTAAGTGTGCAAACCCCAAGGGCGGTGCAATGTCTATATCATGGAAGTGTGATGGTAATAATGTGGGCCTACCAAGCGGGTGCATTATTGTTGTAACATCCCTGACCTGGGTTATGCCTTAACCCTGGGAGTTTTGTTTAAGTAATTTAATTATATCCTGAATTTTATCTTGTGAAAAGTAATTAAGGCCCAAGAGGAACCTATGTTTCAATTTTGGTCATGTTTGAATAATGTTGAAGCAATGTTTGCTTATTTTGGACTAAAGTGCAAATTTCCCAAGTTGAGGAGTTAACTTGAAAATGTTACATGATAAGATGTTCCTCATATGTTGAAGCATAATGAGGATGAAGATGATGTATATGTATGTCTTGGGAAAAGCCTGAGTACTAAGAAAGAGCTGATAAAGCAATGTTTGTGCATTAAAACCTAGTTTTGGTATAATATGCAATTTACCCAAAACCTAGGCTTCAATATGCAAATTACCACTTCAGCATAGTTTCTAATGTTTCTTGGAATCATTTAGAGCAAAGAAAATGAGAGCGGCATCTCATTTGTATCTTTTTGGAGGAGAGAGAATCTTGATATTAAAATAATCAAGATTTAAGCATAATTGGAACCCTAATTCAATTTAATGCAAAAATAAATAAAATAACAGAAGGGCCTTCAACCAAAAACGAAATGGTTGAATTTGATCAAATGTGAACATCCTTGAGCCTTGCAAAGGTAACAAAAATATCCAAAGGAATGGATAACTCACTCACATTATTAAAAGGAAAAGTAATATCCACTAAAAAAATGATATTAGTATAATATGATTAAGGTGCTTAATTTCTTTTCTTTTAATTCTTGGATAATGAAGAAGTTTTTAAAGGGGGAGAAGATGGCTTCATGGACAAGGAATTGAAGGGGAAGATGTGACACTAATTTTGGAATTAAAAGATTTTATAAGGCATTTTCTCTCTCATTGATTTTCTTATAAAAACACCTTTTACAACTCAAATCAAAGGCTTTTTTGAATCCACTTCCTCTCTTTGCTTGCAAAAACGACCAAGGGATATAGGAGCATCAGTAGGACGACCCCCAACCTGTTGGTAAGCTTCTTGATCTTCTTTCACCTTGATTTCATGGTGAAAATAACAAAACAATGCATGATTTCTTCTCTATTTCACTCCATCTTCAATCCTAGCTAATCTTTTCACTCCAAAGCTTGAGGACGAGCCTTGGGAGAGTTGCAAAAGCTTCCTCCACCATTTTTGACGTGAAGATCCTAGCTTTTAAGCTCAATTGGAGGCGGGTTATATAACTCAAACCCTTAAATATTGTTATTGCATTCAAATCTCCATTATTTGTTGAACGTTTTGTTCTATTTGAAATTCCCTTGATTCATTGCTGTAATTACCATGAAAATGGCAGTAGCTTTTGAATGAACGAAGGTAGATGATGATGACATCATCTTAAGAACATATTTCAACAAGTTTTCCTTGCAAACAGTTTTAAGACTTTGGTCCAAACAGTTTCACCAAACCGTTTGGAGACTAAACAGTTTGAAAACCGTTTCGAGTCTTGAACCCCAAACTGTTTAGATGAGTTGACCGTTTGGATGGGTTGACCATTTGAGGTGAGGACCCTAGTACATATTGTATGAGTATCTAATGGTTCCAATTGATTGAATCAATATATGGACAATGATCCAATTAGAAACCCTAATCGAGTTAAGTGCTGATTTTGCAATCGAATGAATTAAATCATTGGGTTGATTAACCCAAACGGTCTCAAGACCATTTACAGATCACCCAAACGGTCTCAAGACCGTTTGGAGGTCAACAAATACCGTTTGGAGGTCTAGGGTTGAGTATGGTTGAGTTTTTGAAGGTCCAAAGATAGCAAATGATAATGCAATCAATAGTTCAATTGTTGATCAATCTAATGAACCCTAATTGAATTTCACAATTTTAAGTGATGGGATGGGGAAAACAATCTCAAGACCGTTTGGATGTCATCCAAATGACCTCAAGACCGTTTGGTGTCAGGTCATGCCCAATTTGAATGATGGTCCAATAATTTCAAAGCAATTAGTTCCACAATGACTAATATTGAAAGTTCATCGATTTAAACCCTAATTCAATTGGGTTCAAAACCCTAATTGATGATCAATTGAAAGTATAATCAATTGAAAGATGATTCAATAAGCTCAATTTAAGTATGGTTCTTAGGTTCAATTGATGAGTAATTACATGGATTCAATTTATGAAGGGAATAATCTTGGAAACCCTAAATCAATATGAGCGGTTGAGACCATTTTTGGTCCAATCAGTTTTGAGGAGGTTTGGACCAAATGGCCTCAAGACCGTTTGAGACTCAAACGATCCCAAGTACATATGTTCTAAATGGTTTCAAGAACCAACTTTGTCAAACGGTTTCAAGGACCAACTTTTTGAAACGGTTTCAACCACCAACTTTGTCAAACGGTTTCAAGCACCAACTTTGCTAAACAGTTTCAAACTGTTAGATTGAAAAAATGTACATGGATATATTTCTATATATCATTAACATCCTCAGGATCAATATAGAACTTATAGTTGAATCTATATAAAAAAAAAGGGCAAAACCGTTTGGAGGTCTAAACGGCCTGAGACCGTTTGGAGGTCTAAATGTTCATAGAACGTTTGGAGGTATTTCAAGCAAGACCGTTTGAGGTCTGGTTGGTCAAGACCGTTTGGGGTCTAAGTGACCAAGACCGTTTGGAAGTAATTAACCAAAATCGTATGGACAATTAAGGTGATTGAAGGTCAATTGTCTAATTGATCATTACATGATGTAAATCAAGGATGATTATAGTAATTGTACCCTTAATAAGATAGGGTGATTAGTATCTCTTGAACGATTAATCTTTAATGATTATAGAAGTAACGACATAATACATTGTGTCAACTTTCATTCAAGATGAGTTGACCTAATATAGTCAAGTCTAAAGTAAGTATTATCTTATAGAGGATGAGAGAGAGAGAGAGAACTTCCTACATGAATGATAATTATGTAGTGGTCAAGTCTTAGGACTCCCAACATGAATGAATGTATAATTAGGATATGATCCTTGATAAAGAGATCATGAACCCTAATTAGGAAGGTTGATGATCCCTGACCCTAATTTAGGGCAATGTTAGGTGTAATCCTAATCTACGGTATGGAAGTAACCCTAATTAAGGGTGATGACATGAGTAACCCTAATTCAGGGTAATGTAATACAAAACCCTAATAGGGATGAATAGTAAACCCTAATGGTGGGTTATAGAATATGAAACCCTAATCTAGGGTAATGCCATGTGAAGCCCTAAATTAGAATAATGTTATGTGGAACCCTGATGCAATGATGAGATGTGAGACTCAAATCCAGGGTGATGATATATGAAACCCTAGTGATGGCATAATGGTCAATACACTAAAGTAGGGTGTGGCTAATATAATCAAGTAAGATGAGAATGTTACACCCATGAAGGGTGAAATTGATAAACCATATGAATGGTAATGTTGATATTTTAATGAGTACGAGTATAAGGGACATGATGATACCTAGATCATTACATATCTAACTCTATGCATGAGTAACAACCTTATATATCTTACAAGGATGAAGACAAGAAACTCTTAGGAGTGATGTATGCAACACTAAATAATGGTGTGGATAACATCTTAAGAGTTGAAATACCTAGAGTGGTTGATAATGGTTTATTCTATATCAACAATGCCTAACCATTGGATAAGTCCATATCATTAAAGATAACTGGACAATTCTAATATGTGACCTATGTACTATATGATTAAAGTGATAGGTGAATAGTTAAAAGTATTAAGAGGGAATTACCTTAATACAAGATAAGTTCACAAAATTAGGTGAGTTAGAAAGTAATAAGTAAAGTGGTATATCGAGAAATGATAATTATCATGTATTTATCATTTCAGGGTTGACATACCTTGATGAACCTAAAATCCAATATACTTGGATAAGAAACACAAGAAGTGTGTGTTATGTAAATTATTACAATAAAGATGTAATGAATTCAATGCACTTTGATAAGTATTGACTAACATTATGAGAAAGGGGATTAAGTTAAGATAATGGGTATGATATAACCATACCATGGCAAGGTTGAGAGATGAACTCATACCTTGAACTAATAATCATTAAATGCTATATGATGAGAGTAATGATCATGAGTAAATACTTATGATACCATTAAATGCTGCTAGATGAATGGAACAATATATTAGGGTTGGATAGACAATATAAACATGAAACCCTAATAAATTTGAAATGGGAAAACCCTAAACCTAATTTTTGGGTAAAAGGATGAAAAGCCTATTTGATAGTAAACCCTAATCCTGATAAAGGAATGGTGGTGTTACTATTGTATCACCTGATGTGATAAATGTTTTATATGACTGTTATTCTATCTATTAACCATGCAAATACCATGAGATGATGAACATAGCCAGGTTTGAGCTATGACTTTTATATAACAAAAATGTTGATTGGCCTTGTGTGCCTTAATTTTTGGTTGCTTAGTAAAAGTAAAAAAATGTGCATGGACTTTATGAGTCATATGAGTAAGTCGTTGCATAGTGAAAGGTGACAAGATACTTAATGAGCCTTGTGATCCATGTGACACACTTGTGTAACAAGTATCATGTATACTTGGGTCTGAGGACCTAGAGGTAATAGTTACCTAACAAGTGGTAACAGTGATTAATGATGAACTGAGGGTATGAATGCCCCATTTTGACAATTAAGATAATGATGTTGCTGTGAGATGTGAACTTTCAAGTAATGAGATAAGGGATTAAACTCCCAATGTATTATAAGTTCTGGTAAGCAATAGATAAGAGCTTACATGTTTCTTTATAGCATTTTGTCATAATAATTCTTGTTTGAGAACTTGACTGATGCTAAAAGAATATGCTAATGTACTTAATTAATCAAGTAAAATCATATCATCTAGAGCCCTGACCATAGATCCATCATCGTCAGTAATTTGGTGATGGTGAAATGGGTTGCTCCGCGGCACAAACCCGGAATGCATATTTTGAATATGTGGGGGTAATGGGAGAACATATCCTTACGTCCTGATGGGGGAATTGATAAAAGGTAAACATTAAACCTCTCAATCCTTTATTATTTGTACTGGAGTGGATGTATTACGAATCTCCTGATGATTGGGATAGATGCAGTACACATCTCCCAATAACATTAATGTCGGATCGATGGAGGTAAACATGAAATCTCTCGATCGTGAAGAGAGTGCAGCTGCCACTGTAACTCTATAACGAAGTTTCCAGTATACCCTGGAAATCTATCTATCAGAGACACAAGATGTCCTGCATGTAGTCTTGCACTGACCGAGATGTGGGAGGTCTTGGAAGCCAGCTCTTTCATTGACCTTGTATGGTACCGATTTCCAATTTGCAATGGTCGGTTGGAGTATGAGCGGTATAACTCATCTCCTCAGGGCATAAGTGTGATTGTAAAACGTAATCAACCGTATAGCATGTTTTCTTAAGGATTGAATACGGGAATTTACTGGCTGATGTTACATTTCTTTTATGCATCTCTAGTTGATAGACGTTATTTATATCTCTTTATATTCATTGCAAGTAGATGGATGAATTATAATTCTACCATGGGTAGATGCAATATTCTCCTTAGGAAAGGAGATTACTTTACTCCATTCATACAAGGATTAATACTGTTGTTAATATATAAGAACTCATGCTCAGTTTTATTTTAATAATTTGCAATAATAAGGTTTTGGCAGAGAGTTATATCTCCCGCTGGGGCAATTTACAATTGTCTCACACCCTTGGGATCCAACTTTTTAGGCAAACATAGGAGAAGAAGTAGGAACCCTATAGCAAGGGAAAGGTGGCAGCAACAACAAGGACAACAATGATAACTCAGGTGGAGGCACTGGCTGCCAAGTTTTGTATAGAAATTCCTATGTGTCGTCTCTGTACTCTCAGGTCCACGGAGTCAGTAGATAGTTCTTTTATAATCGATCTGAGATTTTGGCTTGAACACCTCAAGGTTTTATGTTGTTGATGTATAGTTTGGCAAAGTAACTATTGTAAGTAATCCTCGAGAAGGGATGATACATGGAATGTACTTGCGAACTAGGATGTATATGTAACACTTTGGTTCTTGTTATAAGAGTTTCCTAGAATTGGATCTCTTTGCAAAAAGTTTTAATTTTTAGTAATTCCACTGTTAACGAATGCTTCCGCTTAAGTAAATCCTATTTTTGTAAGTTGGATGTCACAATTGTCGTATTGGATTTAGGGTCATGCTTAACTATGTAGACTTAATGTGATTAAGCACCAGAAGCATGCAAATGATTATGGCAAGGAGTTGTGCATATCATCTATCCAATAGTTGCACATGATTCATTTGCAAAAAAGTTGATTACCTTAATAATTGACTATAGACATTGGCATCGGTCGGGTAATAGTTGAATTATTAGCACACTAGAAGATTGTGCGCTGCAATCTTTCGAATTGATATGTGAGGGCTATCAATTTAAATAAAATAGTGAGGGTGATAATTAATTAAAGACCTAATTGAGTATCGTCAATTTTCCAAATCAAATCAAATTAAAAAGGGTTATGACAAATTGCAATTTTTTCTTGTCGAATCAAATGACAAACAATTCATTGTTGGGATCAGTCCTTAGGAAGGAAAAACTTGACGGGACACATTTTCACGACTAGTATTAGATTTTCAGAAGGGTTCTCAATGAAGAGTGAAATATTTATGTCTAGATAAACTAGTGCCAGAAATACCTACTCCTGATGTGCCTAGGGATGAGGTGGATGCTTACTAGAAGCATGCCAATGATGCCTTGGACATAAAGTACCTTATGCTAAGTTCCATGAACTATGATGTAAGACCCCTGACCTATGTTTTGGGTTAACCCTATTTGTTTTGGATTGATGTTGTTCTTAGAACCTTTCTATAATCATTTGAGATGATCTTAGAGCATGTGGAGAGCTTAAGTACCTAGTTTGAGCTTGTTTGCATATTGTTTGTGCTTTCTGTGCTAGTTTTGGTACAAATTGCAAATTACCCATTTAAAGGGATATTCTTGTAATTTGCCACCTCTAGAGTGTTTGTTCTTTATCTTGGCTTCATGAATGAGGTTTGGTGCTTTGGGATGCTTTGATGGACCCTTAGTTGGCTAGTATCACCCTTAGTGGTGATTAGGGTTTTCTAAGGTTTAGTATGCCTTGACCATGTGTGTTGGTTTGTTTCGACGTAGGTTGCGACCTAGGGCCTGGTTTGATGGTGTCACAGTCAAGACACCTCCTCTAGGTATGGTTTTCACGATTGAGATGGTCTTGGGAGTTTGGGTCGAGATGGGTGCTCTTGTATAGAGTGTCTCGACCTAGGGTTTGTAGTGGCCTTGTGTGGTGACCTAGTGGTTCTTAGTGGTGTGTTGTGAGCATGGGTGGTTCCCTCAGTGTGTTTCAGTCGTGACATGAGGGTTGGGTGGGGGGCTTGGTGGTCGAGATCCAACCTAGAGTGTATCGCCATCTCTTGCATGTGGGCTTTATGTGGTTTCATGTTAGTTTCTTGAGTGGAAAAGTGTCCCTTTGGGGCCTTCTTTTGTAGACACCACATCCCTTGTGCTATCTCTCTCCTCCTTTGCTATATAAACCCTATTCTCTCCATATAAGTGATCTTTTTCAGCCATCCTCTCTCTACTTCCTTGCTTGAACAATCTTGGAGCTTGGTGGAGCAGGAAGGATTTGTTCTTGGTACTTTGGAGGTGGTTCAACCCTTGCATGTGGTGTTTGTGGTGATCCTTGGTCATCTTCAACCTTAGTGAGTGTTTATCTTCTTTTTTAATGTTTTCTTTGGGTCTTTTACCCCATCTTCTTCCTTTTTCTTGGCCCTGTACCATGTTTTGACATGGTGGTCGTTCTTGAAAGTAAGCTCCTCATCACAAGGGTAATAAGCCATGTTTTGACAAGGCGACACCCAAGTGAGAGGGAGTTTCTTCTCTCTTTTACCCTTCTTTCTTTTTGTTCGGCCTTGAACTTCTTGCCCTCTTTCTTGAGCTATCCTTTGACCTTGGTTTTTCCTCTTTCTTGAGGTGATCTTATGGCTGAAAGTGGAGCTTTTGGTGGAGCTTAATCTTACTTGGTGATCGTGTGCTTGGAGCTTACCTTCCTTGTAGTTGATCTTCTTTAGGGCATGTTATATAACTCTTAACCTCCTCTATTATTGCACTCTTTATGCTTGTGTGTGTAAGGACCCTGACCTATGTTTAGGGTTTACCCTGTTTGTTTTGCTTAACCTTGGTGGTTTGATGCTTGCTAATCACCTTTGAATAGTGATTAGGGTTTTTGTCGTGCCTTGTTGAGAGTTCGAGGGGCTACTTGCAAATAACCCAAGTTTAGGGTTTTGTGTGCAAGTTGGTAATCTTGTGAGATGTTTTCCCCTCTTTGCTTCCTCTAGGGTTGAGAGGAAGGCTTGGGCTTGTTGTTTGAGTTCTTTGGGTCTGAGTTGAGCTTGTTTGGGCCTTGAGATGTGTTGCTTGGGCCTGTTTGAGCTTTGTGTCATCCAACACCATGGTGTGTCGCCCAGTAGCTTGTTTGTGTCACCCAGCAGGAGTTGTTGCTTGTATCGCCCATGTGGCTTGACCATGTTTGGTGGACACTTGGTGCATATCTTGGACAAGTGTCTCTTGGTGTGCTAATGTGTTGGCTTGAACCCTAGGACAAGTGTCCCTTGGGTGGACGACACTTAGCATGGATCCACCTTGTTTTCTCCTCCCTTTCTTTCTATATATGTAGCTCTTCTCCATGCCTTAGTTTCCTTTTCTCTTTTGGTCTCTCCTCCACCTTGAGTGCACGACACTCCTCCCTCTCTTGCTTGTGTCGGCCGAGACACTCTCCTGGAGTTGCAGTGGTGGCCGATACCCTATCTTGGAGCAGCTTTGGTGGACGACATCCCTTGGAGCTTGAAGTGCATCTTCTTCCTTGGAGCTTGGAGCTTAAGGTGGGTTGCATAACTTCTAACCCTAACTTCTTTACCTCATGTTTTTGTTCGTCTTCTTGTTCATAGATTAGTAGCTTGGACTTGTACCTTGCTTGAGTTTCTTTTGGTGGCCGATCCCTCTCTAGGGTTTAGGGTTCCTTTGTGAACCTTGCTTTCTAGAGTTTAGGGTTTCGTTGTGCTAGAGGTAGGTGATGGCCCTTGTTGGGCGACATCCTCTCTTGCCTTGATGATGGGTGATATCCTCCCTTGGTTTGGGTGTGTTGGGCGACACCCTTGTTCTTGTGATGTGCGACATAGTAGTGTTCTATGTGTTGGCCGATGTGGTAACCATGTTGAGCGATATGGTCCTTTGAGTTGGGCGAGACCCTATCTTGACTTGGTGTTGGGCGAGATGAGTACCTTGTGGTGGGTGACATGGTGAGTGCTCTTGTGTTGAGTGATAGGTCCATCTAGTGAGGTGTTGGCCGATATGGTGAGCATGATGGGCGAGATGATCCTTCTTGTGTTGAGAGACATCCTCTTCCTCATGGTGGGCGATAGACCTAGTCTCTTGGTTGTTTGTTGGGGTTGGCCAGTAGCCATGCATGGTGTGATGGTCGACACCCATGTTGGCCGACACCCATGGTGGCCGATAGCCCTAATGGCCGATAGCCATGGTGGGAGACAACCTAAGGTTGAGTAAGTGTCGGCCGACAGGCCTTGATAGGTTTTAGTGAGGGTATGTGGTCCTATGGTGACGGTTTCAAGTGTTATGGAAGTAAACGCTTATACACAATATAATGATAGCGATGCCCTATGATAATAATAATGATAACAATAACGCTAATGGTGCTATTGATAGCAAAGATGTTAATAATGTTGTTGATGGTAATAATGTAAATGATGGTGATGTCATGCTAGTAGTGAGGGCAATAATAATGTTAATGTTGGTAATGATGATGCTAGGTGACAGTTACATTAATAGTTTGCTTAATGACATAGCAATGAAGATAATAGTAGATGATGATAGTAATAATCCTGATAATAGTAATGGTGGTAACAAGGGTAGTAATGGCATGCATGATGTAAGTCTTATGGTTACATGTTAATGGCAATATTAAATGGTAGTTACATTAATGGTGGCTTATTGAGAAAGATAATAATGGTGATAGTGGATGGTAACAGTAATGACTTTGGTAACAATAGTGGTTGCTATGTGTACTCAACATGTTCTCTATATATAGCGAATACCTTGATTGTTTGTATAACCTTGAGATAAGGGTAAGCTTGAATATGATTTGTTAATGAGGTGCTTAATACACTTGATCACCAAATAGTGTAAGAATGATAAGTAGAGTATCTTGAATGATAGCTCATGATAGTGAGCATATTCCTTATGTCGAATCTATGGTTTTTGTGTATCCTAACCATGCAGGTGATGTGTAGCCATGAAGGGGATATGTGACAAATTTGATGAGTAACACTACCTTGATATTTGTTCTATGAGATTATATATGTAATGTGTTGATCCCATGATGATAATGTGAGCCTTGAGAGGCATTGATAGTACATGATGAAGGATTGATATCCCATGGTATGTGATGATCCTTGATATGGATCTGGATGGTTGGCAAGAGGTCAAGTGGTAACATGTGATGTTGGATCCTTGTGATGGATCAGGTTGATGAGGTTTCAATAATAATATAATGTTCTTTATTTTCTGTTATATCTTGCATGTTATATAACTTGGTTGAATCCTGCAATCCATCTAAAAGATACTAATTAATCACAGTGAAATATATCATGTAGTTTGCCCTGGCCATAGATCCATCATCGTCAGGACTTGGTGATGGTGAAACAGGTTCTCCTATGGGTTAACCTGGAAGCGCATATTGTTGAATATGTGTAGGTTGCTCCTAGCCTGAAAATGAGGAGGTAAGAGTGTAACATCGGTTACAGACTCAGATATGTATGAAGAGCATGGTGAACATGCCCATGGATCAGGATATGTGATGTATGGAGCATGAATGCGTTCATGGCTCAGAGCACGGTGAACCGGCCCGTGGCTCAGTTTTACTAGCGTCGAGACCTGTACCAAGGCGGGCTAGAGTGAGGGTAGCCTATGGAGCTGACCCTGTGGCTTAGACCACTTCAGCATGTGACTGCGGTCCTGCTTGTGTTGTACTCGTGTACTGACCACGAGGTGGGAGGTCGTGGAGTCCGGCTCTTCCATTGACCTTGTATGGCACTGGATTTAGGCTTCACAGCCGAAGGTTGGATTTGAATGGTACGACTCAAATCCTCAGGGCACAATAATATGTAATACAACAGTTAAGTACTTATTGCTTAGGATAAACACGAAACATTGGTTGAGGCCTTGTTTGTGTAATATCTTCGTTATATGTTGCAGGTTATGTGATAATATGTCTGATCTTGATAAGCAGGTTATGTGACATTATATCTTGTTCTGATAATCATGTTATATAGGGATACATCTTATCCTGTTAATCATATTCCTTGAGATATATCTGGTTATATGCTTTTGTATAGCGGGTAAGCTTGTCGGTAAGAATAATCTATTTTATATAGATTGCTCTTGTTATACCTGTTATTAGATATCTGCTGCTATAGTATATCTTGTTGAGGTTCTGTAGTTGCGGTGGGGAGTTATGTTTCCCGCTGGGACAATTGTTCAATTGTCTCACCCCGCTGGTTTAACCCCTTTTTAGGTGGTCGAGGTAGGCGAGGTCATGGTCGTGGTGTTGCGGCCGAGCAGCTTGAGGAGCAGTAGAAGGCAAGCGATGGACATGCTACTATTTTGGATGTTTTGTAGTAGAGTCTAGAGTCATCCCTGTACTCTCAGGTCCTTGGCAGTGTTTTGACGTTGTTTCACGATGACCGATCGATGATGTTTGTATATCCTACGATTGGCCGGATGCGGGCCTTTTCTGTATATGAATAGGTGGTGATCTCATGTGATGGATGAACAACTGTTTCTGAGCTGTAGACACGTATCAGATCTTGTGTATGTATATATATATATATGACATGTTTCCTTGCAGAATGAGGACGTGAAAGTAATAGTTTCACAGTTTATCAGTTTTCCGCAATCGGTTTTAATTAACCCATGTTTTCATAATCTGTGGTTATGGTGATTTCCGCATGTTTTCGCGTAACACCTCGTTATCTGTGTGATAATGGGATGTGTTGCCATAGCGTGTTACTATTTTCTCTCTCTAAATGTTTCCTTAACATGCTAACAGATTGTCATAGACCTTAGGCCTTGGATGATGTTGAGATCATGCTTGGTTTGGATGTAATCCAAAACCCTAATTCCTTTATACCTGATTTTTGGTGTTTGTGGTTCATGGTGATTGTCCTTCCTTTCTTGACGTTGTCTGAGTTGCATGCATGATGATCAAGTGTTTTAATGTTCTACGTATTTTGATTGGTTTTGAAGGTGGTGATCTTGGTTTCTCTCCCTTGCTGAGGTTCCTTTTCATGGTGGTTTCATGAAGCTTGTTTTAGGGGTTGATGACCGTTTTGCATGAGGTTTTCCGCTATGGTAATGACAGGTTTCCCTTGTTGTGTCACCTATTTTAGCCATGGGTTATCTCTATTTTGACCTTGGTTTGATCTTAGTTCATTGTCTTAGTGGTGGCTTGACCCTTGGTGGTCACCATGCCTTGTTTTTTCGTGGGTTGCGACATCTCTTTGGCTTGAGGTTTTGGGTTGCAACGAGTGATCTTGTGGAGGCCACGACATCCTTCTCCTTGATGGTCACAACACCTACTTCCTTGAGAGTCAGAAAACACCTTGGTTTGGTCGATTTATTTCCCTTTTACTTGGTTGGTCGTGACATGGCTTGGTCTTGAGTTATGCCTTTGTCACGGGTTGAGATGATCCTTGTTCTTGGGTCGTGACATTCTTCCTCAGGTGGGTGAAACCCTAACTCTAGCTAGATGTGACTTAGTTGCTTGTTGGTCGAGGCAGGGTACACCCTTGGTGTGTCACAATCATGACATGGAATAGGTTGTTCGCAGTCATAACACCATGGATGGTGGTGGCTGCGACCCATGAATGGTGGTTGTCACGACACATACTTGATGGTTGGTTGAGTCACACGTTTGAACCCTTAATCAATGCATTGGTATAAATAATGTTTGAGCCATGTGTAGTGCTATTTAGATAGTTGTTTTCTTAACATTAATCATGCTTCCTAACCCTAAGTATTCCAAGAATGTGGGTGATGCTATATCTTGGGTTTAGTACTTGTATGTACCTGCAAAATCCTTATCGGCTAAAGCTTAGAACCCTAACCCTAATGCTCAATTATGTGTTTGCTTTCTCTCTCATGAGATGTTCATCATGTATAATGTATTCTCTCTCTTGTTTATAAGCCCTAACCTTGCATGTGATATCTATGACATGTTTTGTGTATGCTATGGTGATGATTATGTGATATAGAGGGGTGTTTATGCAGAATAATGAGACAATAATGTGACGATGAACATGCAAGGCTTAATATGATAGGTCCTATGACCTAGTGATGGCTTCATGCCTATTGAAAGGTGATATACTCAAGTGATGTGATTAAGGGATTGAGACCCCGTGATGATATGTTACATTGATGATTGCCTTATGGCAAAGCTTGGAATACTATGTGGTGGTTGTGTGACAAGTTCACACCTTGTACATTTTATATCTTCTGAAGTTGCAACACACCCATACTCATGTAGAGTTCGTTTTAGCTTTATACATTGTAATTTGATTGATGCTTAAAGTCACCAAATTGAATAATTAATCAAGTGAAACCTAATCATGTAGTTTTCCTTGTCCCATAGATCGGATTCCAGTGTCAGATTTATTTGTTGGATCCAAGAAATGAGTTTAACTCGGTGCACATATTTTGAATATGTAGGGGTGTAAGTCGAGTGTCTCCTTGCATCCACAATTAGAGGTTTTCTAAGACGTCCATGCATGAGCTATCTCCTTGTGATATGGATGGCCATGATGTTGGTATGTATGCCCTGAGAGCCAATCATGGGATGATTGGTGGGATACATTAAGATTGATTTGATGAACATCAAAGGAAAGCTTCCAATTCTTTCTGGTTCAGTCATATGAGATAATGATAGAACATATTGAATGTCTAGAGAATGACAATACTCAATGACATATGCTTTCAAGTTGATGACCTAAATGATGAGATCATACGGATGCTAAGAGTTTGTACATTCTTATTATGTCCCTTGTCAGATGTCATTGTAGAAGGTAGATAGACAACAATGACACACACGACTAGATTGTGGTGTTGGTTGATGACAGAATATCATTAGTCATGATATGGAGATATCAAACCAAACACATAGGTACTTTTTAGAGAACAAGTGTACCAGACAGAGCCACCGTGAGTTTGACACATGGAACCATGACATGGTAGTCACTGTCAGTTCTCACAATGATGGTGGTGAGTGTGATTCTTTGACCTGAAATCACTACACTCAACACATGTCATTGGGTACACTTTGACATCATTAAACGCAGTCCTGAAACAAGGGTTATTATAAAGGTGTTGATTGGGTGGCTTTGACACATGTGGATTTTGAAGGGTGAGTGTTAGATATGGGATTTGTTCCTCCTGAGGGAGTTTAATATCCATGTCCACTTGATGAGTAGGATTGAGATAGGCATACACACATGTGTGAATCAGTATGTGATATTGATGTCATACATATCTCCTCCAATCTACTCTGAGATCAAGAAAGTGAATGAACATTGACAGGATGACTGTTCCATGCCTTGAGTTCATTCGGGATATCAGTGACAAAGGATTGAAAGTTGTTCTCCAACTTTCCTTTTCACTTGGGTAGCACTGATGTGCGACTAGGCACTGCTCTTTGCTTGTGAAGTCATAAGTGTTATGGACTTTCACTTCCAATGTGAAATGGGCCTGTAGGGTCACACACATAGGATTTAACCTGGAAGAGGAGTTTATCCACAAACGATGTTTAGATTGATTATTAAAGGAGTTTAGTAGTTCAATTAAGCACTCAATTAATTGATAGCTCAAAATCATAGTATTCAAGGTGTTGGACCAGATGATTAAGAGTATCAGATTGATTGGAACTACAATTGACTGATTTGCACAGTCTACTACTCAAACCGATCGGCTCATAGGGTTGAACCGATCAGCTCAGGTTGGTGAACTGACCGGCTCAAAGTGGTGAGTCGATCGGCTCATGTGTCAATGAAATGATCGGCTCAATTGTTGAACTGGTTGATTCGTGTGACCAACTGAGATCATTTGGAAAGACAGAAGACTCTTGTTTTAAATACATATGTGTTTCACTTGTACAAATTTGATTTGGACAAGGACTAATATTTGATTAGTTGGAAACGAACATGAAAGTCAATTTGAGTTGGACCAGGACCACGAACCGATCAGCTCAAGCATGAACCGCTCAGCTCAAGGTCACAACCGACCGGTTCAGGCGTGAACCAATCAACTCAGGTCCCCAACCGATCGGTTAATGCTTGAAACGATTGGTTTAGGTGGCGCAGTTGGTTGTTTTTGTGGAAAATCTTGAACCCTTCTACTCCTGATTTAATCCTGCATTGCCCGGGGTAGAGAACCCTGACCCATGACCCTCATATATATAGGGGTATTGGGGGCTTCTCTGACAGTACAACTCAGAACACCAGTTGCTCTGCAAAGTTGTCGTTCTCTTTGGTTGTGGTAACCACGAGAGCTCGAGTAAGTGCTACCCGATAAGGGAGGCACAACAAGGGAAACACAACTGCAGAAAGGAGACTGGTGGCAGGAGAGTGTGTCGGTGACTAGTACGCTGATAGGAGGGTATGACTCCTTCTGAAGCCTTGTCAGACAAGGCAATTGGAGTTCCAGGTGGTCCATGTGGACTACTACAGAGGCGGGAGACTTCTGCTGCTCAGAGGATAGCTGTCAATCCTGATAGTCCCAGTGAGACCAGGGGCTGCACAGACATCGTCCAAGACCAGAGGTGAAGACTGTGCAAGCTGCGAGATAATGTTATCGATCAAGCCTCGGGACAAGGTATGTCTCTACAAGACATCTTTCCTATTGTATAGACGTTGGCGCAATTCTTTTTCTGGGTTTGGGAAAAGAAAATATTTTTGTTTCTACTTCCTTCTCTGCCTCTCCTAAAACCCAATAGTGGTATCAGAGCTACGTCAACTGCTCTATACTTTAGGATTATCGATGTGACCGATTTGGGTTTGTCTCCTTTATATATTGCATATGATGCGAATAAAATTGGCTTTATGCATGTCCAAATCATAAATCCATAAATCCCAATATACATATATGATATGTAATATGAATGCACTCGATACACGTCGCCCTTAAACGAGTTTTGTGGTGGATGTATAGCGTGGTTATGGCCAATAAACCCTATGTCTGTGTATGGTTGAATGTGGTTGCTTGCATCTCCGTCTGCGCACCGATTCCCTACCTCCTTTTCTTGATGTAACTCGAGATAACTCGAGATTTCTATAAGGACCCTGACCTGTGTTTAGGGTTTAACCTTGATGGTTTGATGCTTGCTAATCACCTCTAAGTGGTGATTAGGGTTTGGTTGTGCTTTGTTGAGAGTTCGAGGGGCTACTTGCAGATAACCCAAGTTTAGGGTTTTGTGTGCAAGTTGGTCATCTTGTGAGATGTTTTCCCCTCTTTGCTTCCTCTAGGGTTGAGAGGAAGGCTTGGGCTTGTTGTTTGAGTTCTTTGGGCCTGAGTTGAGCTTGTTTGGGCCTTGAGATGTGTTGCTTGGGCCTGTTTGAGCTTTGTGTCATCCAACACCATGGTGTGTCTCCCAATAGCTTGTTTGTGTCGCCCAGCAGGAGTTGTTGCTTGTATCGCCCATGTGGCTTGACCATGTTTGGTGGACACTTGGTGCATATCTTGGACAAGTGTCTCTTGGTGTGCTAATGTGTTGGCTTGAACCCTAGAACAAGTGTCCCTTGGGTGGATGACACTTAGCATGGATCCACCTTGTTTTCTCCTCCCTTTCTTTCTATATATGTAGCTCTTCTCCTTGCCTTAGTTTCCTTTGCTCTTTTGGTCTCTCCTCCACCTTGAGTGCACGACACTCCTCCCTCTCTTTCTTGTGTCGGCCGAGACACTCTCCTGGAGTTGCAGTGGTAGCCGATACCCTCTCTTGGAGCAGCTTTGGTGGACGACTTCCCTTGGAGCTTGAAGTGCATCTTCTTCCTTGGAGCTTGGAGCTTAAGGCGGGTTGCATAACTTCTAACCCTAACTTCTTTACCTCTTGTTCTTGTTCTTGTTCATAGATTAGTAGCTTAGACTTGTACCGTGCTTGAGTTCCTTTGGTGGCCGACCCCCCTCTAGGGTTTAGGGTTCCTTTGTGCACCTTGCTTTCTAGGGTTTAGGGTTTCCTTGTGCTGGAGGTAGGTGATGGCCCTTGTTGGGAGACATCCTCTCTTGCCTTGATGATGGGCAATATCCTCCCTTGGTTTGGGTGTGTTGGGAGACACCCTTGTTCTTGTGATGGGTGACATAGTGGTGTTCTTTGTGTTGGCCGATGTGGTGACCATGTTGAGCGATATGGTCCTTTGAGTTGGGCGAGGCCCTATCTTGACTTGGTGTTGGGCGAGATGAGTACTTCGTGATGGGCGACATGGTGAGTGCTCTTGTGTGGAGTGATAGGTCAAGCTAGTGAGGTGTTGGCCGATATGGTGAGCATGATGGACGAGATGATCCTTCTTGTGTTGAGAGACATCCTCTTCCTCATGGTGGGCGATAGACCTAGTCTCTTGGTTGTTTGTTGGGGTTGGCTGATAGCCATGCATGGTGTGCTGGTCGACACCCATGCTGGTCCACACCCATGCTGGCCGATAGCCCTAATGGCCAATAGCCATGGTGGGCGATAGCCTAAGGTTGAGTAAGTGTCGGCCGACAGGCCTTGATAGGTTTTAGTGAGGGTATGTGGTCCTATGGTGACAGTTTCAAGTGTTATGGAAGTAAACGCTTATACACAACATAATGATAGTAATGCCCTATGACAATGATAATGATAACAATAACGTCAATGGTGCTATTGATAGCAAAGATGTTAATAATGTTGTTGATGGTAATAATGTAAATGATGGTGATGCCATGCTAGTAGTGAGGGCAATAATAATGTTAATGTTGGTGATGATGATGCTAGGTGATAGTTACAATAATAGTTTGCTTAATGACATAGCAATGAAGATAATAGTAGATGATGATAGTAATAATCCTGATAATAGTAATGGTGGCAACAAGGGTAGTAATGGCATGCATGATGTAAGTCTTATGGTTACTTGTTAATGGCAATATTAAATGGTAGTTACATTAATGGTGGCTTATTGAGAAAGATAATAATGGTGATAGTGGATGGTAACAGTAATGACTTTGGTAACAATAGTGGTTGCTATGTGTACTCAACATGTTCTCTATATAAAGCGAATACCTTGATTGTTTGTATAACCTTGAGATAAGGGTAAGCTTGAATATGATTTGTTAATGAGGTGCTTAATACACTTGATCACCAAATAGTGTAAGAATGATAAGTAGAGTATCTTGAATGACCTTTCATGATGATAGCATATTCCTTATGTTGAATCTACAATTATTGTGTACTCTAACCATGCAGGTGATGATTAGCCTTAAAAAGGGCTATGAGACACATGTGTAGAGTAACATCACTTGGTAATCACTCTGGTTAATATAATGATATGTATAATGTGTTCAGTTCCATGATGATGATGTGAGCCTTGAGAGGCATTGACAGTACATGATGAGGGATTGAGATCCCATGGTTTGTGATGATCCTCGAGATGGATCTAGATGGTTGGCAAGAGGCCAAGTGGTAACATGTGACGTTGGATCCTTGTGATGGATCAGGTTGATGTGATTAAATAATAATATAATGTTGTTTACTTTCTGTTATATCTTGTAGGTTATACAACTTGGTTGAACCCTGCAATCCATCTAAAAGATACTAATTAATCAAAGTGAAATATATCATGTAGTTTGCCGTGGCCATAGTTCCATCATCATCAGGACTTGGTGATGGTGAAACAGGTTCTCCTACGGGTTAACCTGGAAGCGCATATTGTTGAATATGTGTAGGTTGCTCCTAGCCTGAAAATGAGGAGGTAAGAGTGTAACTTCGGTTACAGACTCAGATATGTATGAAGAGCATGGTGAACAGGGCCATGGCTCAGGATATGTGATGTATGGAGCATGAATGCGTTCATGGCTCATAGCACGGTGAAAAGGTCCGTGGCTCAGTTTTACTAGCGCCGAGACTTGTACCAAGGCAGGCTAGAGTGAGGGTAGCCTATGGAGCTGACCCTGTGGCTTAGACCACTTCAACATGTGACTGTGGTCCTGCTTGTGTTGTACTCATGTACTGACCACGAGGTGGGAGGTCGTGGAGTCCGGATCTTCCATTGACCTTATATGGCACCGACTTGGGTTTCGTAACCGAAGGTTGGATTTGAACGGTACGGTTCAAATCCTCAGGGCATAATAATACGGAACACAGCCGTTTAGTATTTACTGCTTAAGATAAACACGTAACATTGGTTGAGGCCTTGTTTGTGTAATATCCTTGTCATATCTTGCAGGTTATGTGATAATATGTCTTATCTTGATAAAGCAGGTTATGTGACATTATATCTTGTTCTGATAATCATGCTACACAGGGATATATCTTATCTTGCTAATCATATTCCTTGAGATATATCTTGTTATATGCTTTTGTATAGCGAGTAAGCTTTTCGGTAAGAATAATCTGTTTTATATAGACTACTCTTGTTATACATGTTATTAGATATCTGTTGTTATAATCTATCGTGCTGAGGTTTTATAGTTGCGGTGGGGAGTTATGTTTCCCGCTGGGACAATTGTTCAATTGTCTCACCCCACTGGTTTAACCCCTTTTTAGGTGGTCGAGGTAGACATGGTCGTGGTCGTGGTTGTGGTGTTGCGGCTGAGCAGCTAGAGGAGCAGTAGAAGGCAAGTGTTGGACATGTTGCTGTTTTGGATGTTTTGTAGTAGAGTGTAAAGTCATCCCTTTACTCTCAGGTCCTTGACAGTGTTTTGACGTTGTTTCACGATGACCGATTGATGATGTTTGTCTATCCTGTGGTTGGCCGGATGCAGGCCTTTTCTGTATATGAACAGGTGGTGATCTCATGTGATGGAGGAACAACTGTTTCTGAGCTTTAGACACGTATCAGATCTCGTGTATGTATATATATATATGACATGTTTCCTTGCAGAATGAGGACTGGAAAGTAATAGTTTCATAGTTTATCAGTTTTCCGCAATCGGTTTTAATTAACCCGTATTTTCGTAATCTATGGTTATGGTAATTTCTGCACGTTTTTGCATAACACCTTGTTATCTGTATGATAATGGGATGTGTTGCCACAAGTTTTGGTATCAGAGCCTTAGGTTCACTGAGTCTACAGGGATTTAGGACTAGGTTGAGTTGTTCTTATGAGTGTCCAGGTTTTCTTACAACATCTTCTGCCCTCAGCGGACGAAAAGTCAAGCTGTCTGGAAACCATGAAGAACACTCTGCTGAGTACAGTGATGCTGCATCGGTTGATGGAGCAGATGGACAGGCACATGAAGATCGGGTGCCTGAGGTTCCCCAACCTAACCCAGCCATATTTGAACATCCTGCTTACCAACAACTTATGGGGCAGTTAATGGCTAGGATGAATCTCATGGTTGAGCGATTACTAGTGCCTCCTCTGCGAGCACATGTTCCCCATAGAGAAGCATCGGGTATTGGGAAGACCTTTGAGCGGCTTCGCCGAGTTGGAGCTTCAGATTATGCTGGGACGGCTGATCCAGCGGATGCAGATCTGTGGCTGACAAGTCTCGAGAAGGCTTTCCGGATCCTTGACATCCCCGAAGCAGACAAGGTAAAGCATGCTGTCTACCTTCTGAAAGGTAGTGCTGGTCACTGGTGGATCATCGAAGAAGAGAAGCGGCCTGGTGAGGTGACCTGTTGGGAAGTGTTTCGATGTGAGTTCGTCACCAGATACTTTCCGAAGACGTATCTGGATGAGAAGATCAGTCAATTTGAGAAGTTGTGGCAAGGAACGATGAACATTACTGAGTATGAAGCCAAGTTTATGGATCTGTTGAGGTTTTATCCTCACATGGCGGCAACAGACGAGGAACGGATCAGGCGTTTCGAGAAGGGTTTGAGTGCTGAGTTGACAACCCCGGTGTCTGCGTTGGAAAACCAAGAGCGGTTTGCTACATTCGTGGAATCTGTTCGAAGGATCGAGAGGACAGTACGGGAGAAAAGAGAGTCTATGTCTCTTAAAAGACCTGCTCAGTTTCAAGGACGTGGGCTTGGTGACTTTAAGAAGCCCAGGTTTTCAGCACCGTCATCAATGAGAAGTGCTGGTGTACCATCTCAGTGGTCTCCGAGTAAGGGGAGAGGTTATGTTTCTTCACCGTCAAAGGCACACAGTTTAGCTTCTGTGGTAGTGACAGGGCCAACTAGGCCACAATTTGAGGACAAGTCATGTCATCTTTGTGGACAAGTCGGGCATTTCAGGTTTAATTACCCAAATAGAGATGTCAAAGTGACGCAGCAACCGAGGCAGAGTTTCCAGAAGTCTGAGAGACCACAGCCCAGTGGTAGCAGAGGACGAGGACGCGGTCAAGCGTCTCAAGCTAGATCGTCTGCTCAAGGAAGCATAGGTCGTGGACAGCAAGCAACGGCTCGATTCTATGCCATGAATCAGCCGGAGGCGATAGTCAACCCGCGAGTGGTGACAGGTCAGATGGAGTTATTTCATTCTGATATGTCTTCTTCTTGCTTTATATCTGTTCTGGTTGACCCGGGTGCTACACACTCTTTTATCGCCTATAGTATGCTTGAAAACTGTCGTTTACCTGTTAGTTGTAAGAAGGATAGCTTGTTGTTAGAAACCCCTCTTGATGGTTCCTTTTTGCTTCGAGAAGAGTGTCCATCTTGTGTTTTGTCTTTTTCGGGACATCGTATCCAAGTGGATCTTATACCACTTGATATGCATGGTTTTGATGTTATCCTTGGGATGGATACCTTAGAGAGGTATAAGGTTGTCTTGGACTGTGGTTCCAAGCAGGAAGTGTTTGATGTTGCTGGAGAGAAGTGGATCTTCCAGGGAGATAAGAAGATTCTTCTGACATGTTTGGTATCAGCTATGGTGGCAGATAAGTTGTTACGACAAGGATGTGAGGCATTCCTAGCTCACGTGGTGGATACCGTTGTGGCTACCAAGGCAAAAGGTCCTAGTCTCGAGGAGGTGTTCGTGGTTCGAGAGTTTGCAGATGTGTTTCCTGAGGAGTTTCCTGGTGTTCCTCCACCCCGAGATATTGATTTCGAGATCAATCTGGTTTCAGGAACACAGCCAGTTGCACAGTCAGCATATAGGATGGCTCCAGCAGAGATGGCATAATTGAAGAAGCAGTTGCAGGAGTTGTTGGAGAAAGGTTTTATCCGACCGAGTACGTCGCCGTGGGGTGCTCCCGTGTTGTTTGTTAAGAAGAAGGATGGCTTGATGCAGTTGTGTATAGATTACCGGCAGTTGAACAAAGTCGTGATCAAGAACAAGTACCCATTGCCGAGGATAGATGATCTATTTGATCAGTTGCGTGGTACTACAGTGTTTTCAAAGATCGATCTACGGTCTGGATATCATCAGTTGAGGATAAAGGCGGATGACATACCAAAGTCAGCTTTCAGGACGAGGTATGGTCATTTCGAGTTCGTGGTTATGCCGTTTGGGTTGACCAATGCACCTACTGCTTTCATGGATCTGATGAACAGAGTGTTCCATCCGTTCTTAGATCAGTTTGTTGTAGTCTTTATAGATGACATCTTGATCTATAGTCGGGACAGGCTAGAGCATGAGCAACATCTTCGTCGAGCGTTGACTCTTCTTCGTCAACATCAGTTGTATGCCAAGTTCAGTAAGTGTGAGTTCTGGTTGGTAGAAGTGACTTTCTTGGGTCATGTGATATCTACTAAAGGCATCAAAGTAGATCTGAAGAAGGTGGAATCCGTTGCGGATTGGGAACAGCCAAAGACGCCGACAGAAGTTCGTAGTTTCCTTGGTTTGGCTGGATACTACCAGAGGTTTATCAAGGACTTCAGTGTGATCGCTTTGCCGATGACGAAGTTGACCAGGAAGGATGTACCTTTTGTTTTGGATGATCGATGTGAGCAAGCTTTTCAGAGTCTAAAGGAGAAGTTGACCAGTGCTCCAGTATTGATCTTGCCAGAGCCTGGGAAAGGCTATGTTGTTTTCTGTGATGCTTCCAAGAAAGGTTTAGGTTGTGTGTTGATGCAGGAAGATCATGTGGTTTCTTTTGCCTCATGACAACTCAAGAAGCATGAGGAAAACTATCCGACTCATGACTTGGAGTTGGCAGCAGTGGTTCATGCGCTAAAGATTTGGAGACACTATCTGTATTAGGAAGTGTGTCAGATCTTTACGCATCATAAGAATCTGAAGTATATCTTTACACAACAAGAGTTGAACATGCGACAATGACGATGGATGGAGTTGATCAATGATTACGACTGTACTATTGAGTATCATCATGGTAAGGCAAATGTGGTAGATGACATGCTTAGTAGAAAGTCTTCTTCTCTTTCTTTAAAGAAGGCACAGTTGAGTTCTCTGGTATGCCATAAGCGAGATATGTTTGTTTCTCTGCGACAGATGAATGTGCAGATGGAAGTTTCTTTGTTGTCTGGTCTTTTCGCACAGATGCAAGTTAAGCCTACGCTGAGACAGCAGATCAAGGATGCACAACAGACAGATGATGCGGTACAGTTGATCAGATCAGAGTTCGGCAGTGACAAGCGTGATGGGTTTCATGAGTCTGAGGATGGGCTAGTTTGCTATCGTGATAGGATGGTGGTTCCAGATGCTGATGATCTGAGGAAGTTGGTGCTTGAAGAAGCACATACATCGATGTATGCGATGCATCTAGGTGTCACCAAGATGTATCATAGTCTGAAGGACTTGTATTGGTGGCTCAGTTTAAAGAGAGATGTAGCTGAGTTCGTGGCGAGATGTGCGGTATGTCAGCAAGTGAAGGATGAACATCAAAAGCCGGCAGGTACGTTGCAACCTTTGCCGATACCACAGTGGAAATGGGATCATATAACCATCGATTTTGTAGTTGGTCTACCCCGAACAACTAGGAATCATGATTCCATTTGGGTGATAGTGGACAGATTGACAAAATCTACCCATTTTCTACCAGTGAAGACGACGTATACAACTGAGAAGCTAGCTCGAGTATGTGGATGAGATAGTACGTTTGCATGGTGTTCCAGCAACGATAGTTTCTGACAGAGGTCCTCAGTTTACGAGTAGTTTTTGGGAACAGTTGCACAAGGCATTGGGAACATAGTTGAGGTTCAGTATAGCTTTTCACCCACAGATAGATGGACAGTCTGAAAGGACTATTCAGATTTTGGAGGATCTCCTTCAAGCTTGTGTTTTGCAGTTTCTAGGCAACTGGGATGTACATCTGAGTTTGATAGAGTTTTCCTACAATAACAGTTATCAGTGGAGCATTGACATGGCTCCTTATGAATCTTTGTATGGAAGGAAGTGTAGATCCCCTTTATGTTGGTATGAATCAGGTGAGTATCATCTTTTGGGTCCTGAGTTAGTACAACAGACGTCAGAAAAGATCAAAGTGATACAACAACAGTTGAAAGTGGCACAGGACAGGAAGAAGTCTTATGCAGACAATCGCCGACGACCTTTGGAGTTCCAGGTAGGAGACAAAGTGTATCCTAAAGTCTCGCCGTGGAAAGGTGTGCTAAGGTTTGGACGGAAGGGTAAGTTAGCTCCCAGGTATATGGGACCTTACCTAGTCAGAGCACGTGTTGGCAAAGTAGCTTACGAGATAGAGTTGCCTCCAGAGTTGCACAGGTTGCATCCAGTGTTTCATGTTAGTATACTAAAGAAAAGTCATTCGGTTTCAGGTGCAGTGATACAACCAGTTGAGGTTGAGCTTGTTACAGATGTGACCTACAAGGAAGGTCCTGTGGCGATCCTTGACAGAAGGATCAAGAAGCTGAAGAGGAAGTACCTGGTTCTTGTGAAGGTTCTTTGGCAGTGTTGTGGCATTGAGGAAGCCACATGGGAGCTTGAGGAAGAGATGAGGAGGAAGTATCCCTCGCTTTTCTCTTGGGATTTCGGGGACGAAATCCCTTAAAGGGGGTTAGCTTGTAAGGACCCTGACCTGCGTTTAGGGTTTACCCTGTTTGTTTTGTTTAACCTTGATGGTTTGATGCTTGCTAATCACCTCTAAGTTGTGATTAGGGTTTGGTTGTGCTTTGTTGAGAGTTCGAGGGTCTACTTGCAGATAACCCAAGTTTAGGGTTTTGTGTGCAAGTTGGTCATCTTGTGAGATGTTTTCCCCTCTTTGCTTCCTCTAGGGTTGATTGGGCTTGTTGTTTGAGTTCTTTGGGCCTGAGTTGAGCTTGTTTGGGCCTTGAGATGTGTTGCTTGGGCCTGTTTGAGCTTTGTGTCATCCAACACCATGGTGTGTCGCCCGGTAGCTTGTTTGTGTTGCCCAGCAGGAGTTGTTGCTTGTATCGCCCATGTGGCTTGACCATGTTTGGTGGACACTTGGTGCATATCTTGGACAAGTGTCTCTTGGTGTGCTAATGTGTTGGCTTGAACCCTAGGACAAGTGTCCCTTGGGTAGACGACACTTAGCATGGATCCCCCTTGGTTTCTCCTCCCTTTCTTTCTATATATGTAGCTCTTCTCCTTGCCTTAGTTTCCTTTGCTCTTTTGGTCTCTCCTCCACCTTGAGTGCACGACACTCTCCTGGAGTTGTAGTGGTGGCCGATACCCTATCTTGGAGCAGCTTTGGTGGACGACATCCCTTGGAGCTTGAAGTGCATCTTCTTCCTTGGAGCTTGGAGCGTAAGGCGGGTTGCATAACTTCTAACCCTAACTTCTTTACCTCTTATTCTTGTTCTTGTTCATAGATTAGTAGCTTAGACTTGTACCTTGCTTGAGTTCCTTTGGTGGTCGATCCCCCTCTAGGGTTTAGGGTTCCTTTGTGCACCTTGCTTTCTAGGGTTTAGGGTTTCCTTGTGCTGGAGGTAGATGATGGCCCTTGTTGGGCGACATCCTCTCTTGCCTTGATGATGGGCGATATCCTCCCTTGGTTTGGGTGTGTTGGGTGACACCCTTGTTCTTGTGATGGGTGACATAGTGGTGTTCTTTGTGTTGGCCGATGTGGTGACCATGTTGAGCGATATGGTCCTTTGAGTTGGGCGAGACCCTATCTTGACTTGGTGTTGGGCGAGATGAAAACTTTGTGATGGGCGACATGGTGAGTTCTCTTGTGTGGAGTGATTGGTCAAGCTAGTGAGGTGTTGGCTGATTTGGTGAGCATGATGGGCGAGATGATCCTTCTTGTGTTGAGAGACATCCTCTTCCTCATGGTGGGCGATAGACCTAGTCTCTTAGTTGTTTGTTGGGGTTGGCCGATAGCCATGCATGGTGTGCTGGTCGACACCCATGCTGGTCGACACCCATGGTGGCCGACACCCATGGTGGCCGATAGCCCTAATGGCCAATAGCCATGGTGGGCGACAACCTAAGGTTGAGTAAGTGTTGGCCGACAGGCCTTGATAGGTTTTAGTGAGGGTATGTGGTCCTATGGTGACAATTTCAAGTGTTATGGAAGTAAACGCTTATACACAACATAATGATAGTAATGCCCTATGACAATGATAATGATAACAATAACGTTAATGGTGCTATTGATAGAAAAGATGTTAATAATGTTGTTGATGGTAATAATGTAAATGATGGTGATGCCATGCTAGTAGTGAGGGCAATAATAATGTTAATGTTGGTGATGATGATGCTAGGTGACAGTTACATTAATAGTTTTCTTAATGACATAGCAATGAAGATAATAGTAGATGATGATAGTAATAATCTTGATAATAGTAATGGTGGCAACAAGGGTAGTAATGGCATGCATGATGTAAGTCTTATGGTTACTTGTTAATGGCAATATTAAATGGTAGTTACATTAATAGTGGCTTATTGAGAAAGATAATAATGGTGATAGTGGATGGTAACAGTAATGACTTTGGTAACAATAGTGGTTGCTATGTGTACTCAACATGTTCTCTATATAAAGCGAATACCTTCATTGTTTGTATAACCTTGAGATAAGGGTAATCTTGAATATAATTTGTTAATGAGGTGCTTAATAGACTTGATCACCAAATAGTGTAAGAATGATAAGTAGAGTATCTTGAATGACCTTTCATGATGATAGCATATTCCTTATGTTGAATCTACAATTATTGTGTACTCTAACCATGCATGTGATGATTAGCCTTAAAAAGGGCTATGAGACACATGTGAAGAGTAACATCACTTGGTAATCACTCTGGTTAATATAATGATATGTATAATGTGTTCAGTTCCATGATGATGATGTGAGCCTTGAGAGGCATTGACAGTACATGATGAGGGATTGAGATCCCATGGTTTGTGATGATCCTCGAGATGGATCTGGATGGTTGGCAAGAGGCCAAGTGGTAACATGTGACGTTGGATCCTTGTGATGGATCAGGTTGATGTGATTAAATAATAATATAATGTTGTTTACTTTCCGTTATATCTTGCAGGTTATACAACTTGGTTGAACCCTGCAATCCATCCAAAAGATACTAATTAATCAAAGTGAAATATATCATGTAGTTTGCCCTGGCCATAGATCCATCATCGTCAGGACTTGGTGATGGTGAAATAGGTTCTCCTATGGGTTAACCTGGAAGCGCATATGGTTGAATATGTGTAGGTTGCTCCTAGCCTAAAAAGGAGGAGGTAAGAGTGTAACTTCAGTTACAGACTCAGATACGTATGAAGAGCATGGTGAACAGGCCCATGGCTCAGGATATGTGATGTATGGAGCATGAATGCGGTCATGGCTCAGAGCACGGTGAATAGGCCCGTGCCGCAGGTTTACTAGCGCCGAGACCTGTACCAAGGCAGGCTAGAGTGAGGGTATCCTATGGAGCTGACCCTGTGGCTTAGACCACTTCAGCATGTGACTGCGGTCCTACTTGTGTTGTACTCGTGTACTGACCACGAGGTGGGAGGTCGTGGAGTCCGGCTCTTCCATTGACCTTATATGGCATCGACTTGGGTTTCGTAACCGAAGGTTGGATTTGAACGGTACGGTTCAAATCCTCAGGGCATAATAATACGTAACACAACCGTTTAGTATTTACTGCGTAAGATAAACACGTAACATTGGTTGAGGCCTTGTTTGTGTAATATCCTTGTCATATCTTGCAGGTTATGTGATAATATGTCTTATCTTGATAAAGCAGGTTATGTGACATTATATCTTGTTCTGATAATCATGCTACACAGGGATATATCTTATCTTGCTAATCATATTCCTTGAGATATATCTGGTTATATGCTTTTGTATAGCGGGTAAGCTTGTCGGTAAGAATAATTTGTTTTATATAGACTGCTCTTGTTATACTTGTTATTAGATATCTGCTGTTATAATCTATCTTGCTGAGGTTTTGTAGTTGCGGTGGGGAGTTATGTTTCCCGCTGGGACAATTGTTCAATTGTCTCACCCCGCTGGTTTAACCCCTTTTTAGGTGGTCGAGGTAGACGTGGTCGTGGTCTTGGTCGTGGTGTTGCGGCCGAGCAGCTTGAGGAGCAGTAGAAGACAAGTGTTGGACATGTTATTGTTTTGGATGTTTTGTAGTAGAGTCTAGAGTCATCCATGTACTCTCAGGTCCTTGGCAGTGTTTTGACGTTGTTTCACGATGACCGATCGATGATGTTTGTTTATCCTGCGGTTGGCCGGATGCGGGCCTTTTCTGTATATGAACAGGTGGTGATCTCATGTGATGGAGGAACAGCTATTTCTGAGCTGTAGACACATATCAGATCTCGTGTATGTATATATATATGACATGTTTCCTTGCAGAACGAGGACTGGAAAGTAATAGTTTCATAGTTTATCAGTTTTCCGCAATCGGTTTTAATTAACCCGTATTTTCGTAATCTGTGGTTATGGTGATTTCCGCACGTTTTCGCGTAACACCTTGTTATCTGTATGATAATGGGATGTGTTGCCACAATTTTTTTCCTACCTTTTCTCCCCCCGAATGTAACTCAGGGTTTCTCAATTCAAATGTAAAATAGGATAGATCTTTTATTTCTTGTTATGTTAAAGAACGAAGGACAACCTGACAACAACTGAGTCGATCAGTTTAAGGCGTGAACTGATCGGTTGGCATTCCAGACGAACAATTTGAGGAATGAGATGAGTGGGTGGTGACCTGAGGAGATGAACGACGACCAGAACAACCGATCGGTTGGAGGAGCCAATCGATCGGATGGTGGCACCCAAACAACCGACCTGATGGCGAGCCAATCAATCATGGAGATGAGTTGATCAAACCCGTAACGGAAAAGCACAGAGTTCATCTTGTATAGGTTGCATGTGATGTGGACCTATATGACAGTGATTCCTCTTGGCTCGAGGAATCACATTAAGATGGACATAATCATCGCTTTTATCATTTTGCATGTTTTCTGTGGAATATAGCACGTATATGATACATACTATGTATTGTGGTGATTGGATATGTATATGTACCTATAAAACCAAATCCCTCAATAAATATTAAAGTTTAAGATGCCTTCCAAATGCGACACACATGAAAAGCTTGATTGGCCAAGTGTGGGAACGCCCTAGCGTGGTGCACCATCTATCTTGTGGAAGTGTGAAGGATGGATATGTGGGTCTACCCTAGTAGGGTGCATATTCATTGTGTTGGCTTTGGGTCGGACATAACAAGGTGACCTAGATAGGATCTAACACCTTGAGGCATGGAGGTGATCATGTCAAGGAGTTGCATATGAAATCTTTCAAGAGTTGCATATGATGCAATTGGCAAATGTTTCCTACATGGAAGATCTAAGTTGTAGGTGACACCCCTAGCTGGTCCATGACTCAGAGGATTTTAGGATCTTGACCCACTAGAAGGTTGTTCACTGCAATCTTATGAATTGATGGTGAGGGCTATCAATTTGAACAAAAATAGTGGCAGTGATAATTAATTAAATTCCTAATTATATCATCAACCCTTCAAATCAGTCAAATAATTCAAAATTGAGTTTTGGACTAAATTGTATATATTTCCTTTTTTAGTACAAATGGCAACAAACAACAATCACTTTTCGTTGCGATTGTTCCTTGAAAAGGACAAGCTGAATGGGACTAACTTCCACGACTGGTTTAGGACATTTAGAATTGTTCTCACTCAAGAGTGAAAGGTCTATGTCCTAGATACTCCAGCTCCAGAGGAACCTACTCCTACCGCACCAAAGGCAGAAATGGATGCTTATAAGAAGCATTCTAAAGATGCCATTGATGCAAAGTGCTTGATGTTGTGCTCCATGAACCACGAGTTGCAGAGACAACATGAGAACATGGGTGTCATTGAGATGATTCAGCATCTCAAGAACATGTATGAAGATCAAGCATGACAAGAGAGATATGATGTCTCCAGGGCATTGTTCAAGTGTGTCATGACAGAAGGAGATCTAGTTGGTCCACACATGCTCAAAATGATTGGGTATGTGGAGAACCTAACAAGACTGGGATTTCCCCTGAGCTAAGAGTTGGCTACTGACGTGATACTATAATCATTGCCAGAATCCTATAGTCAGTTTGTGATGAACTGTAACATGAACAACTTTGACAGGCCATTGACATAGAGTTGTTGGGCATGTTGAGGATAGCCAAGGCACAGCTGAAGAAGGACAAGCCTAAATCAGTGATGATTATCAACAATAAGAAAGGCAAGTCCAAGAGCAAGGGTAAGGGCAAGGTTAAGAAAGGTTCTGATGCTAGCCATCATCCCAAGTCATCTTAAACTCTCAAGGCCAAGGGAGGCGTGACCAAGAGAGGCAATTGTCACCATTGTCAAAATCCAGGACATTGGAAAAGGAATTGTCCTCTCTATCTGGAAGAACTAAAGAAGAAGGAGGTGACAGACGTCTCCACCTGAAGGTGTCATGAAATAAACTTATAACACTTTTAAGGTATATGATACCAAGAAATAAAGTGTGAAGCACCCAATAAATGGGGCAAGTGTTGTCGCCATAAATAGGAGTACTTTAGTTTATTTTCAGCCTTGAAGGCATGTAATAGAGTTATGAACTACTATTTTATATTTTCCAATGGATAGAAACACATTATTTTTTCATATTATATGACAATGATAGCAATTAATAAAGTTGATGTTTCAATTTCAAAGATATGATCTTTATGGAAATGCCTTGTTTATCTTGTGGTACTTGGTATGCATAAGATATAATGATACCTAAAAGTTATTGATAACTCAAACAATAAAATTAGCATAAATCATGATAAATTCATTTCTAGTTTCCATATGATGGATAAATCTAGACTCTTTTGGTTAGAGAACCAGTAAGAGACATGAATCTCTTAGGCATGATTAATCAATCTTCACTAGTGGTAGTGGGAGAATGATTATCCTATTAGGTATAATACATGTGATGTATTTACATACCTATTAGTCTTAATGCTAATACTTCAAATGGTGTTTATAGAAATACCAATATGAATATCTTGAAGTGTTCAAGAATATCATAGATGAAGTGCAAATTTGGTAAAGTGCTAATTCTTGATGAGATCAATGAATGAAATACTTGAACCAAATGTTTGAGATCCTTATGAGTAATTATGATAGTGTATCATAGTAAGCTCGTGATTACGGCATGGTGATGTCTAAATCAAAAGGAGTCATACTCTAAGGAGTTAGGGGATGATTATCAAATAACTAATTTCTTCTTAAATAAAGAATACCCTACACTAATAAAGGATATTAAGAATCACAGAGTGTTGTGAGTTCTCAAATTCCTTAACAGATACACCTCAAATATCTATATGATGAGTTGGTCATATGATGAGTCAACAATCTAGATGATATTGAGGAACCAGATTTTGAGTCATGGTTTATGACCATTACATCCTAAATGACTTCCATGTGAACCATAAGGTATGACCTTAATGGTAGCACTCATTGGGATGAAATCCATAAGTGTGAATGAGTCTTAAGTGTTAAGACACATGGATAAAATTTTGAGAAGGATGATGCTTGTTGATTGCAACTTAATGACTGAGAGATTTGTCATATGGATACTAAAACCACATTCCTATGAGGAATAAAAACAAGGATGTGTATGTGACACAACCTATAAGGTTTATGAATCCATTAATGCAAATGAAGTCTATAAGTTACAATGGACTAATCCATGTGATTGATTGAGTACAAGCAACTCAGAATGGTGATCTTTACTTTGATAATATAGTCAAAGGGTTTGAATGATATGTCAAAAATAAAGAAGGGATCTATGATTTAGTGGGAGAATATTCACATTCCACATGTTGATGTGAAATGGAAATGTTCTAGAATGGAAATCCAAAGTGGAAATTATCTTTAAGGAAGATAGATACATTCCTATCTGATAGGAATAGAGATCTATAGAGATAGTTTTTGAAAACAATTTGACCTGAAAAGAGAAAGTATACATTAGCAATGTATACTGAAGGGTTCAGTGTGCACAGATTTAGTGGGAGAAAACTTGTCCATGTTACATGGAGTTAGTATCCCAAGGCCAAGTGTCCAATTCGTATGAAGAAAGGGAACACTAAGATTAGATATGGATCTATCATGTATGTAATCATCCCATTATCTTGCATGTATGGACATGGAAAGAATAAAAGGCATTCATCTTGTATATAGGACATGACAATATGATATGATCATTCTGATAACTCATATGTGGGACATGACGAGTGGATGTCTGTCTAGTTCCAGTAAGGGTTACTGGAATACCATAAAAACTTGATAAGTACTTCATAAGTACCAGTTCTATGGAAATAAGGAAGGGTTCACTGTAAAGAGTTACACTGATGTGAACTTTTGAATAAGACAAAAAATAAATCGCAAAATATATACGAGATATATAAAAGTGAATGTTTGTTCATAAATGGAAACGTTCCAATAAAGCTGTTTAAAAGGAAAAGCTGAGTATTTATGTGTTAGAGAGCATTAGTGGATACTATATGGATTTGGAAGTTCATGAGATGAACTTATAGTTATTCTGGTCATTGATGACAAGTTAGGAGAACTTGGTCATACAATGTGGTTAAAGGTTAGCAAAGGAATACTAGATCACATATTATGACAACTCCATCTCATATGTGTGACGTAACGTGAAGAGATGAGAGACATGCAGTTAGTACCGACTTTGGCAAGGTGTTGCCATAACTCACTGCGTAAGCACTAGAGCATAGTAACATGTGGGACATGTTTGAAGATCACTATGAATATGATTCAAGGGTGATTGGCTCACAGTGCAAGTGGGAGTCTGTTGGCATGTATGCCCTGAGAGCCAATCATGGGATCAATTGTGGGATACATTAAGATTGATTTGATAAACATCAAAGCCAAGCTTCGAATTCTTTTTGGTTCAGTCATATGAGATAATGATAGAACATATTGAATGTCTAGAGAATGACTGTACTCAATGACGTATGCTTTCAGGTTGAGGAACTGAACGATGAGATCATACGGATGCTAAGAGTTTGTACATTCTTATTATGACCCTAGTTGGATGTCATTGTGGAAGGTATATAGACAGTAATGACACACAAGACTAGATTGTGGTGTTGGTTGATGATAGAATCTCATTAGTCATGATATGGAGATATCAAACCAAACACATAGATACTTGTTAGAGAACAAGTGTACCAGACAGACCCACCGTGAGTTTGACACATGGAACCATGACATGGTAGTCATAGTCAGTTCTCACATTGATGGTGGTGAGTGTGATTCTTTGACCTGAAATCACTACACTCAACACATTTCGTTGGGTACACTTTGACATCATCAAACACAGTCTTGAAACATGGGTTGTTATAAAGATGATGATTGAGTGGCTTTGATACATGGGGATTTTGAGGGGTGAGTGATAGATATGGGATTTGTCCCTCCTGAGGGAGTTTGATATCCATAGCCACTTGATGAGTAGGATTGAGATAGGTGTGCGCACGCATGTGCGAATTAGTATGTGATATTGATGTCATACATATCTCCTCCAATCTACTCTGAGATCAAGAAAGTGAATGAACGTTGACAGGATGAATGGTCCATGCCTTGAGTTCATTCGGGATATCAATTACAAATGAATTATTCATTCGGTGTAACACCATTCACGGATTGTAGGATTGAAAGTTATTCTCTGACTTTCCTTTTCACTTGGGTAGCACTGATGTGCGACTAGGAACGACTCTTTGCTTCTGAAGTCATAAGTGTTATGGGCTTTCACTGCCAATGTGAAATGGGCCTACAGGGTCACACACATAGGATTTAACTTGGAAGAGGAGTTTATCCACAAACAATGTTTAGATTGATTTCTAAAGGAGTTTAATAGTTTAATTAAACACTCAATTAATTGATAGCTCAAAATCATAGTGTTCAAGGTGTTGGACCAGATGATTAAGAGTATCAGATTGATTGGAACTTCTATTGACTGATTTGCACAGTCTACTGATCCAACTGATCGGCTCAGGTTGGTGAACCGACCGAATCAAAGTGGTGAGTCGATCGGCTCATGTGTCAATGAAACAATCAGTGCAATTGTTGAACCGGTCGATTCGTGTGACCAACCAGGATTGTTTGGAAAGCCAGAAGACTCTTTTTGCAAATACATATTTGTTTCACTTATACAAATTTGATTTGGACAAGGACTAATATTTGATTAGTTGGAAATGAAAATGAAAGTCAATTTGAGTTGGACCAAGACCATGAACTGATCAGCTCAAGCATGAACCGATGGGCTCAGGTTCCCAACCGACCGGTTCAGATGTGAACCGATCGGCTCAGGTCCCCAACCGACCAGTGAATGCTTGAAACGATTGGTTCAGCTGGCGTAGTTGATTGTTTTTGTGCAAAATCTCGAACCCTTCTACTCTTGCTTTAATCCTGCATTGCCCGGGGTAGAGAACCCTGGCCCATGACCCTCCTATATATATAGGGGTATTGCGGACTTCTCTGACAGTACAACTTTGAACACCAGTTTCTCAACAAAGTTGTCGTTCTCTCTGGTTGTGGTAACAAGGAGAGCCCAAGCAAGTGCTACCCGATAAGGGAGGGATAGCAAGGGAAAGACAACTATAGAAAGGTGACTGGTGGCAGGAGAGTGTGTCAGTAACTAGTATGCCGACAGGAGGGTATGACTCCTTCTGGTGCCTTGTGTGACAAGGCGATCAGAGTTCCAGGTAGTCCGTGTGGACTACTACAGCGGTGGGAGACTTCTGCCGCTCGGAGGACAACTGTCAATCCTGATAGTCCCGGTGAGACTAGGAGCTACACAAACACCGTCCAAGACCGGAGGTGAAGACCGCGCAAGCCGTGAGGTAACGTCGCCGAGCAAGCCTTGGGACAAGGTATGTCTCTACAAACCATCTTTCCTATTGTATAGATGTTGGCGTGATTCCTTTTCTGGGTTTGGGAGAAGAAAATATTTTTGTTTCCGCTACCTTCTATGCCTCTCCTAAAACCCAACACATGAGTGATCCACTCCTTCTTTTAAGAATGGCCATGTGTGAGCCTATTCTTCTAGTGTCGTTACCTATACCAAGGTGGGACATGTATCTTATATGGACGACCATGCATGAACTGATCCTTTTTGTGACCATATGTCACTCTCTTACTATAACGACCCTAAATATTTAGTCCCAAAATTTCTTACCTGTACTAAAGATGAAATGCTAAGTTGAAAGAATTTGTCTTTAATTTGTTGACTTAAGTTGGGACCATGCTCAATTAGTATGCCAAAATGAGTTAACACAACACGTAGACATCATGTGAACCTTGAATGAATCATTTACATAATGCATCAATATTTATTCACATCAATGTCATTTAATGCACAAAATCATAACCCTAATTATGCAATGGTGACTAGTTGGGATTGAATGATAGTTTGGACCCACATACATGTGTAATGTGTCCCACTAATTGGTATATGAGTAGATAATAGAATAATAAATCTTCCCTCAGATGTTGGTAATAAAATTCCCTTGGAATGATTATTAATGTGTTAATTACCCTAAGTAGCTAATGATGTAGAACACATGTTTCCCTAACTCATATTCAAAATCTAATTGGGTAATTGAGTTCCTCATGGTCGAATTAGCTTGCATACCTATTTTGTTTGGTTTTGGATAATCCTAGATGCCTCAAATGTTATTACAAAGAAAATAGGAGATAATGTCATTTCTTTAATTAACCAACTTGATAATACATGCAATTATCCTATGATTTTTCCAAAGTTTGGGATAATACACATCAATCACAACTTATGTAAACCGGTCTCCATGTGAGCTGTCAGATTGGGATCTGAGTGCAGGGCCTTCATCCCCTACCTCCCGCAGAGTCCGCATGGAGGATGGAAATAGAGCCCCGATCCCTGCCCATCGATATCTTCCTCCCTCCTCAATTGTTTCTTATTATCTCAATGTCACCAGACTTCGGAGATCATCACAAACTTAGAGAGCCCTAACTCGACCACTATAAGAAACCCCAAAGAAAATGCCCAAAAACCCCTTCCTCTAATTTGCACGGCGGCCACCACCCCAAGCTACGAGGGTCCATCAAACTGATAGCAACTGATCCAGGGAGCAAGGATGACACTTGATAGGCCCTCCTCTTCCATCAATTTCGTCAGAGTCATCACAATCTAGCACTACCGTATGGATCTTCCTCCCTGACGTTGACGAGCTTAAGCGAGCGCCTTAGTTCCTTGCAATTTGATTCAACCTTTAGTAAGCATCCTTGGCCCCCTTTCTATTAGTTTCTAATTCCATTACATGTCACGATTCATCCTAGTGATGTACCCATGAAACCTTCTTCTGACCAGTGGAGTTTGTCTGCCTATCAGGCTTCTCGTCCATGCTTAGGCCACGGAAACCCCTCCATTACCTTCGACATACCAGCCCAAAGCTTTTCCCACCCTCATTCATTATGTTCTATCATTGTTTGATCGAAACCCATTTTTGAGTTGGGTCCCCTACTCTGGCCTTGGTGGCTTGCCATTATTTGGCCTCCAACCACCTCACCATGTATGTTTGGGCTCTCTAAGCTTAGAAGAGCCTATAGAAGGCGTCACTATTGTTTCCCAGTCACGATCTTTTCCTGATCTCGGCGTTTGATTAGAACTCCAATGCTTTAGGAGAGCTTCTCGATGCGCCGTGGTTAGGGAGAAGATACCATATGCCCAAACTACTCTATTGCCCTCACTGTATGAATTAGTGTGTCACATTGCCATGGGTCTTTCTGGTATTTCAGCATTTATTTCATGTTCCATTGTGTAATGAAACAAGTCGTTATTTTGACTAACTTAGCCCTTGTCATGCCCATGCTTGTAAAATAAATTTAAGGGCACATCAGTCTTTCCACACCCCCTTTAAGCCGAGTTTCCCAGAGTTTTGAGAAATCGATTCAAGGGATTTTCCTCGCCTCTGACTGGTCAGAATATATCTAATCTTTAAAAATTCATAGAAAATAATCTATAGCTCAGATGGGGACGATCCATATATGGTTTTGGATCAGTTTTTTGAGATCAACCGCATGGTCCTTATTTCAGACGTAGACTCCCTACCTAATTTCCAAATTTAATTAGAAAATCATACACCTATGTTAAGAAAATGTAATTAATTCATGATTATGTTATTCACAGGATATTAGGATTGATCAGGACTTCATCTACTGTAGTATACCTCCTCAGGATTAGGTGAGTGGATCATGCACACTAAGCATAATTCTAGGGGTATGGGTTTCATTATTTTTTATTTGGTTATGATTACTCAATAAGTGTAACTATGCTATTATTCAATTTATGCTTATGAAAACCATGCAAATGCTATGAATTTATGTTTTCTACTAATTTGATGAATATGCTTTCATATGGAACACTATGAATCACTGCCATGCTGATTGATCAAGAAATCATGATAACTATGTTCAAGTATAATAATTCATGTTATGTTGATATAGTTCTCTCAATCATGTTATGTGAGCCTTAATTGTCCTTATGTGAGCCTTAATTGGCCTTATGAGCTCTGTGGGAGAATTATGTGAGCCTTGACCAGCCTTATGTGAGACTTAAATGGCCTTATGAGCACTGTGGGTGAAAATCAAGAGAGTGACTACATCAACTCAAGTAAAAATCCATCTTATTATGAAATCATGTTAAGTTAATCTTGTTCTCATGTAATCATGTTAATTATTTTATGTAATTATGTTCCATGTTATCCCTCGTGTTATTTCAATTATAAGCTATTCTTCTTATATAATTGCTTAGTGCCACTCACATAGTTTTACGTTGTCTTGCATGGGTTGGGGGCGAGATTCCCACAGATGAGGAGGAGGAGAAGAAGTAGACTTCAGGGACGTCAGCTCAAGCTCAAGGATAGTTCGTGAATCCTACTTGGTGGGGTGCCATTCTAGATAGTTGTCTTTCCTTTTAGTTATGTTATGTTGGAGCTTCATTATTTGAACTCTTTTATGTTGGACTTAGAGTCTTTTGTTGTTGGTATGTAATAAGGCACTATGGTGGATATTTCCTTTATTCTCTAGATTTTTCTTGGTCAATGATATCATTTCATGATTTGTCATGATATCCATTATGTGCAAATGATTCCACTATTGTTGTGTTATTATTAGAAGGGAGGTCGTGACACTTACAATTGACTGGTATGTCTCTGTAGTTTTCTCTTATGCTGACCAAGAGGTGTTGGAGAGGTCGTGGATTTTGGCTCTTCCATGGACCTTGTATGGCACCATCGGTTGTCCTTTGCAGGAGGTGGTTGGATTTGGGTGGCATGACTCAAATCCTCAGGGCATAATAAGAGACATAATACAGTTGTGTAGTATATGTGCTTAGGGTGACATACATCTTACATTAGTTGAGCCTTTGCCTTATCTTTGTACTAAATTCTTGAATTATAATGTAGTAAGAGGAATCAACTATTATACATGTTCTTCATATTCTTTTTTAGAATATAACTTGATCTACTATTTAGTAGTAGCTTACTAGTCTTGTTTAATCTGCTTTATCTATTGAATACATCATAATCTTCTCAACTTGCTACCTTATGTTAATTATTTGCTTAATTTTACCTACTTATCTTATCTGTGCTTTAATAGTGTTGGCGCAGAGTTATATGTCTCGCTAGGACGTTTGGTCTCACCCGGTGGGTTTCTACATCTTTTAGGTGACTGTGCACAAAGATGTAGAGGTCGTACAGTTGAGGAAGCACATCAACAAGAGTAGTAGCTGATAAGGTTGGATGTGTTACTAGTCTTTTGGCGTTAGAGTCCTAGAGTCATCCATGTACACTCAGGTCCTTGGGGTGTCTTTGAGACATTTTGTGGTTATGTGACCGATACGAGGTTTTGTCCTGTGTGTTGTGGTTGTATAGTTATGACAGATGTACATGTATATATGTGGAACCAGTATCGTACGTAACAAGTTGATGACATGAACGCTGACCTATAGTGATGTAAGAACCATGTGATATGTTATGTACTGTATGGGGTAGACTTGGTGGAGTCTTATGTAATAATTTTCTAACTGATGGTGTTTTAATATAATCTATTTTCATTACCTATGTTTTCTAGTTATCTGCTTTCTTAGTGTTATTTGCACGTTTGGTTTTGAGTAATCTCACTTTGTGGTGCGACGGGGTGTCACATATGAGTTGCATGAGCAATGCAATAATATGGGGATTATTGATATGGTAACATATTTTTAGAAATTGAACCATGATGTCACAAAGCAAGAAAGGAACAATGTCATAAAGGCGCTCTTTGAGTGTAAGATGACAGAGGGAAACTTAGTAGAAGATAAAGTGCTCAATATAATTGGACATGTCCACCATCTTGAAGAATTGGGATTCACTTTGAGCTAAGAGTTGGCCATGAATATGATTCTGGAATCATTGCTAGAATCATATGTCCACTTTATTGATTGTTACCACTTGAATAATATGTCCAGACCAATGTCAAATTTGCTTGGTATGCTCATTCATGCTGAAACAAGTATGAAGAATGAAAATTTTGTTTAGTGATCAACGGAGTTGAGTCCAAGGATGAAAGCAAGGCCATGAAGAGTTCTAAGGATAATCCCAAATCTAGATCTTCAACACTCAAGATGAGGAGTAGGAAAAGTACAAGAGGAACTTATCCTTTGTACTTGAAGGCATTTAGGAAGAAGCAGATGGGGATACACATCTCCACTTTAGGTATATACATTATTGAGATAAACTTATCTACTTCTTCATCATGGGTACTAGATATGGATGTGGATCTCACATATGCTCTAATATGCAGGATATGAAAATAAGTAGGCCTTTGGGAAAGGGTGAGGTTGAACTATGAGTAAAAAATGGAGCAAGAGTTGCTGCCACTATAGTTGGAACATATAGTTTATCTCTACCCATAGGGCTTGTAATAAAGTTATTGAACTGATATTATGTACCTGCCATAAATAGAAACATCATTTATGTATCTTATATAGACAAGGATGCATATGCATTTCATATTAAGAATAATTTGTGTTCTATTTCTAAAGATGGGATCTTTTATGGAAGTGCCCCAATGTCTTATGGTCTTTATTTGCTACATATAAACATAGATGAATATAACATAAATACCAAATGCCTAAAACTCAACAACTAAAAAAAACATACCTTTTCCATTGTCGTCTGGGGCACATAAATGATAATCACATATCTAGACTCCATAAATATGTTTATTCAGACTCTTTTGATTTCAAATCAATAGAGACATGTGAATCTTGTTTATTGAGCAAGATGACTAAGACCCCTTTCGCTGGTAATAATGAGAGGGCTAGTGATCTATTAGGAATCATACATACAGATGTGTGTGGGCCTTTTAGAACAACTACTAGAGATACGTATCAATACTTCATTACATTTATTGATGATTCCGGTAGGCACAAATATGTTTACTTGATGAAACATAAGTTTGAAACTCTTGATAGGTTGAAGGAGTTCATGAATGAAGTACAAAATCAACTTGGCAAAAGTATTAAGGCACTTCATTCTAATCAAGCTAGAGAATACTTTATCTAAGTGTTTGAGTACCTTATGGAATCCCATGGGATCATATCTCAATGGACTCCACCTAAAAAACCTCAACATAATGACATATCAAAAAGAAAGAATCACACATTTCTGGATATAGTGTGATCAATGATGAGTTTAGCAGAGCTTCTAATTACCTTCTGGGGTTATGCTCTAGAAACTGTCGCTTTTACACTAAACCAAGTACCATCTAAATCAGTTCAAAAGACACCGTATGTAACATACCGTATCTCGGACCCTACCCTAGAAGTTTGACCTTTCGGTCTTAGCCAAACAAGGGTGAGGGTAGATCCAGAAGATGTTTTGTATAACCCTAATGGGCTAAAGCATGTATAAATCACCTTAATGTAACCTAATGTTCTCACATTAATCTTAGGCCAATAATGGACACATAAAATATGTCACATGATGTAAATGGATATTTCATAATAACCTGTGCCCAATAATGGTGTATAATTCTTTTGGTTGTAATATACAGATATGGATGAATAATAAAGATGATTGAAAAATATTCAAATAAATATAATGAAAACAATATAAAAGTGTTATAATTCATAATAGGAGATTCCAAAAGAAAAATATAATATGAAATTCAGATTCCTTAGGTCCCAGTTGCTTTGGGAGTCAAGTTTCACATTATTTATCTTATAATATTTAATTTAATTCAATTTCGAAAATATGACATGAGTTTTTTTTTCCAAAATATAAAATAAATTTTTAAATGAATCCTAAAGAGGAAAATAATCTTGGATTTGTAATCTACATAATAAATATAGCCTTTGGGTCATTTTTCATCCAATTTGGAAGATGTTTGATTAAAAGATGAAATTAGGAGAAAGTGAGTAGAACCTTCAAAATATTAATTAAAATAAACAACATAAAAAATGAAATAAATAGAAAATGTGTATCTAATGTTCTTACAATGACTTGTGGGTGAAGTTTTATCACTTTTGGATAATTTTATACGTCTCTAATGCATTAGGAAAGAGAAAAAGTGATATACATTAAAAGAATTAAATAAAATAGCAAAAGTCTCCAAAAGGGAAACTAATGCCAAAATCAAATTTTAAATGTCCTAATTAGGCTAGGTGTCAAATTTCATTTAATTTGGACCTTGTTTTCACCTTCAATTGAAGAGAGAGAGAAAGAAAAATAATTTAATCAACACTTTATAAAATTCGGATTAGGAAACACCAGTCTGCATAAACAGTAACTGCGGACCAATGTCTTGTATTTTGAGCATAACTCCCTCGTTTCTTAACAAAATTTTACAAAATCACTTGCTTTGGATTGAAAATTTAATTCTGCATCTATCCATACCATACTCGTAGCCGAACGTGGAGAATTCGAGAAACAAATCAACTTTTTCTTCAAGTCTTACGAAACAACTTCTCACACACCCCCACTTATAAATCCCTCTACCTCGGTCTTCCTTGGTTGTTTTGTGAACCTCCTTTCATCTAAATTTCATCATTTCTTCAGTGTGTGGCTGCTGGTGGTCCTGCTTTAATATCTCCTTGCATAATCATTTCACCCAAAACTTGAACGTGGTTCTTAGTTAGTTTGTGGCACCGCTCCCCGACGTCATATTTATTTTCAGAGCATAATTCGACCTCAGGTAAACAACTCTGACACTTGTTCTTCATGATTGATTAGTTAGTTTCATGAATGAACGATGAATGAAGTTTTTCCCCAAACTCTCAGATAAGTTTCTCCTTTCCTATCTGACCTCTCTTCCTCTCTCACAAATTCCCTACTTATTTGGCTTTTTCTAATTTTGTGATTAGTTCATCTTGCAAAATTCATATCTTTTAATTTGATTATCAAAAAATTAAAATAAAATATGTTTTGGAATTGGAAAAATGTGTTCTTTCTAATAAAAATATTTTCAAATCCTTATTTCCATCTTTTCAATGATGGATTTTGAAGGATCTAATTAATTAATATAAAAGCCCTAAATTTGGTAACTAATTCAGATAAACTCCAAATTTAGTAAATAAATATGTTTTATTAATTAGAAAAACCTAATAAGTCGATTGGTCTAGGTTTGGATTCCAAAATATAATGTTTTATAGAAACTTTTAGAATTAGGGTTTCATTACATATATATGAATATCAAACCCTAATACATGTGAACAATTTGTATTTATGCAAGGTTGATCTTAGAAACAACTAGTTTGGTGAAGATAGTTTCTAGGATCCTGGTTTAAGGTATGTTGTATCCCCTATTAATCCATGTTGAAAAATTCACCTATATTTTTCTTTCTCTTGGTCCTATGGACATTAGCCTATACCATATATGTTCTTTTCAAAAATATGCTTCATGTGAAGTAACTTGTTTGTTACTGATCTTGTGATCATGGATATTCTCTTAGAATATTTATTATGATTTGTTCATGGTGGAACTCTATATGATGACATGTGATGTCTTTTACCCACTTATGAGGTGGATGTATATGTTGGTCACTTATGTGGTGATTACTTTGGTATAATCTGACTATACTTTCTACTTGCCTCTACATTTAACATGCTATGTGATTCAGTAGAACTAGAGTAGTATAATTGCATTGGTTTTGGGTTATGTGCCCTTTATGATTTTGGGATGGAGTTTATGTGACCCATACCCAATTTTCAAATTTATGAGGTTTGGCCCACATTATATATATTGGGAGTTTGGTTATGTGACATTCTCTATCACGTTTCAAGTTTATGAGGCTTGGCTGTCATTGTTATTTATATTGTTCTAGGGCTATGCTGGTCTCACATGCATGCAGGTTAATGATGATATGTGCTTCTTTTCCCACCATGGTAGTGGATGTTTGTATGGCACAATCTTTTTATGTTGTTTAATGGAAAGTATCATTCTTATTGTGATCTTTTCTCTTGATACCCATTTGGGTGGTCCTTATCTCTTTCTTGGGAAGCATTTTATATTTGATGTCCCTATATTTCATAATTGCTCAATTTTCTATTTCGTATGCACATACCAGCCTTTGCTGATGTCTTCTATTTTTCTCTTACTGTTGGGGTATGCTTTCAACCCTAGGTGAAGGATATGGAGGATATGGCATAAAGATATGGACTTAGCTTAAGACGTTAAAGATTGGAGACATTCTTGATGTTGTTTAGATTTCCTTCTACATGGATTCTTATGATGTACCTTTACAGGTAAGTATAAGGTATTCTTTTGTAACCTTATGAGAAATTGAATATAGTCAATGTTTTTTATTCTGCTGCTACACTTTGGTTGTTTTGAATACCATTAATAAGATTTGAACATTTTACACCTACTCCAAGATACCTTATGGGTGTGTTTGAATTGGGGGCTCTATTGTTCATATTGTTTGTAGGGAGTGGATCCCCTATCAGGTCCCACTCCTTATAGCATGGTATCAGAGCCCATAGTAGTCAAAATGTGACTATTTTAATTTTGTCTCCCTAACTAGAACCCTTACCTTGGATAGTTCCCTCTAGGTGAGATGTTCACCGTAGAATTGATCTACGTTAAATATGTGATGAGTTTTTAGGAGATCTTACCCTATCATATAGATTGATTATGATTTGAATCTTTTGATGTGATGCAATTAAGTTATGAGGAGATAGTAGGATAAGAAGTCATAATATGGAAATATTGTGACTTGGTTTTTGCATTGAATTTTGGCTAACTTATTGGTTTTACTTTGCAATGTTTCTTATAATAAAAAAATATTTTCATTATACTACTATATGTACATAAATTTTCTCTAATTTTCTCGATGATTCCTTGAACTAAGTCACAATATAGAGATATGGAAGATTTTCTAGAGAAACATTGGATATAGTTGGAACATAATCTTAACCCTAGTATTGAAGTAGTGACTAGGGATATGTTGAATAATATAAAAGGAGTAGTAGACCCACCCTTTGTACCCTATGATTGTTTGATGCTTTTGTAGGGATGTTAGGTTAGAGACACGAGGACCTAAAACTCAAGCCTAGACGGTTCTGACTGGTTAGTTGGATACATGAAAAATATAAAACTCTAAAACTTCACAACTAAAAGTTATGTGGGTAACCCTAAATGATGTTTAGTTTGAATTGTTAGGTTAAACATTTTAAGGGGTGGAGAGTAGTTGGTTTTTGATGTTTGGATCAATATATTTTGAGGACAAAATCCTTTTAAGGGCTAGAGTGTTGTAACATACCGGATCTTGGACCCTACCTTGGAAATTTGACCTTTTAGTCTTAGCAAAACAAGGGTGAGGGTAGATATAGAAGATGTTTTGTGTAACCCTAATGGGCTAAAGCATGTATAAATCACCTTAATGTAACCTCATGTTCTCACATTAATCTTAGGCCAATAATGGACCCATAAAATATGTCACATGATGTAAATGGAAATTTCATAATAACATGTGCTTAATAATGGTGTATAATTCTTTTGATTGTAATATAAAGATATGGATGAATAATAAATATGATGGAATAATATTAAAATAAATATAATGAAAACATTCCAAATGTGTTATAGTTCATAATAGAAGATTCCAAAATAAAAATATAATACGAAATTCAGATTCCTTGGGTCCCAGTTGCCTTAGGAGTCAAGTTTCACATGAGCTTTTTCCAAAATATAAAATAAAATATTAATTGACTCCTAAAGAGGAAAACAATCTTGGATTTGTAATTTACATAATAAATATAGCCTTCGGGTGAATTTTCATCCAATTTGGAAGATGTTTGATTAAAAGATGAAATTAGGAGAGAGAAAGTGAGTAGAACGTTCAAAATATTAATTAAAATAATATGCAAAATAAAAAATGGAATAAATAGAAAATTCGTGTCTAATGCACTTACAATGACTTGTGAGTGAAGTTTCATCAATTTTGGAAAATGTTATATGTCTCTAATGCATTAGGAAAAAGAAAAAGTGATATACTTTAAAAGAATTAAATAAAATAACAAAAGTATCCAAAAGGGAAAACTAATGCAAAATCAGATTCTACTTGTCCTAATTAGGCTAAGTATCAAATTTCATTTAATTTGGACCTTGTTTGTACCTTCAATTGAAGAGAGAGAAAAAGAAAAATAATTTAATCAACACTTTACAAAATTCGGATTAGGAAACACCAGCCTGCAAAACAGTAACCGCAGACCAATGTCTGGTATTTTGGGCATAACTCCCTTGTCTCTAAACAAAATTTCACAAAATAACTTGTGTTGGATTGAAAATTTAATTCCACATATATCCATATCATATTAGCATCCTAATGTAGAGAATTATAGAAATGCCTCAACTTTTTCTTCAAGTCTTCTGAAATAACTTCTCACACACCTCGACTTATAAATACCTCTACCCCAGTCTTTCTCAGTTGTTTTGTGAACCTTCACTCATCACAATTTCATCATTTATTGAGTGTGGCTGCTGGTGGTCATGATTTGATTTCTCCTTGCATTGTCGTTTCATCCAAAACCCGAACGTGGCTCTTGGTTAGTTTGTGGTATTGCTTCCCAACGTCATATTTATTTTCAGAGAATAATTGGACCTCAGGTAAACAACTCTGAAACTTGTTCTTCATGATTGGTTAGTTAATTTCACAAACGAATGACAAACGTAAGTTTTTTACGAAACTCTCAGATAACTTTGTCCTTTTCCATCTCACATCTCTTCCTCTCTTTCAAATTCCCTGCTGATTTGGCTTTTTCTAATTTTTTGATTGGTTCATCTTGCAAAATTCATATCTTTTAGTTAAAAAAATTTAAAATAAAATATGTTTTGGAATTGGAAAAATTTGTTATTTCTAATAAAAATAGTTTCAAAGCCTGATTTCCATATTTTCAACGATGGATTTTCAAGGATCTAATTAATTAGTATAAAAGCCCTAAAATTGGTAACTAATTCATATAAACTCCAAATTTAGTAAGTAAACATAGTTTCTTAATCAAAAAAACCTAATAAGTTAATTGGTCTAGGTTTGGAGTCCAAAATCTAATGTTTTATAGAAAGGTTTAGAATTTGGGTTTCATTACATATATATGAATCTCAAACCCTAATACATGTGAACAATTTGTATTTAGGAAATGTTGATCTTGGAAACAACTAGTTTGGTGAAGAGAGTTTTTAGGACTCTGGTTTAAGGTATGTAGTATCCCCTATTACTCCATGTTTAGCAATTCACTTATATTATTCTTTCTCTTGGTCCTATGGACATTAGCCTACACAATATATGTCCTTTTGAAAATTATGCTTTATGTGAAGTATCATATTTGTTACTAATCTTGTGATCATGGATATTCTCTTAGAATATTTATCATGATTTGTTCATGGTGGAACTCTATATGATGACATGTGATGTCTTTTGTCCACTTATGAGGTGGATGTATATGTTGGTCACTTATGTGGTGATTACTTTGGTATTCTCTGATTATACTTTCTACTTGCCTCTACATTAAACATGATATGTGATTCAGTAGAACTAGAGTAGTATAATTGCATTCATTTTGGGTTATGCACCCTTTATGCTTTTGGGATGGAGGTTATGTACCCCATACCCAGGTTTCAAATTTATGAGGTTTGGCCCACATTATATATATTGGGAGTTTGGTTATGTGCCATTCTCTATCAAGATTCAAGTTTAAGAGGCTTGATCATCATTGTTATTTATATTGTTCTAGGGCTATGCTTATCTCACATGCATGTAGGTTGATGATGATATGTGCTTATTTTCCCACCATGGTAGTGGATGTATATATGTCACAATCTTTTTATGTTTTATTATGGAAAGTATCATTCTTATTGTGGTCTTTTCTCTTGATTCCCATTTGGGTTGTCCTTATCTCTTTCTTGGGAAGCCTTTTATATTTTATGTCCCTTTATTTCATAATATTATTCAATTTTCTATTTAGTATTCACATACCAGCCTTTGCTGAAATCTTCTATTTTTCTATTCCTACTGGGGTATGCTTCCAACCCTAGGTGAAGGATATGGAGGATATGGCATAAAGATATGGACTTAGCTTAAGATGCTAAAGCTTGGAGACAATCTTGATGTGGTTTAGATTTCCCTCTACATGGATCCTTATGATGTGCCTTTACATGTAAGTATAAGATGTTCTTTAGTAACCTTATGAGAAATTGAATATAGTCAATGTTTTTTATTCCGCTGCTATGCTTTGCTTATTTTGAATACCATTAATAAGATTTGAAAATTTTACACCCACTCCAAGATACCTTATGGGTGTGTTTGGACTGGAGGTTCTATTCTTCAAATTTTTGGTAGGGAGTGGATCCCCTATCGGGTCCTACTCCTTACACCGTATGAGATATGGTATGGGAAGTGTCCCAATGTGTCATTGATGAATATTTGGGGATGTGAAGCTTACGTGAGGAAAAAAAATTCTAAAAAAGCTTGGCCCTAAATTTGATAAATATTATTTTGTTGGATATCCTAAAGAGACTAAAGGATATTACTTTTATTCCCTATCCGAAAACAAAGTGTTTGTTTCCAGTGATGTCGTATTCCTATAAAAGGTATTTATTTCCACAAGAATCATTTGGAGGAAAGTGTAACTCAAAGAGGTTTGAGACCAAAAAGAAAGCATTGAACCAATATATGTATAGGAGGAACAAAGAGAATCAAAAAGTATTTTGGAATATAAAATTCCTCAAGTAACACGGGAACCTCATAGATCTAGTAGGACACACCTTAAACTTGAGAGTGTTGGGTATCTTGTGAGTCAGGAAGGTAGTGAGTTGGTCATAAATGAAGAGAAACTAATCTATCTAGAGGCTACAAAGGGACTAAAGTCTGAGAAATGGCTTGAGGCAATGAGATCTGAGATGGAATCCATGTATACCAACAAGGTATGGACCTTGGTGGGTCCACCTGAATGGGTAAAATCCATAGGGTGTAAGTGGGTCTTCAATAAGATGACCGACATGGATGGTAAAGTACAAACCTATAAGGGTAATTTGGTTGCAAAGCATTTCAGACAAGTTCAAGGTGTTGACTATGATGAAACCTTGCCTACAGTGGTCATGGTTAAGTCCATTAGGATGATGCTTTCCATTGTAGCTTATAATGACTATGAGATTCAGTACATGGATGTTAAACCTCATTCCTTAATGGGCTTCTTCTTGAGGATGTGTACATGACACAACCTGAGCATTTTATAAATCTAAAGGATGCAAATAAAGTTTGTAAGATACAAAGGTTGATCTATGGATTGAAGCAAGCATCTTCGAGTTGGAATCTTTGTTTTGATGAGACAGTCAAAGAGTATGTCTTTACTCATATTTGAGATGAACTTTGTGTGTATAATAAGGTTAGTGGTAGCATGATTGCATTCCTCACATTGTATGTAGATGACATATTATTGATGGGGAATGATATCCCTACTTCACACAAGGTAAAGACATGGTTGGGAAATACATTTTCTATGAAAGACTTGGGAGAAGCATCCAACATCTTGGGGATCAAGATCTATAGATATAGATCTAGAAGGCTACTTGTTCTAAGTCAGAGCACATGCATTGACAAAGTGTTGAAGTGCTCATCATGGAGAGCTCAAACAGAGGAAACATGCCCATGTGTCATGGGGTTACCATCTCTAAAGCTCAGTGTCCCAGTTCTTATGAAGAAAGGGGACACGTGAGTTTGTGTAACATACCGGATCTTGAACCCTACCCTAGACATTTGATCTCTTAGACTTAGCCAAACAAGGTTGAGGTTAGATCTAATGGATGTTTGGTGTAAACCTAATGAGCTAATGCATGAATAAATCATCGTAATGTAACCTAATGTTCTCACATTAGTCTTAAGCCAAAAATAGACACATAAAATAATTCACATGAGATAATAATGAATTATATAAAATTCCATGCAAGTAATCACACATAATTCTTTTGGTAATAATATTAAGCTATGGAACATAAATGGATGAGCAATACTTATAATAGTGAAATAATATGATAACCTAAGTAATAATGTGATATTAATAGCCACAAATCTTAATTGTGTCATAACTCATTAAAGGAAACTCCAAAAGTGAAATTTAAGTTAAAAATCGTGTTCCTTTAGTCCCAATTACCTTGGGAGTCAAGTTTCATATTATTCACATAATAATAATTAATTTAATTCATTTTGGATAGAGAAGGCCTATGTTTTCCCCAAAATATCAAATAAATAATAAATGAGTCTAAAAGAGGAAAATAATCTTGAATTCATAATTTACATAATAAATATAACCTTTGGGAGAATTTTCATCTAATTTGGAAGATGTTTGGTTAAAAGATGAAACCAGAGAGAGAGAAAGTGTGTAGAACCTTGAAAATATTAATAAATGTTCAAACAACTTCAAAATGTAAAATTAATGGCAAACTCATATCTAACACATTAAATATGATTTGTGAGTGGAGTTTCATAAAATTTGGAGAATCTTAAAGCCATTAATGAATGAGGAAAGAGAAAATAGGATTTTATTTATTTACATATTAAAAATTCCCAAAAGGCAAATCTAATTGCATAATTTGAATCTATATGCTTTATTTATCCTCTATATAAAATTTCACTTAAATTGATAAGATTTGGACCCTCAATTTAAGATGGGGACAAAGGACATAATTATTTAAATATCACTTTATTTAGATTCTGATTTGGGTAAGGTTTCCCCATTTGATTTTGTCAGACAATTTTACTATTTTTGGGTGCTTTGATGAGTGTTGGATCTTTGATCGTACAACTACAAACTTATCACCTATCTTCCGTTTCTTGTCTCCCTTTCCCTTTCTTGCACATGTTCCCCCATATGTCTCTGACCCCGATCTCTCCATCACCCTTCTTCCTTTTCCTCTGGTTTCTTCTCCCTCTCATTCCTAACCTCTTTGAAAACACATTGGATATATATTCCATAAGGTTCTTGGTAGTCCTCGCACAGACCGCACCCATCTCCTTCCTCCCCTACCTTTCCCCTATTCTTCCCTTCCTATTCTTCTTCACACAACTACAAACCTTTGGACCTTTGGAAAAACCTTCCCTCACTTCCGTTGGGTGCCCACTCATTTTCTCTCATCTCTGGCTCGGCCTCAGGAAGTCCTGAGTATATTCCCCCTACTCGACTTGTGTCACCACCACTACTCAGAACGACGATGGGAAACCGGGTCTAAAATTGGGACTGACTTTGTCTGTAGAGGGGTTAGACCAACTCCTCTTCCACCGACAATGATTTCTCTAACATCAAGTTCATCTGATATGGTTTATGCTCATTCCCCCCTTTTCAATTTCTTCTGCCCATGTTTCTGTAGCTTTCTGCCATGTTGATGGCATGGAGTTTCTTTTCATGTGAGACTCTGAGCATGTTCCATGGCTCATTGAGGTAGGAGCTGGATCAGGAATACAATTATGTTGTTTCGTGTTGCTGATAACATCACATTCATGGATTTCATTCTAGATCTCAAACATCAATACCCCAGATCCTTGCAGAAATGAAGGATGACATAGCCACACTGGTTTTCCTTGCGCTGCCCTTGGATTCGCTTTTTGGTTTGTTTTTTGTCCAAGGGTAAATCCATCTTTTCACCCTATTATTCGTTGCTTTCAGTGAGCCAAACATGATGTTGACCCGGTGACATGGCCACCTATGATTGGCCATGTTAGTGGGCCTAGGCCTCTATCAGGATCTTTTATTTTGCTTATTTGTAATTTCCTAATTTTGTGATTGACTACTTTTGTAAAAATCATATCTTTTGATTCGCTTGTCCAAAAATTTAGTAAAAATATGTTTTGGAATTGGAAAAATTTTCCTTCTAATAAAAATAGTTTGAAAGCCTAATTTCCATGCTTTTAAGGATTTTTTTTAGGATCTAATTAATTAATATAAAAGCCTTGAAAATGGTGACTAATTCATCTTAACTCCAAAAATAAGAAATAAATGTTTTCTTGATTTAAAAAACATAAGGAATCATTTGGTTTAGGTTTTGAGTCAAAAAACTGATGTTTTGTAGATAGGTCTAGAATTAGGGTTTCATTACGTATATATGAATCTCAAACCCTAATATATGTGAATACTTTTTAATTAGGTAAAGTTGATCTTGGGAACAACTAATTGGTGAAGAGTATTTCTAGGACTCATGTTTAAGGTATCATTGCATCCCACATTATTCTATATTGAGCAATAACCTATCTTTATCATTCTCATGGTCCTATGGACATTAGGCTATAAACAATTTCTTTTCTTTTGAAAATCATGGTTCTTATGAACAATCTTATTTTGTTACTAATCTTGTGATCATTGATATTCTCTTGGACTCTTTTCATATTCTTTGTACATGATGGAACTTTATATGATGACATGTGATGTCTTTTTCCCATTACGAGGTGGATGTATATGTTGGTCACTTATGTGGTTACAAGTTTGTATAATCTGACTATACTTTCTACTTGCCTCTACATTAAACATGCTATGTGATCTTGTAGCACTAGAGTAGTATAATTGCATTGGTTTTGGGTTATATGCCCTTATTATGTTTTTGGGATGGAGGTGGCCCCATACTCAGGTTTCAAATTTATGAGGTTTGTCCCACTTTATATATATATTTGGGAGTTTGGTTATGTGCCATTCTCTATCAAGTTTCAAGTTTATGAGTCTTGGCCGACTTTGTTGTTATATTTTTATAGGGCTATGTTTATCTCACATGAATGCAAGATGATGTTTATGGATTATGGGTTATGTGTCCTAATGTCATATGTGCTTATGTGGCACCACTTTTATATGTTGTTTTAATGGCAAGTATCACTTTTATTGTTGATCAATTCTCTTCATACTCACTTGGGTGGTACTTTTCTTTTCAATGGGAAGCTTCTATTGTGTTCCATATATTGCTCAATTTACTTGTTAGTATGGACATACCATCCTTTACTGATGTAATCTATTTTTCTACTATTGTTGAGGTATGCTTCCAACCCTAGGTGAAGGACTTGGATGATATAGCATGAATATATGGACATAGCTTAAGGAGTTAAAGCTCAGAGATAAAGTTTTTATGGTTTATATTTAACTCTATCTTAGATACTTATGTTGTATCATACATGTAAACCCGATGTGGGATATTAAGATATATTTTGTAATCTTGTTGAAAAGTTGAATATAGTCATTATTTTTTTTTACTTCTACACTTTGGTTGTTTTGAATACAATTAATAAGATTTGAAAATTTTACATCCACTCCACCATACCTTTTTGGGTGTGTTTGGATTGGAGGTTTTATTCTTCAAATTTTTAGTAAGGAGTGGTTCCCCTATGGGATCCCACTCCTTACAGGATGGTATTAGAGCCCATGGTAGTTAGAATATAACTATTTCAATTTTATCTCCCTAGTTAGAACCATTATCTTGCATAGTCACCCTTTAGGTGATATGTTTTCTGTAGATTTTGCCTAAGTTGATTAAACTTTAATATGAAGAGGTTTTAGGTGATCTTACCCTATCAAATAGATTTTTTATGATTTGTATCTCTTAATGATATGAGGTTGACTTGAGGATGAAATTAGGTTATGAGATGAGGTATTAGGAAAGGAGATCTCCTATTATGGAAATTGTGACTTGGTCTATCTCATTGATTTTGGTACCATCTTTGTTTTACCCCCAATGTTATTTATCGACAAAAATTATTTTTATTATACAACTATATGTACTAAAAAAATCTCTAGTTTTCCCGATGATTTCTTGAACTAAGTCACAATGAAGAGATATGTGAATTCTTAGTGGAGAAACCCTAGAATTAGCTGGCATAGAATCCTAACCCTAGTATTGAAGAAATGACTAGGAATATGTGAGATAATGTTAAGGTGTAGTGAACCTACCCTTTGTATCCTATGACTTTTTGGATCTTAGGGTTGTTAGGTTAGAGACACGAGGACCTAAAACTCAACCCTAGGTGGTTTTGACTTGTTAGTTGGATACATGTATAATGTAAATCTCTAAAACATTCTCAATTAAAAGATATGTGGGTAACCCCAAATGTTGTTAAGTATGACTTGTCAGGTTAAACCTTTTAAGGGGTGGATAGTAGTTGGTTGTTGATGTTTGAATCAATAGATTTCCAGGATGAAATCCTTTTAAGGGGTGGTGTTGTAACATTCCAGATCTTAAACCCTACCCTAGAAGTTTGATCTCTTAGACTTAGCCAAACAAGATTGAGGTTAGATCTAATGGATGTTTGGTATAAACCTAATGAGATAATGCACGAATAAATCATCCTAATGTAACCTAATGTTCTCACATTAGTCTTAAGCCTATAATAGACACATAAAATATTTCACATGAGATAATAATGAATTATATAAAATTACATGCAAGTAATCACACATAATTGCTTTGGTAATAATATTAATCTATGGAACATAAATGGATGAGAAATAATGATAATAGTGAAATAATATGATAACCTAAGTAATAATGTGATATTAGTAGCCACAAATCTTAATTGTGTCATAACTCATTAAAGGAAACCCCAAAAGTGAAATCAAATTAAAAAATCGTATTCCTTGGGTCCCAATTACCTTGGGAGTCAAGTTTCACATTATTCACATATTAATAATAATTAATTTAATTCATTTTGGATAGAGAAGGTTTATGTTTTCCCTAAAATATCAAATAATATATTTATGACTCCAAAAGAGGAAAATAATTTTGGATTCATAATTTACATAATAAATATAGCCTTTGGGTGAATTTTCATCCAATTGGGAAGAAGTTTGGTCAAAAGATGAAATCAGGAGAGAGAAAGTTTGTAGAACCTTCAAATTTTTAAATAAATGTACAAAACACTTGAAAATGTAAAATTGATGGCAAATTTGTATCCAACACATTAAATATGATGTGTGGGTGAAGTTTCATAAAATTTGGAGAATATTAAAGTCATTAATGCATGAGGAAAGAGAAAATAAGATTTGATTTATTTAACACATTTCCCAAAAGGAAAATCTAATTGCATAATCAGAATCTACATGCTTTATTTAGCCACTGTACAAAATTTCACTTAAATTGGATAAGATTTGGACCCTCAATTTAAGTTGAGGATAAAGGAAACAATTATTTAAATGTCACTTTATTTAGATTCCGATTTGGGTAAGTTTTCCATATTTGATTTTGTCACATGGTTTTACTATATCACCTACCTTTCGTTTCCTCTCTCCCTTTCCCTTTCATGTGCCTTTTCCCCATCTCTCTCTGACCCCGATCTCTCTATCACCCTTCTTCCATTTCCTATGATTTCTTCTCCATCCCGTTCCTTACCTCTTTGCAAACCCATTGGATATATATTCCTTGGGGTTCTCGACACTCCTCACACAGACTGCACCTGTCTCCTTCCTCCTCTGCCTTTCCTCTTTTCTTCACTTCCTATTCTTCTTCACACAACCACAATACTTTGAACCATTGGGAAAACCTTCCGCTCACTTCCATCGGGTGACCACTCATTGTCTTTCATCTCTGGCTCGACCTCGGGCAGTCTTGAGTATATTCCCCAACTTGACTTGTGTCGACAACACTACCCAAAGCCAGCGATAGGAAATTGGTTATGAAATCAGGACTGACTTTGTCTGGAGAGGGCTTGGACCAACTCCTCTTTCACTGATGAAGCTTTCTCTGGCATCAAGTTCATCTCAGACAATTTGTGCTTTTTTCCTCCTTTTCAATTTCTTTTGCTCATGTTTCTGTAGCTTTTTGCCAGGTTGATGGCATGGAGTTACTTTCCGTGTGAGACTTAGAGCTTGTTCCATGGCTCGTTGAGGTCAAAACTGGATTAGGAATACAATTATGTTGTTTTGTGTTGCTGAGAAGATCAGATTCATGGATTTCATTCCCAAATTTTGAAATTTAGTACCCCGGTTCCTCATGGAAGCAAAGGACAATGAAGCCACACTGGTTTGTTTTGCTTGCGCTGCCCTTGGATTCCCTTATTGATTTGTTTTTCATCCTATGGTAAATCCATCTTTTCACCCTGTTATTCATTAGTTTCAGTGAACCAAGTTGGCTGGTGACCCGACGGCATGGCCACCTATGATTAGCCATATCAGTAGGCCTAGGCATCTCTCGCGATCTTTTATTTTGCTTAATTGGAATTTCCTAATTTTGTGATTAACTACTTTTGTAAAAATCATATCTTTTGATTTTCCAATCCAAAAATTTAGGAAAAATATGTTTTGGAATTGGAAAAATGTTTTCCTTATAATAAAAATAGTTTCAAAGCCTAATTTTCATGCTTTCAATGATGTATTTTTTAGGATCAATTTAATTAATATAAAATCCTTTAAAATGCTGACTAATTCATCTTAACTCCAAATAGAACAAATAAATATGTTTTCTAGATTAGAAAAACATAAGGAATCATTTGGTTTAGGTTTTGAGTCCAAAATATAATGTTTTTAGATAGGTCTAGAATTAGGATTTCATTACATATATATGAATCTCAAACCCTAATATATGTGAATAATTTGTAATTAGGCAAAGTTGATCTTAGGAACAACTAGACTATTGAAGAGTATTTCTAAGACTCAAGTTTAAGGTAGGACTGCATCCCACATTATTTCTATATTGAAAAATAACCTATCTTTATCATTCACTTGGTCCTATAAACATTGGCCTATACACAATGTCTTTTCTTTTGAAAATCATGGTTCTTCTGAACTATCTTATTTTGTTACTGATCCTGTGATCATGTATATTCTCTTGGACTCTTTTCATATTCATTGTACATGATGGAACTCTATATGATGACAAGTGATACCTTTTTCTTACTTATGAGTGGATGTATATGTTGGTCACTTATGTCATGACTAGTTTGTATAATCTGACTATACTTTCTACTTTCATCTACATTAAACATGTTATGTGATTTAATAGCACTAGAGTATTATAATTGCATTGGTTTTGGGTTATGTGCCCTTATTATGTTTTTTTCATGGAGGTGGCCCCATACCCGAGTTTCAAATTTATGAGGTTTGGCCCTCTTTATATATATGTGGGAGTTTGGTTATGTGCCACTTTTCTATCAGGTTTCAAGTTTGTGAGTCTTGTCCAACTTCATTGTTATATTGTTCTAGAGCTATGTTTATCTCACATGCATAGAGGATGATGTTTATGGATTATGGTTTATGTGATCTAAATTCATATGTGCTTATGTGGCACCACTTTTATATGTTGTTTAATGGAAAGTATCACTTTTATTGTGGATCAATTCTCTTGATACCCACTTGGGTGGTACTTTTCTTTTCTATGGTAAGCTTCTATTTTGTTCAATATATTGCTCAATTTACTTTTTCGTATGCACATACCGGCCTTTGTTGATGTCATCTATTTGTCTCCTATTGATGGGGTATGCTTCCAACCCTTAGTAAATGATTTGGATGATATAGCATGAAGATATGGACATAGCTTAAGGAGTTAAAACTTGGAGACAAAGTTGTTATAATTTATATTTCCCTCTATCTTAGATCCTTATGTTGTATCATACATGTAAACCTGATGTGGGAGATTAAGATATACTTTTGTAATCTTGTTGAAAAATTGAATATATTCATTATTTTCTTTTGCTACTACACTTTGGTTGTTTTGAATACCATTAATAAGATTTGAAAATTTTACATCCAGTCCACCATACCTTTTTAGGTGTTCTTGATTTGGAGGTTTTATTCTTCAAATTTTAAGTAAAGTGGTTCCCCTATGGGATCCCACTCCTTACAACATGTTATTAGAGCCCATGGTAGTCAAAATCTGACTATTTCAATTTTGTCTCCCTAGTTAGAACCCTTACCTTGCATAGTCACCCTTTAGGTGAGATGTTTTCCGTAGATTTTGCCTAAGTTGTTTATAATTTAATATGAAGAGGTTTTAGGTGATCTTACCCTATCAAATAGATTGTTTATTATTTGTATCTCTTGAGGCTATGAGGTTGACTAGAGGATGAAATTAGGTTATGAGATGAGGTATTAGGAAAGAAGATCTTGTTATGGAAATTGTGACTTGGTTTATCGCATTGATTTTGGTACCATCTTTTTTCCCTTCAATGTTTATTATCGAAAAAAAATATTTTTATTATATAACTATAGGTACAAAATAAAATTATCTGATTTTCTCGATGGTTTCTTGAACTAAGTCACAATGAAGATATAAGTGAAGTTTTCGTGGAGAAACCCTAGAATTAGTTGGCATAGAATACTAACCCTAGTTTTGAAGAAGTGACTAGGAATATGTGAGCTAATGTTAAGGTGTAGTGAACCTACCCTTTGTATCCTATGACTTTTTGGATTTTACATTTGTTAGGTAAGAGACACGAGGACCTAAAACTCAACCATACTTGGTTTTGACTTGGTAGTTGGATACAGGTATAACGTAAATCTCTAAAATATTCACAATTAAAAGATATGTGGGTAACCCTAAATGTTGTTTAGTATGAATTGTTAGGTTAAACCTTTTAAGGGTTGGAGAGTAGTTGGTAGTTGTTGTTTGGATCAATAGATTTCGAGGAAAAAATCCTTTTAAGGGCTGGAGTGGTGTAACATAGTGGATCTTGAACCATACCCTAGAAGTTTGATCTCTTAGACTTAGCCAAACAAAATTGAGGTTATATCTAATGGATGTTTGGTATAAACCTAATGAGCTAATGCATGAATAAATCATCCTAATGTAACCTAATGTTCTCACATTAGTCTTAAGATAATAATAGACACATAAAATATGTCACATAAGATAATATTGAATTATATAAAATTCCATGCAAGTAATTAAACATAATTGTTTTGGTAATAATTTTAAGCTATGGAACATAAATGGATGAGCAATAATGATAATAGTGAAATAATATGACAACCTAAGTATTAATGTGATATTAATAGCCACAAATACTAATTGTGTCATAACTCATTAAAGAAAACCCCAAAAGTGAAATCTAAGTTAAAAATCATGTTCCTTAGGTTAAAATTTCCTTAGGAGTCAACTTTCACATTATTCACATAATAATAATTAATTTAATTCATTTTAGATAGAGAAGGTATATGCTTTCCCCAAAATATCAAATAAAATATTAAGTGACTCCAAAAGAGGAAAATAATCTTAGATTTATAATTTACATAATAAATATAGCATGTGGGTGAATTTTCATCCAATTTGGAAGATGTTTGGTTAAAAGATGAAATCAAGAGAGAGAAAGTGTGCAGAAGCTTCAAAATATTAACTAAATGTACAAACAACTCCAAAATGTAAAATTGATGGAAAATTTGTATCCAACACATTAAATATGACTTTTGGGTGAAGTTTCATAAAATTTGGAGAATTTTAAAGTCATTAATGAATGAGGAAAGAGAAAATAGGATTTGATTTATTTAACACACTAATGGGAATCTACATGCTTTATTTAGCCTCTATACAAAATTTCACTTAAATTGGATAATATTTGGACCCTCATTTTAAGTTGGGGACAAAGGACATAATTATTTAAATATCACTTTATTTAGATTCTGATTTGAGTAAGGCATCCACATTTGATTTTGTCACACAGTTTTACTATTTTTGGGTGCTTTGTTGGCCGTTGGATCTTTAATTGTGTGGCTACAAACTTATCACCTACCTTCTATTTCCTATCTCCCTTTCCCTTTCTTACGCCCATTCCCCATCTCTCTCTGACCCCGATCTCTAAGTCACCCTTCTTCCTTTTCCTCCAATTTCTTCTCCCTCTCATTACTTACCTCTTTGCAAACCCATTGGATATATATTCCATGAGGTTCGCAACACTCCACACACAGACCACACTCGTCTCCTTCCTCCCCAGCCTCTCCCCTGTTCTTCCCTTCTTATTCTTCTTCACACAACTCCAAACCTTTAGACCTCTGGGAAAACCTTCCCTCACTTCCGTCGGGTGCCCACTCATTTTCTCTCATCTCTGGATCAGCCTTGGGCAGTCTCCAATATATTCCCCCAACTCAAATTGTGTCGACAACACGACCCAGATCCAGTGATGGGAAACTAGGTCTGAAATCGGGAATGACTTTGTCTAGAGAGGGCTTGATCCAACTCCTCTTCCACCAATGAAGCTTTCTCTGGCATCAAGTTCATCTCAGACGGTTTTTGCGTGTTTCCCCCTTTTCAATTTCTTCTACCCATGTTACTATAGCTTTTGGCCATGTTGATGGCATGGAGTTTCTTTCCATGGGAGACTTTGACCCTGTTCCATGACTCATTGAGGTCAGAGCTAGATCAAGGATACAATTATGTTGTTTTGTGTTACCGAGAAGATCAAAATCATGGATTTCATTCCCAGATCTCAAACATCAGTACCCGGATTCCTTGTGAAAATGAAGGACGACAAAGCCACACTGGTTTTTCTTACACCGCCCTTAGATTCCCTTTTTGGTTTGTTTTCTGTCCAAGGGTAAATCCATATTTTTGCCTTGTTATTCATTGATTTCAGTGAGCCAAGCTAGCTGTTGACCCAGAGACATGGCCGTCTCTAATTGGCCATGTCAACGGGCCCATGCCTCTCTCACAATCTTTTATTTCGCTTATTTGGAATTTCCTAATTTTGTGATTGACTTCTTTTCTAAAAATCATATCTTTTGATTCTCTTGTCCAAAAATTTAGTAAAAATATGTTTTGGAATCCAAATAATGTTTCCCTTCTAATAAAAATACTTTTAAAGTCTAATTTCCATGCTTTCTAAGATAGATTTTTGAGGATCTAATTAAATAATTTAAAATTCCTAAAAATGGTATTTAAATCATCTTAACTCCAAATATAACAAATAAATATGTTTTCTTGATCACAAAAACATAAGGAATCGTTTGGTTTAGGTTTTGAGTCCAAAATATGATGTTTTGTAGATAGGTCTAGAATTAGGGTTTCATTACATATATATGAATCTCAAACCCAAATATATGTGAATAATTTGTAATTAGGCAAAGTTGATCTTGGGAACAACTAGATTGGTAAAGAATATTTCTAGGACTCGGGTTTAAGTTAAAATGCATCCCACACTATTTCTATATTGAGAAATATCCTAAATTTATCATTCTCTTGGTCCTATGGACACTAGCCTATACACAATGCAATTTCTTTTGAAAATCATGATTCTTCTGAACTATCTTATTTTGTTACTAATCTCGTGATCATGGATATTCTCTTGGACTCTTTTCATATGCCTTGTACATGATGGAACTCTATATGATGACATGTGATGTCTTTTTCCCACTTATGAGGTGGATGTATATGTTGGTCACTTATGTGGTGACTAGTTTGTAGAATCTTAACATACTTTCTACTTACCTCTATATTAAAAATGCTATGTGATTCAGTAGCACTAGAGTAGTATAATTTCATTGGTTTTTGATTATGTGCCCTTATTATATTTTTGGCATGGAGGTGGCCCCATACCTGGGTTTCAAATTTATGAGGTTTGTCCCACTTTATATATATGGGAGTTTTGTTATGTGTCATTCTCTATCAGGTTTCAAACTTATGAGTCTTGGTCGATTTTGTTGTTATATTCTTCTAGGGCTATGTTTATCTCACATGCATGTAGGATGATGTTTATGGATTATGGGTTATGTGCCCTAATTTCATATTTGCTTATGTGGCACCACTTTTATATGTTATATTAATGTCAAGTATCTCTTTTATTATGGATCAATTCTCTTGATACCCACTTGGGTGGTACTTTTCTTTTCTATGGGAAGCTTCTATTTTGTTCCATATATTTCTCAATTTACTTTTTAGTTGCACATATCAGCCTTTGTGGATGTCATCTATTTTTCTCCTATAGCTGGGGTATGCTTCCAAGCCTAGGTGAAGGACTTGGATGATATAGAAAGAAGATATGGATATAGCTTAAGGATTTAAAGTTGGACAAAAATTTGTTATTGTTTAGATTTCCCTCTATCTTTGATCCTTCTATTGTGTCATACATGTAAACTCGTTGTGGGAGATTAAGATATACTTCTGAAATCTTGTTGAAAAGTTGAATATAGTCATTATTTTCTTATGCTGCTACACTTTGATTGTTATGAATATAATTAATAAGATTCGAAAATTTTACATCCATTCCATCATACCGTTTTGGGTGTGTTAGGATTGGATGTTTTATTCTTCAAATTTTTAGTAAGGGGTGGTTCCCCTCTGGGATCCCACTCCTTACAGTTTGATTCCATAGGCATCATCAATTGGAGCAATCTTGTATGCAATGTTGTGTACCTATCTTGATGTCTCATAATCCTTGCAAATAACAAATAGATATTAGTTAGATCCTGGTGATTCTCACTAGACAGTCGTGAAGAGAATCCTCAAGTACTTGAGAAGGACTAAGGATCAGTTCTTGGTATACGACATAGAGGAAGAATTGGTGGTAAAAGGTTACATAGATGCAAGCTTCCAGACTAATAAAGATGATTATAGATCACAACTAGGATTCATGTTTTTCCTAAACAATTGAGTTGTAAGATGGAAGAGTTCCAAGAAAGATACCCTTTTTTATTGTACAACAGAGGCCAAGTATATTACTGCATCGAATGTAGCAAAGGAGGTTGTATGGATCAAGAAGTTCATCTTTGAACTTGGAGTTGTTCCAAGCATTAGCGACGTAATTGAGCTATATTGTGACAATAATGGAGCTATTTCACAAGCTAAGGAACCCATATCACATCATCGTTACAAGCACATATCAAGGTAGTTCCATCTCATACAATGAGGAGATGTGAAGATTTCTAGAGTACCAACTGAGAGCAATGTTATTGACCCTTTGACAAGGCACTTTTGCAGCAGAAGTGTGATGGACATGTTAGATCACTAGGGATATACTTCATGGGTGATTTACTCTAAGTGCCAGTGGGATTATAATGGTATGTATGCCCAGAGAGACAATCATATGATGATTGTAATGGCATAACTTGTAAATGATTTAATTAATAATAAAGGCAAGCTTCCAATTTATTTTGTTTTATTCAGTTATAAGATAATTATGTAACATCATAAATGTCTAGAGAATGATATTACTCAATTACGGATGTATTCAAGTATGTGACTCAAACAATGAGATCATACAGATTCGAAGAGTATATACATTCTCATTATGTCCCTAGTCGAATGTTATTATGGAAGGCATATAGACAACAATAACACATAAGACTAGAGTGTGTGTTGGTTAATGATAGAATCTCATTAGTCATGATATCTGATATCAAACCAAACACACAAGTACATGTTAGAGAACAATATATTTGGCAGACCCACTATGATATTGACACATGAAAACCATTACAATGGTAGTCATAGTCATCTCTCATTGTGTTGGTGGTGATTTTGGTTCTTAGACCTGAAGGCACTACACTCATCACATGTCGTTTGATATGCTTTACATCATCAAATGTAATCCCAAATAAGGGTTGTCATAACGGTGATGATTGGGTGACTATGATATATGGGGACTCATTGTGAGTGATGTAGATGGGATTTTTCTCTCCTATTGGAGTATGATGTCCAAGGCATATTGATAAAAAAGACTAAGAAATGCATGGTCATGGATATGTGAGTCAATATCTAATATTGAGCTTACATATATCTCAGACAATTTGCTCTTGTTCAAGGAACATAGATTGAATGTTGAACAGGATGACTAGTACATGCCTTGAGTTCAATCTAGATATCAGTCACAAAGGAACTATACATTCACTATAACACCAATCACATATTTTAGGTTGATGTTCTCCAACTTTCCATTTACTAGGGTAGCATTGATGTGCGACTAGGCACTACTCATTGATTGTGATGTCATAACTGGTTATGGATATTCACTGCCAATGTAATATTGGATCTATAGGGTCACACACATAGGAAATGACCTAGAAGAGGAGTTTTGATCATGAATGATAATTGGATTGATTACTAAAGTGCTTAGGTTTTCAATATAAGAAATAAATCAACTGACTGGACTCCCAACCGATCGACTCATGTGATGAAACGATCAGTTGGAGTGTCAAGCTGATTGGATATTGCATTGGCTGAGTTCTGCATGAACTAGGGCACCAACCGACCAATTCACCTAGGTTCATGAGTTGACTGGCTCAATTTGCAAGATGGTCGGTTCCTGGTGCAATTCGATCGCATCAAGTATGAGTGTTGACATCACGTTGTGCATTAATTGGAATAGAATTGCAAATTCATATATGATTGGGAAACATGCAAAATGACTAGTTCACTAGGCGAACTGATCGACTCACGTGCCAACTGACCTGTTCACCTAGAAAACTAACTGGTTTGCCTTTTGTAGGTTGTGACCTTTTGGGATTCCAGTCCCTTCCACTCCCACACAGACTGGGAACACTGACCCATACCCCTCCTATAAATAGAGGGGTACTGGGGGCTTCTCAGACACATAAGTTTCCTCTGACAATTGTTTGTCTTCTCTAATTATGGTAACCAAGAGAAACCGAGCAAGTCCTACCTAATAAAGTAAGGGACAACAAGGGAGAACAATTATGGGAGAGAAAGTTGGTAACTAGTACACCAACGGGAGGGAAAAATCCTTCCTATCCATTCTGGTAGGACGACATGAGTTCTAGGCAGTCTATTTGGACTTTTATAGAGGGGTGGAGGCAGTTGTCTACCGCTAGGAGGACAACGTCAACCTGCTATCTATTCTGAGACCAAGAGCTGCAACAAATGAGTCCCAATGCAACTAGAAGACAATTGGACAACTACAATGATGAGGAGATTGTCACTAGACTTTCTCCAGGACCAGGTATATCCTCAAAACCATCCTTTCCATTATATAGTTGTTGACACGATATGCTGGTATAATGGGGAATATGGTAGTAAAAAAAATATTGTTGCCTACTTTGATGTCAAATTTTTTTAACAATATGTACTTCTAGAAACCACGAAGTCTTTAATGAACCAAGGAAGGACCTTCCTTTCCATATCTAGACTTTCACTTGTTTCATTGCGTCGTATAGAATAAGAACTAGAAGATTAGAGGATGGTTTAGTTTAGCAGCCACATGGTATCACACAATAGTGGCATCCAGTAGGTGATGGTATTCTAAAGGTGAACACTGATGTATCAATAAAAAATGATGTTGGCATGGGACTTTGATTTGTGTACTATGACACGTAGGGTAAGATTCAAGTCATTATGGGTGAGAAGCTAAAGGTCACAACCAACCTAGTGTTAAGTGAAGTATTGGCATTGGTGGCAAGTGAAAACCTAGACAAAGAGTGGGGTATCTTAAGAGTGCATTTTGAATCTGACTCATTAGTACTGGTGAATGCCTTGAATGATCCAAGCAACAAACATGATTATCTTGGCCGCTTTGTAGAAGATTTCCTTTCTATAGCTAGTTTATGTATTTCATGTTATTTTTCCCATATCCATAGAGTTTGTAATGGAGTCTCTCATACAACAATGAAACTCACTATAGAGGAGGCTTTTGTGAGTAGTCAAGATAGGGAGTCATTTCCAGTCTCTATTTTAAGCTTGTTGATGTAGACAATTCGATGGTATAATCCAATTGATTCCAACCTTTGAAAAAACACATTAAACAATGATATTAGAAAACACTCCTCAAAGAATGCTTAAAGGTTAGAGTACATTAACATTAAAGATGAACTAAAAAATGTGTTAAACAAGAACTTTTCCACGTGATGATTTGATGAATATCACCACTCTAAGGACATGGAAAGATAGGATATAACAATATCATAAGTATTCACAAGATCACTACTTGAAACATTATTGTTCCTTTGTGATATATGACACAATTGGTGAGATCTTTAGCAAATAATGAAATCAAGGGACTATGTTAATACCTTGAGGAAGAATTTTGGACACACAATAATTTCTATTGTGGGATCAACATATCTTTGTAAGAAAAATTCCTAACCCTATTAGTTGTTTGAATGAGAGACATTCTTATTGAATTCTAACATTCTATCCAACAAATGTATATAGACCCATAATAGAGGTTCTACCAAATTTATTTCCCCGCTCACCAGTTTCCTATATTTTCTATATGTTGGAAATGTCATTAAGCACTTACTGATAGCCAAATAATTTTAAATAAACTCTACATGTTTGAATTTTCATTCTTTATGTTTCTTATCTTGCATCCCTCTTATTTTTGCATGTCTAACACAATACAAATAAAATTCTTGATTGTATAGAATTTGGAAACAATAATGACACTAATGAGAAAGTTCCCCACAAGTTCTCATTATATTTTGCTTCCTTGAACCTCAACATAGTAGAAGATTTTTTAATCAAATTTTCACAAGATTAGATATAAAGCATGTCATTGAGTTGAGACTTTGAAACGTAGGTGTGGAGTTTGTACCATGTCATGTAAAGGTTGTCTTCCCATTTATACTTATGGGAGTAGCGTTCACTATGATGTTTTTTCCTAGTTTATAGAAAAATGTATCTAGAAGAATTTCTTGGTTATGTACTACTATTATAAGCAATTCTTATTCTATTAAAATAATTCTTACATGCTCTATTTTGGGGATTAAAATGGTTTGAATTTTTCAATTAAGTTAAATTTACATCATGGAAAAAGTATGTCTTGGTGCTAAAATTGCATATGCCTATTGATGATCATGGTCCTTCCAGCATAACAACAATGATTCTAGTTGTCAAATCCAAACCATGTTAGGACTTCCCTTGTTTGAGATATGTCATGGATGCTTGTGATATATTTTATGTGCTTTATGATAGAAAATGTGTTGGGATATTTGTATGTAGTTAGTGAAATCAAGTAATTGGATTGTGATAAATTACATAATATAAGATTGTCATAAGAGAAGTGAATAATGTAAGGAGATATTACATGATTAAAATCCTACTTTAGTGAAGTAGCTGACTAGAATACACCCAATAAAAAACTACAACACTAACCTCACATGGTTAGAAAAAAAATCAATCTTTCATTGATTATGATAATAAGTGTTAACTACTAAGTATTGAATCATGTAGAAGATGTGGAGCTATTATTACAAATCAGTGGAAAAGAAATAGAAGGGATGTAGTTATAGTTTTCAAGTAGTTCATAAGGAACTATCACAGAAGTAGAAAATATGATTGGTAACTAGAAAGGGACTAGAAAACATGACTAGTTAACTAGAGAGTGAAGTTATAAATTAGTAAATATTAGTAGTGAGAGACTATAGTTGCATTTCAACTTTTTTTAGCCTCCATTTGTATTAGAACTATGGCACTATAAGAAGGCTTGCCTATAAAATTTAAGAGTTAAAAAAGAGAAGGAGGTATATTTATTTTTTCTAGTTTTAAGTTAGCAAAAAATGGTGAGTTTTTGCAAGGCAAACATGTAAATACTCATTTCCATGTTTACCTTAGACCATAGTTTACATGTTTTAATTTAGTTTTTAATGAAATCATGGTTGCATAGTAGTGTAAAATTTAACTTGAAATCATAGGATAATATGTTATTTATGTTTTATGATAACCAAGTTTAAACAGATAATGAAAGAAATCATATTCATTGAATAATATTTTATATTAATGGAAGTTGCATTTATAGAAATGAAGTGTGAAACAAGTAAGAGAAGTTAACTATATATTTAGGTTATGGAAATAATCATGGCATTTAAAATTTGAAATGATATTGACTAATTTTTACAATTTTTTAGTTTATTTTGTTGACTTAATTTCAACATTTTGAATTTATGTTGGCCAAAATATGAAACTTTGATCATCAACTAAATTTTTAACTGGTATATATTACTGACCTTATTAGGAGATCACCATAAGTCTTTGACTAATTTATTTTTGGATGTTTAATGTATGTCTCAAATGAATTCAATAGAACCCTAACATGGATCTGATTACATGAAGAACAAATGATATCAACAAAAAGTAATTAGATTGTTGAATCTAATATGGACCTTAGAGATATCTAGGACAACCATTTTACTTGGAGGGTGACATATTGTGTAGGGAAACAACTTATGTACATAATGCATAGGAAAACAATCTCTCAAAAAAAACATTAGAGTAGATGAGAAAATGACTAAGAAAAACACAAAAACTTGTAGCAAGCAACAATCATCGGTAACTCATTTTATACTCCAACCTAAAAATAGATTTTCAGGGTTACTGTATGAATTTGATTGCATTAACAACAAATGATATTTGAAAACGTGAGTAGGTAGATGGATGTAATTTGGAATTCAAATTATCAAGACAAACACCATACTTTGGGGTACATAATATGATATTATCATGGAACTATTTATTACCCAAATCCTCACTGTTAATGACCAATCAACCAAAGGTGAGAGGACCCTAGAGTTTGTCCCTAAAATAGTATAAAATTTCACACAATCAATATGAAAACAAAAAAGCATTCCATTCATCATAATGAACCATAAGGTTTTAATACATCAAAAATGCATAAGATGATAGAAAAAAGATAAGACATAACCAAAAGATATGATATAAGAGACATCATGGAGAAGAGCGTCTTGTACCCATACCTATTGCAAATGATTTTCATGGGTGTTACATTTCATAGCTTATTTGTCATGATGATGTGTAAAGTGGATCTTTATTTGGTATTTGTAAACTTGATAAACACAATATATCAATTATCTATACTATCAAAAGACATGTAATTACATTTTAAGAGTAAAATAAATTTTCTTGTCTAGAAACATTATAATAAGAAAGTTGTAAAACGAGAAAACTTGAGAAAACCTCTTTTTAGGAAAATTATGTTTTAGATTTCATTTTTCATTATTTGAACATTATGGTTTTGACAAACTTCTGAAAGAAGTGTATGTGAGGCTAAGAGCCTAAATGTCACCCTCTTTCTATGTGACAATCATTAAGACCAAAGTCGGTGAGCTAACCTTGTTTCAACGTTCCTTGTTCCTTTACCTTGAGAATTTAGGCAAGTACACAAGGGTTGTATAATGGATTTCAATATTATTTCAAGGTTTGTCAACATAGTTTATTCAAACACAAAACTAATATTTATAGGTACAATGGCTCAAACTAGTAACTAAGTAGACACCCAATCATAAGTTCATACAGAAAAACAAGCCAATATCATAGTACGGTCAGGAAATTCAGCATACCTTCTGAGTAGTGATTGGTATATGGCCCTTGAGAAAGATTCCTAGAGAGGGCCAAACTCAAAGTGGACCTAAGATGAAAAAAGTTATAATGTGGGGTCTGGGACCTCAGTTTGCTGCGTGGACTTCTCCTTCATTTCCCCCTATGTATCTTTGATCCACTCTGTCGAGCCAAAAGGAAGGAACCACCATAGGGTAGAGGATATACGTAGGGTGTTTAAAAGATATTTATCTTTTCTATCGTGTAGATGTTATCCAAAACCTAAGTTTCAAATAGTTTAAATCACTAGTATAGAAACCATCTTTGGTGTTAGTTAAAACAACCCTATAATGTCAATTAAAAACTCATCTAATTGGGCGACACTATAGCCACAAGTCTAAGATGTCAGTTCTTTTGGGAAGGAAAAATTGACGCCAGAGATCTAGCATCAGTTGGTCGAAAAAGAAACCAACATAGATTAGGGTCCTAGGTGTCGATTGCATGATGAAAACCAATGTCGAAAGAGCCATACCAGGTCACATTTTAATTGGTAACAGACCCTACATCGTCGGTTGGTAATAAACTGACACCCATCATGATGTATGATGCGCGTCGTTTAGCACACCAATCACTAGGAAAAATTATCCTAGAGTTTATCCTTTTCTACTTTCCGATAAAGGCTAGTATAGAAGGGTCGATCCACAGAGACGGCGATGAAGATAGTTCAGTTTCAAATCTGATTACGAGAACAAGAATGTAAAATCTGTTTTAAGAGTTTGTTAAAACTAAAACAAAAAGATGAAGTTACTAAATTAAATATTAACAATCAAAATAAGGAAATATCGAAGCTAAGGGATTTTACCAACCTAGTCGATGTGAAACGAGATCAAAGAAATGATAAGAAAGATAAAAGAAGGCATGTGAAACATTTGTAAATGATTCACAAAAGATGAAATCCCCATGAACCCATTGGTCCTGGCGTTCACGGATCCTAGTTCAATCATCCTAATGGGGACTTTTCCGAGGTCTCATCCAAATTCCCATGAAATCAATTTGGTTGTTCTAAATCTTGGGTTCCACGGTCGCATCCGCCAAGATTAACAAGCGACGAAAACGAGAGATCACTTCGTTAAAATCGTCGAGATCCAAATCAAAATCCATTTATCTAAAAAATCGTATAAATCTTCAATCTAGTCATCACATGGCTAAGGGGTTATTCCCCTTGCCTCGATAGAAGTCTACTCACACATGCTTGTGGAAAACATGGAGGCAGAGGGGAGAAGTGAAATGGCCATAGTCTAGTCCAAAATTAGGAGTCAATCATTTTGCTAGAGATAATAAAATGGCCAATCTCTTCAACCCTTGCTCCAATCCACGGAAGAGAAAGAAGAAGAAAGGAAGAACAACAAGATCTATTGTAGGAATATAAATTGCAAGAATTAAAGAACACTAAGAAGAAATTCTATTGCTTGAATGATAGGAGAACAAATGCTCAGAATTCCGGTACAAAAGATGATACCAATGATGATCATTGGGAGGAGGAAGTGCCATTCCTTTTATAGGAGAAGGAGGGGTAGGCTATCTAAAAAAGAGGGGGAAAAAAAGAGAGGGAGCCATCCTTTTGAATTTTCAGATCTAGTCAACAAACTCTTGATTGTCTTTCTTTAATGTAGATTTTCACAGCAGAAATTTCGAGCGAATTTCCCTTGTCCATAGAATTTAAAGTGCGAAAATATGATTTTCCTGTAAGCCTTTGAATTCCCTTTCCAAATCATATTTGAACATTAAATTCCGCCTTAGGATGTGAGAGTTATGCTAATTTTGGTGCAAGGTATGCATTTAATTCAGCATTGCGGGAAACTGAATTGCCTCCTACCTTCATCTCTTCTTTTCTCGATTTAATTACTTAGATAATTCCTGAAAATTAAGAAAGATATCATAAGAATTCAGGAAAAGTATATCAAGAAGATGAAAGTGCTATTTATTTTTGAATTAGCTAAAATTAACAAAAAAGTCCTAATTAATTATTCTAAATGAAGCAAAAATAAGAGATGAATATGCATTCATCAAAATACCCCAAACTTAAACTTTGCTCGTCCCGAGCAACATTAAAATCAAGAAATACTTTCAAGACATACTCTCAACCTATCATCCTCACTCTCCTAACAATCACTGGATTCCTTCCACCAAAATATGGCCAAGCGACCCTGACTTCCTGAATTCACAAAAAGTGACTTTTATATTTCCTATTTCACAAACTTGCATTTATTCAAGACCTGTAATAAAACAGATTTTCATTTCACCTTTGCATTTGGTACTCCAATTTTTTTTAAAAGTTTTACACAAGAACATGGCTGATTTGGATGGTTGGGGTTTTCGTAGTTTTTCCCTGGGTAGAAAATTGGAGTGAAGGAGGTATGGAAGAAGGACAATCTCTCCTCTATTCGACTCGAGACCTTTTTATTTAGTGGACATGCAGTTACATTGACCGCATTTTTTTTCTTTGATTTTTGGTGATACACCCAATTGCGTGGGTATGGAAGAAGCGAACGAGGGGGAAGGGGTGCCACCCCAAACTTAGCCTTTTGGGCATTATTGGCTTTTTTTTCTTTTTTGACGAATGGAAAGATTTGGAAGTGGTAGAAGAAGAGTAGAAGAGGATGTTCTTGTGCAATTTTTTTTTTCATCTTTTTTTTAGGAGTACCATGCATTGGTTCAACTATTACCGAATCATGCAAAAAAATCAAGAAAATTTATACAAGTTGTACATGATAAGAAAGCATCACTCTTGAATCCTATCAGTCCTCTATGGCTTGCCATCTTTTCTAAGGAGTGATTATTATTTGAGGTCCTAAGTGACATGAGGATTTCTAGTCATGAAAGTTTCAAAATTTTAGTTGCAAGATAGTTACATCATTAAGGGGAGTATTTTGACAAATTATCATATCAAGGCCGACTAGATAAAGGCCATTTTGCAACAAAAGAAATAAAAATATGGCCGACTAGATAATGGCCATAAACAGAGCAACTATATGCAAAACCAAAAAAAAGTAGAAATAAAGCAAGAATAAAAAGATAAGGGGGTGGAATAGAATCATACCACCCACCTCCACCCTGGACATAGATTTTTGCTTGTCCCGAGCAAAACCCAAACCCGAGATGGAGGGAAGAAATTTGTTGGGTTCACCAGGAGGTCCTAGTAGCTCAAAATATGTCCATCTGAAGGGAATGTCGATGAGGGTTGAGACCTTTATCTGAGGAGCCTCATAGTGTACCCTATGATAGGGTAATTGTAGAAGCTTAGTGGGGTGCTCGTATTCTCTTTCACCTCACATTCCCTCCAATAGGATCCAAAGATCTTCCATCAATAGAAGGGGAAGTGTTGAAGATGGATGTGGATTTGGGGAGGTTGGTGGGTACCCGGATAGTGATTCTAGTAGAGCAGGATGAAATGAGTTGGGTGGAGGATCTGGTTCAGGTTTTCCACCATCATGATGACCTGTATATGGGAGAATTGATGTTGATGAAAAAGATTTCAAATTATTTACAAAATTGTTTTGCTTCTCCTAAAAAATAATGTCATCAACATTGGGTTTGGTAAGTTTCATTGTTGATATAACATATGGCTCTAATTCTTTTGTACAAGGGGTCCCCAAGGATTTAGGAGGGATGAGGATGACTTCCTTACAAATAATAGAATGGGGTGTGTGAGCTTCTTCCAACGGTGGTATCTCCCCTTCTAGATCAGCCATGTGTGGGATGGAAATTGGCTGTGACGGCTCGGGAAGAATCATAAAGGGGGTTAGATTCTCATTATCCAAAATAGACTCAAAAGAAGGGTATTGGTCTATGGTATCATTTAGATTTATGTTGAGGATGGGAGGAGTTGTTGGATCTTTAGAATGACTCTCCTGCTTTGACATTTCATATTTAAGTAATAGAGTCTCTAAAGGAAAGATAGGGATGCCAACGTCCTCATCACGCACAAAATATGTCTCCATGGTTTGTTCTATTTCTTTAGGATCTGACATATATGACACAAAATAAGGATCATCATCGTCATTGTCAGGAAGAACCATCTTGGGTTGCTCAAGCTCTATAGGGGGAGTTTGTGATTGATCCTCTAGAAAGGTAGCTAACATGGCTTGACTGGATTCAAGTTTTGCTTGTGCTTCTGCTACCCTCTTTTCTAGGTCCTTAAGTCTCTCTTCCAGATCAAGATCAATTTGCATTTCAACATAGGATTTATACACCCCAAAATTTTGGTCATCCTCGCCACACTCCCCATAGTGTCCTTGGCCATAGTACTCCTCATATTGTTTTGGGTGGCATTGCTCCTCATAATAATCTCCAGAAGATGGTGGATTGTAATTTCCATTGCGTCCATCTTGGTAGGAAGATTCAATATTATAAGGTGTCACCAATTCATGAGGAAACATATTTGAACAATCTATATTTTGGGTTTGAGCTTCTACTAAGGTGGCCAATAAGGTTTGGCTAGTTAGGAGTTTTGCTGTCATATTCTCTAGGGACTTAAGTTTCTCTTCTTGTTGAGGATTACATTGGTTTTCATAAACATGTTCATAACCCCCAAGGTTTTGTTGGTTACACCCCACAAAATTTTGTTGATCATATCCCCCATTAGAATATGGATAGCAAGGTTCCCCATAATGGTTCTCAGAAAAATGTGGATTCACATTGTATCCACCAGGATGAATGGGCTCGCGATTAAAAGGGGTGTTATTATAATCATGGGGTGGAGTCGGACAGGCAAGAGATGCATGGTGGTAAAAACCACAATAGTAACATTGTGGGGGATATTGGGATGTCCATTCCATTTGAAAAGAAAGGCTCCTGAAAGATATGTCAATCAACGAATGAGAGAAGAAAGATTGCGAGATAAAAATTAGTCAAAATTACAAACAAAACTAAAAATTATAAATCTAACAAATTATGAAATAACAAAAATTAAAAAAAAAGTAACTAGAAAGAAGTACTACTGGAATGGAAACTCAGCAGAAAGAGGAGATACACTTCCATAATTGTGCTCGGAAGGCAAAAAGAAATTACAAAAATTTAAAAAAATTATAAAAAAGACTAAAGTCATGAAAGTTAGAGAATATGAACAAGGATATACAAGATATACAGGCAACTAGATCTGAAAAACAACTGTGCCATCCCCGGCAATGACGCCAAATTGATGTGCGTCGTTTAGCACACCAATCACTAGGAAAAATTATCCTGGAGTTTATCCTTTTCTACTTTCCGATAAAGGCTTGTATAGAAGGGTCGATCCACAGAGACGGCGATGAAGATAGTTCAGTTTCAAATCTGATTACGAGAACAAGAATGTAAAATCTATTTTAAGAGTTTGTTAAAACTAAAACAAAAAGATGAAGTTACTAAATTAAATATTAACAATCAAAATAAGGAAATACCGAAGCTAAGGGATTTTACCACCCTAGTCGATGTGAAACGAGATCAAAGAAATGATAAGAAAGATAAAAGAAGGCATGTGAAACATTTGTAAATGATTCACAAAAGATGAACTCCCCGTGAACCCATTGGTCCTGGCATTCACGGATCCTAGTTCAATCATCCTAATGGGGACTTTTCTGAGGTCTCATCCAAATTCCCATGAAATCAATTTGGTTGTTCTAAATCTTGAGTTCCACGGTCGCATCTGCCAAGATTAACAAGCGATGAAAACGAGAGATCACTTCGTTAAAATCGTCGAGATCCAAATCAAAATCCATTTATCTAAAAAATCATATAAATCTTCAATCTAGTCATCACATGGCTAAGGGGTTATTCCCTTTGCCTCGATAGAAGTCTACTCACACATGCTTGTGGAAAACATGGAGGCAGAGGGGAGAAGTAAAATGGCCATAGTCTAGCCCAAAATTAGGAGTCAATCCTTTTGCTAGAGACAATAAAATGGCCAATCTCTTCAACCCTTGCTCCAATCCATGGAAGAGAAAGAATAAGAAAGGAAGAACAACTAGATCTATTACAGGAATATAAATTGCAAGAATTAAAGAACACTAAGAAGAAATTCTATTGCTTGAATGATAGGAGAACAAATGCTCAGAATTGCAGTACAAAAGATGATACCAAAGATGATCCTTGGGAGGAGGAAGTGCCCTTCATTTTATAGGAGAAGGAGGGGTAGGATATCTAAAAAAGAGGGAAAAAAAAGAGAGGGAGCCATCCTTTTAAATTTTCAGATCTAGTCAACAAACTCTTGATTGTTTTTCTTTAATGCAGATTTTCGCAGCAGAAATTTCGAGCGAATTTCCGTTGTCCAGAGAATTTAAAGTGCGCCCGAAAATATGATTTTCCTGTAGGCCTTGAATTCTCTTTCCAAATCATATTTGAACATTAAATTCCGCCTTAGGATGTGAGAGTTATGCTAATTTTGGTGCAAGGTATGCATTTAATTCAGCATTGCGGGAAACTGAATTGCCTCCTACCTTCATCTCTTCTTTTCTCGATTTAATTACTTAGATAATTCCTGAAAATTAAGAAAGATATCATAAGAATTCAGGAAAAGTATATCAAGAAGATGAAAGTGCTATTTATTTTTGAATTAGCTAAAATTAACAAAAAAGTCCTAATTAATTATTCTAAATGAAGCAAAAATAAGAGATGAATATGCATTCATCAATGTACAATGTCGGTTGCAACCCAAAATAACATGTGGTTTTGATGTGAAGTAACATATATATCTAACAAATTTACAACTATGACATGCTACCTAGTGTGGCAACATTGTCCAGCATGGTCATTTTGGTTTTGTCCTTTAATGTCATTATTTTACTAAAACCGACGAGTTAGGCCTATAGTGTCATTTTTTTTATACAACCAATGACTAAGTTTTTTTTAATAATAGGCCTACAACCTACTGCCCGATCGGTCAACATGATGTAAAACCTATAGTTCAGTTTTGAACTGTAGTTTAACAACAACATGTGAGTTCAGTTTAATAACAGACCACCAAACCTATAATAAAAAACATAATATATATGCACATAATGTTTATTCGTTCTCCAATTCCATTTCATCACGTTTGCAATCATAATTCATTCATCTTCACATTCATTCACACACATGCTACATCATTTACATATATATCAATTTCATTCTCATGACATGTTGAAACATTCATTCAATCATCTTCACATTCACACACATGTATATATATATCATCATCATTCACATATGCATGCATCAAATTTAGAGTTGAAAGAATTCATAAGCACCACATGTATAATAGAATTCAAAGTTGTTCTTCATCTTCTTCATCCCAATAAAATTCAGAGTTCACTTCCCTTTCAAAGGCTTATGCCCATTATTCTCTTATCTCAACTAGTTGTTCTCTCATATATGTCATGTGTACATCTAGTAGCCTTTCTCACGTATCAAAGTCTTTCATTTTAAACACCTGAAAAGAGAATGATGTATATAATTTACAGTTTGATATGTTAATATTATCTAATGAGACTATATACTTTTGATGATCAAGACTATATATATGTGGGCTCCGATCTCCAAACCACGAATTAATCCCGATTTAATCATGTGCGGAAGCAATCGGTAAACAGTGGAAGACAAAAATCACGGGAATTTAAAACTTTTTGAGACAAGAGCCTGAAACCACAAACCTTTTCCATAGAAAAAGGATTTAACTGTTTACATCACTGACAATTACTTCTTGAGTAATTACATACAACATGATACCAAAACTCTCAAGAATTCATACTCCAAAACACTCCAGGACCTGAGAGTACAGAGGACACATAGGACTTAACTCTAACTACACCATGAAGCAGGCTAGATCTCCACCTGAGATATTTACTGCTCCTGATGTTGCTGTTGCTGGGATTGTTCACCTGAGTTCTTGTTCCTTCGTCTTCGACGACCACCTAAAAAGTAGAAGTCTACGGGGTGAGACAATTATACATAATTGCCCCAGCGAGAGTTATAACTCTCCACTAGGCTTTATAAGTAAAGCAAGGAATAACTAAAGCAATAAGAGCCTTCAAGATATTCACTGGCAGTTCTGATGATAAGCAAGAGTTCAATCAATATTAAAATATGAGAACATCTATGCTATTCAAGGTAACATCAATCAAATAACTCATAATTAACTCTAACAGATATACTACGCTGTTGTTTATGTTTTTCCAAACATTATTATTATTATTATGCCCTGTGGAGATGAGGCATACCACTCATACTCCAACTGATCGCTAAGAAGTCACATCAGTATCATACATAGGTCATTAAGAGAGCCGGATTCTTATGACCTCATCTTCCTCAGTCAGTTAGAGGATTGATTGTTTGACATCTGGCGGGATGTCTTTATAATAGCTCACCAGGGTACTCTGGTCCTTCGCTATTTTTAGAGTTACAGTGGCATTCTGTACTCTCTTCACTATCGGAAGATTTCTTGTTTATCTTTCACCGATACGGTATTTGTGTCTTTAAGGGAGTGTAGATATACATCTCACCTTTAGGACTTTATGGTGGGGTCTGATGGACTACTAGAATCTACATCATCCTCTCACCTTTTCTTTTATAGTGAAGGTATGACGGACTACAAGAATCTACATCAAATACCTACACTAGGATGTAAGGTTCTACACATCCATGTACCCCACATACTCAAAAGTATGTGCTCCAGGAGTTCCCTTAGGAAGACCTGTTTCACCATCATTTAGACAACTGACAATGATGGATCTATGATCAGGGCTCTACATTTCACTTGATTAGTTAGGTACATTCAGTATTCCAATCATCATACAGTAACACAGCTATATATGAGAATACAAAATGTAACAGGCCTAACTTATCACAATTATCAGATATTCATCTCAAGTCATCTGTCAAGCATGACCTTAATAACATTTATGGCTCTTACAGCCCATAAATCACAAAGGATGTCACTTAGCAGTGCATCAAGATGGTTCACTATTCATAAAGCATAAGACATGCCTTCAATGAATATAACATGGTATTCCATACCTGGGTGTGACCATCATCTCATAACAACCTGCATGGTTAACTCAACAGATAATAGTAACAATTCAGTAAATAGGAATACATTCTCAATCAGGGTTTCACTTGGTTTCACCCTCAACTAGAGTTTCACATGGAATCACCCTCAACTAGGGTTTCACATGGAATCACCCTCAACTAGAGATTCCACATGGGTTCACCCTCAAAATTTTGTGTTTTAGGGTTTACTATTCACTCTATGGTGAATTGTACTCATTACATCATCATGTAAGAGAAACACCATCATTAAGACTCTTCATTAGGATTAGGATCCATTAGATATCATAATTAGGGTTTCCATGACCTCACATAGGTGGGTCATTCCCTAATCATGCGCATTCATGTGTAAAAGAAGTATCTTACTAGATTTTTCCTCCTAAAAAGGGCACTTTCTCTCTCTAGGATACTTTCTCTCTCTAGAAACACTTTCTCTTTCCTCTCTCTAGTAGATGGTGGCAACACCACTCTAGATTAGGTTGAGACAAGTCTCCATTGACTGATATGAGCCAAGGAATCAACATCATGTGATTAGGGTTTAATTAGATTAGGGTTTTACCCCCTTTAGACCCTTCAAGGGTATTTTGGTAATTTGCCACATGATCACCATCATGGGTTAACCCACTAATCACATAGTCCCTTAATGACCTAGGTTACCATTAGGGTTTAGATTGAATCATCATTAAGCCATTTACACCTTCAAATGGTTAGGCACAAATCTCCAAGTGGTTTCCAATCTTCAAACGATCTCAACCATCCAAACGGTCTTGAGACCGTTTGATCCTCAAACGGTCTGGAGACCGTTTGGTCTCAAACGGTCTTGAGACCGTTTGGAGGTGAGGACCGTCTGGGAGGTTTGACTTCCAAACCGTTTGGACCCTCAAACGGTTTGAGGTCGTTTGGACCAATCGACCTTGAGGTCGTTTGAGCCCAAACGGTCTTGAGGTCGTTTGAGCCCAAACGGTCTTGAGACCGTTTGGCCCCAAACGGTCTTGAGACCGTTTGGTCTCAAACGGTCTTGAGACCGTTTGGGTCCAAACGGTCTTGAGACCGTTTGGCCCAAATGGGCTCAAACCGTTTGGACCTCCAAAGGGGTTCAATGGTCACCAAAGTATATAGATACATGTGTTGAAGCCCTCAATTGGCTAAACCTATGCTAACCACTTATAAATTGAGTCAATTAGGGTTAGCTTTAGCCACTTAGACATCCAATTGACCCTCAATTGCAAACCAATTAGGGTTTAATCATTCTCAAATAGGGTTTCAAGTTGATTGGTCATCAATGTTCAATAGTGTGAATCAATTCAAGGTTGAACCTATCAATTGACCTCCAATTGGGCTCAAACTTGGCCCAAACGGTCTTGAGGTCGTTTGGACATCATCCAAACGGTCTTGAGACCGTTTGCCCAGAGTTTGACCAAGATCCAAAACGTTTTGACTCAGGTTGAAGTCCAATTAGGTCAAAATCAGCACTTTTTCAACAATGCATCAATTTCCTACAATTGGACCTTCAAACCATTAGATTTACTCAACCCTAGACCTTCAAACGGTCTTGGGTTGTTCCCAAACGGTCTTGAGACCGTTTGGAGGAATCCTCAAACGGTCTTGAGACCGTTTGGGTCCTTCAACCCAAAACACAACAAGATCTATATTTAGAAAACAACAATTTGATTGTTTCAATAACCCATTGTGATTGGGCCTCAATTGGTCAAATTACCTTAACCCTAGACCTCCAAACGGTCTTGGGTTGACACCAAACGGTCTTGAGACCGTTTGGATGAGTTCCAAACGGTCTTGAGACCGTTTGCCCATCCATCCTTTGGACTCTAGTGAAAATTCATCAAGGTTTGATCTATTGAGTTGATCATCACATCAATACTTAATTGCAATATGATTTGGTGCCTTTGGACCTTCAATTGATCAACTATACTTGACCCCAGACCTCCAAACGGTCTTGGGGTGACCCCCAAACGGTCTTGAGACCGTTTGGGTGATTCCCAAACGGTCTTGAAACCGTTTGGGCTAATCAACCCAAAATCTCAACTTAACTCATTGGAGATTCAGCACTAATTTCAATTAGGGTTTGCCCTATTAATCATCCTTCAACTCATGACTCGTTTGGAATTAATCCATAAAATTTGATGAGTCGTTAATTAACATCATTATGAACAGTAATCCCAAACGGTCAACGTTTAGTCAACCATCTTAAACGGTCTTAAGACCGTTTGCCCAAAAAGGGCAAATTAAACAGATTGCAAATCAGAATTTAATTCAATTCGTTTTGCTAATTGATTTGCTCATATCTCACGATTCCTTTGGAGTTAACCTCTCAAATTTTGTGGGTGACTAACCTACATAATTATGAACAAGATTCCCAAACGGTCTTCACTTGGTCAACGGGACCAAACGGTCTTGAAGACCGTTTGCCCTCAAACGACCCTGAAACCGTTTGCCCACCAAACGGTTTGAAACCGTTTTGAGCAATAGGTGGAGGTCGTTTGATAAAGTGAAAATCTGTGGATAAGCATAGTAATTAACGCCCTTATCTTCCACCTTAAGAACAGTAGCAGTTCTTCACGATTTTGCTTGCAAGGATGCAAGGGAAGATAGGGAAGAAGAAGATCTATCAACTATATGCATAGAAAAGATGTATAATCGAAGCATCAAGTTTAGAGTTATAAAACCCGCCTAAAGCTTGCTCCTTGAGCTCCAAGCTTTCGAGGTCCAAGCTTTCAATGGTTTCCAAGAAGCTCTACTGGTCGGCCAAGGTGACTTCTCCAAGGAAGATTGAGGAAAGATGGCTAAAAAGATAGAGTTAAGTAAGCTAGCCATGAATTTGCCCTTGAATCCGAGTTCTAACCATAGAATTGGGCAAGAAGGGGAATCCAAACCTACCTTGCACCCTTGGTCGTTTCTCCTGAGCTCCAGAGCAAGGCTTGGCCGTTTGGGAAAGAAAGGAAGTGAATGGAACAGGGAAAGATCGTTTGCTCATTTGCAAAGGAAAAGCCTTTTTATAGCTTAAGCCTATTTCTTACCACAAGGACCTTTCAAAACCAAAAATTCACATCTAGGTCCCTCCTTGCTCAAGAGCACGCCCAAGCCCATCAAATTCTTAAGCAATTCTTTAAGAAAACTCAAGATCTAAGGGTATAGGAATCCAACCTTCAACTAGGGTACATTCATGTAAAGGTTTTGTACCCATTTTAGGTGATTTCTATCACAAAGATCATTTTTCTCATTTAATTATTAAATGATGTATCCCTTTCATCATTTTTATTCTAAATGATGACAAGAGTCATAAAAGATGTTCTAGATGGTGAAATTACAAGTTGGACCCCTCAATCTGGGTAAATTGCACTTTACCCCAAATTAGGGTTTCTAAGCATGGGAATTGCTTCCACAGCTGCACCTTGGTGCTCAAGCTTGGGAAATCCCTCAAACTTTACCATAACCATTCACATGATGTTTCAACATCAAAGGAACATCTTATCTTGTGAATTTTGCAAGTTCAACCCTTAAACTGGGTAATTTGCACATAGGTCCCTGCATACAACACAATGCTACAACTTTATACAAAAAGGAGCAAAATTGAAAGTAAATGTTCCTGAGGAACTTAATTACATGCCAGGGAGTGTTCACAAGTATATTAATTACATATTTAGGCAAAACTTCCAGGGTTAGGTCATAACCCAGGTCAGGGGTGTTACAAATTCTTTACCCCTTCAAAAGGATTTCGTCCCCGAAATCGATAAAGCATATTATAAGAAAAGAGCAGGATATTTTCTTCTCATTTCACCTTCTAGTTCCCAAGTGGCTTCTTCAACACCACGATGGTTCCAGAGGACTTTTACAAGGCTTATATCCTTCTTCTTTAACTTTTTAGTTCTGTTATCGAGGATTGACACTGGTCCCTCCTCATACGTTATATCTTCATTCAATTTTACCTCCATAGGTTGTAGAACTGACTCGGTATCTGGATGACATTTCCTCAACATGGAAATGTGAAACACAGGGTGCAGCTTCTGCAACTCTAGAGGTAACTCTAGTCTATAGGCCACCTTTCCAACTTTTTCAACAATTGGATAAGGTCCCAAAAATCTAGGAGCTAACTTTCCTTTCTTCCCAAAACGAAGGACTCCTTTCCAAGGTGAGACCTTGAGATACACTCTGTCTCCATCCTGGAATTCTAGGGGTCTACGACGTTTATCAGCATATGATTTCTATCTATCTTGTGCAGTCTTAAGCTGTTGTTGTATAACTTTAATCTTTTCTGTAGTTTGCTGCACAAGATCAGGGCCTAATAACTGGTGTTCACCAGTTTCATACCAACACAAGGGTGATCTACAACGTCTGCCATATAAGGCTTCATATGGTGCCATATCAATGCTATGTTGATAGCTATTGTTATAGGCAAACTCTATCAAGCTTAGATGTAGATCCCAACTCCCGGTAAACTGGAGAACACATGCTCTCAACAGATCTTCTAAGGTCTGTATAGTCCTTTCTGACTGTCCATCAGTTTGAGGATGAAAGGTTGTACTAAACCTTAACTTGGTGCCTAGGGCTCTGTGTAACTGTTCCCAAAAGCGACTTGTAAACTGGGGACCTCTGTCAGAAACTATAGTGACAGGAACTCCGTGCAAACGCACTATCTCTTGGACATATATCTGGGATAACCTTTCAGCAGTATAGGTTGTTTTGACAGGTAAGAAATGCGTTGTCTTTGTCAACCTATCAACAACTACCCAAATGGAATCATGTCCTTTGTTTGTCCTGGGTAGGCCAACAACAAAGTCCATGGTTACATGGTCCCACTTCCACTGTGGTATGGGTAAGGGTTGCATTGTCCCTGCAGGTTTCTGGTGTTCAGCCTTGACCTGCTGACACACAGGACACCTCAGAACAAACTCAGCTACATCCTTCTTCATCCCAGGCCACCAATACATGTCTTTCAAGTTTCGATACATCTTGGTGCTCCCTGGATGCATAGCATACATCGAAGAATGAGCTTCTTCCAGGACTAACTTCCTCAGGTCGTCCACATCTGGCACTATCATCCTTCCATGATAGCATGCCACCTGGTCATCTGACTCATGAAAACCTTCTCGCTTCTCATTTCCAAACTCAAATCTAATCTGCTGTACAGAAACATCTACTTGTTGTGCCTCCTTTATCTGCTCTCTTAAGGTAGGTTTAATCTGCATCTCAGCTAACAGACCGGCTAACAATGATGCCTTCAACTGCACATTGTCATGCCTTAAAGAGATAAGCATATCTCTTCTAGAGCATACTAAGGAACTTAGTTGTGCCCTATCCATGGTTGATGTTGCTGATTTCCTACTCAAGGCATCTGCAACCACATTGGCCTTGCCCGGATGGTAATCAATCGTACAATCGTAGTCCTTGATTAACTCCATCCAGCGACGTTGCCTCATATTAAGCTCATGCTGAGTGAAGATGTACTTAAGGTTCTTGTGGTCTGTGAAAATCTGGAAAGTTTCTCCGTAGAGATAATGTCTCCAGATTTTCAAAGCATGGACCACAGCAGCTAACTCCAGATCATGTGTCGGATAATTCTCTTCGTGTTTCTTAAGCTGTCGGGAAGCAAAAGAAATCACTTGGTTATCCTGCATCAACACACATCCAAGTCCATTCTTGGAGGCATCACAAAAGATTATATATTCCTTTCCTTGCTCAGGTAACACAAGCACAGGTGCACTTGTCAACCTCTCCTTCAACAGCTGAAAAGACTGTTGACACTTATCACTCCAAGCAAAAGGAACATCCTTCCGGGTTAACTTGGTCAAAGGTAAGGCTATAGAACTGAAATTTTTAATAAACCTTCGATAATAACCAGCTAACCCCAAGAAACTTCTAATCTCCGTCGGTGTCTTCGGTTGTTCCCACTGCAGAACAGATTCTATCTTTGCAGGGTCAACACGAATTCCCGAGGCAGATACCACATGTCCAAGGAAGGATACTTCAGATAACCAAAACTCACACTTACTAAACTTAGCGTATAGCTTATGCTCTCTTAGCAAGGTCAAAGTCTGGCGAAGGTGTTTCTCATGCTGCTGAGCATCCTTACTATAAATCAGTATGTCATCTATGAAGACGACAACACACTGATCAAGGAAAGGTCGAAAGACTCTATTCATGAGTTCCATGAATGCAGCCGGTGCATTGGTTAGTCCAAACGACATGACCGTGAACTCATAGTGACCATATCTTGTCCTAAAGGCAGACTTAGATATGTCACTGTCCTTAATGCGGAGTTGATGATATCCAGACCTTAAGTCTATCTTAGAAAAGACTGTTGCACCACGCAACTGGTCGAAAAGATCATCAATCCTCGGCAAAGGATATTTATTCTTTATCGTTACTTTATTGAGTTGTCTATAATCAATGCACAACCGCATCGATCCATATTTCTTTTTAACAAACAAAACCGGAGCACCCCAAGGTGAGGTACTCGGTCGGATGAAACCCTTCTCAAGTAACTCTTGAAGCTGTTTCTTGAGTTCTGCCATCTCAGCAGGCGCCATCCTATACGGAGTCTGGGCTATAGGTTTCGTATCTGGGACCAAATTGATCTCAAAATCAATTTCCCGGGGTGGTGGTATACCAGGAAGTTCTTCGGGAAACACATCCTCGAATTCCCTGACTATCGGAACTTCAGCAGGGTTGGAACTCTCCTTGGTAACATCTTCCACATGGGCTAAGAATGCGTAGCATCCTTGCCTCATCAACTTATCAGCAACCATAGCTGATACAAGACAGGTGGGCAGAATCTTTCTTTCACCTTGAAAGATCCATGTGTTGCTTTCATCAGCAAACACTGCCAGCTTGGATTCACAATCCAAGACAACTCGATACTTTTCCAAGTTATCCATCCCTAGGATTATATCAAATCCTTGCATATCAAGCGGTATGAGATCCACTTGAATGCGATGCTTAGAAAAGAAAAGTACGCAAGGAGAGCATACTTCTTGCAGAACAGCAGACCCACTCAACGGAGTCTCCAACAACAACTTATCTGCCCTATGACTAGTTGTCATATTGCAGTTACGAATCACTCTTCGAGTGATAAAAGAGTGCGTAGCACCCGGGTCAATCAGAACAGATACTACACAAGATTTAGACATATCAGAATATAAAAGTTCCATCTGACCTGTCACCACTTGTGGATTGACCACTGCTTCTGGTGGGTTCATAGCATAGAACCTTGCTGTAGCCTGCTGTTGAGGTGGTGCTGATGATCCAGCTTGAGACGCTTGTCCACGTCCTCGAGCTGCTCCTTGATGTTGTCTATTCTGAGATCCCTGTCGATTCTGTCTCGGGGTTTGTTGTGTCACACTAACAGCCCTAGAACGACAATCCTTCATCAAGTGTCCCACCTTACCACAGTTGTAGCAACTCTTTTCCTGTTGCTGTGGTCTGGGTGGTCCAGTAACTGACACAGATGCAGAACTGTGCGTCCCTTGAAGCGGTTGACTTCGTCCTCTACCTCTGCTTGGTGTCCATTGAGTTTGAAAACTCGATCTGGGTGGCGGAGGGTTAGGTGCAGAGAATCTAGGTTTCTTGGAATCCCTAGATGAAGAACCCTGGAACTGTGGATATCTTTTATGGGTTTGTCTTTTCTCAACTACAGATCTCTCTATCCTTCGGACTGACTCAACGAAGGTAGAGAATCTCTCTCGGTTCTCTAAGGCAGACACTGGGGTAGACATGTCAGCATTCAACCCCTTCTCAAACCTTCTGATTCTTTCTTCTTCTGTGGCAGCCATGTGCGGACAAAATCGCAACAGCTCCATGAACTTAGCTTCGTATTCGCTAATGTTCATAATACCCTGTCTCAGTCTCTCAAACTGAGAGATCTTCTCATCTAGGAAGGTCTTGGGAAAATATCTATTGATAAATTCCCGACGAAATTCTTCCCATGAGAACTCTTCCCCATGTCTCTTCTGCTCTTCCATGTTCCACCAGTGACCAGCACTTCCTTTGAGAAGATAGACAGCATGTCTAACCTTCGCAGCTTCAGGGATGTTGAGGATCCTGAAGGCCTTCTCCAGCTCTGTCAACCACAGATCAGCATCTGCGGGGTCAGCAGTCCCATGGTACTCGGTAGCTCCGACACGACGTAGTCGCTCGAACGTCTTCCCGATACCTTGCCCCTCAGGCTGGGCAGGTACCCTAGGTGCAGGCATAGGCAACCTGTCGGTTATGTGTGTCATGGCAGTCATAAACTGCCCAAACATTGTCTGGACTGCTGGGTTACCCATGTCATCTGGATCAAACTGGGGTGGCTCTCTAGGTTGTTCTGGTACAGGCTGTTCCAATCCTGGTACTCCTGCACCACCTTGAGGTGCACTAGCACTACTTTCTTCCACATTCTCATCATGTGGCTCTGACATCTTAAGTATCTTCTTCTCCTGAGGAGTAGAAGATTCTATTAGATAAGGAAGGAATACTAAAGATAGACTCGACTTCCTAAGTCCTATGCCTCTGTAGACTCGAATGAACCTGGAGCTCTGATACCACTTAATTGTGGGCTCCGATCTCCAAACCACGAATTAATCCCGATTTAATCATGTGCGGAAGCAATCGGTAAACAGCGGAAGACAAAAATCACGGGAATTTAAAACTTTTTGAGACAAGAGCCTGAAACCACAAACCTTTTCCATAGAAAAAGGATTTAACTGTTTACATCACTGACAATTACTTCTTGAGTAATTACATACAACATGATACCAAAACTCTCAAGAATTCATACTCCAAAACACTCCAGGACCTGAGAGTACAGAGGACACATAGGACTTAACTCTAACTACACCATGAAGCAGGCTAGATCTCCACCTGAGATATTTACTGCTCCTGATGCTGCTGTTGCTGGGATTGTTCACCTGAGTTCTTGTTCCTTCGTCTTCGACGACCACCTAAAAAGTAGAAGTCTACGGGGTGAGACAATTATACATAATTGCCCCAGCGAGAGTTATAACTCTCCACTAGGCTTTATAAGTAAAGCAAGGAATAACTAAAGCAATAAGAGCCTTCAAGATATTCACTGGCAGTTCTGATGATAAGCAAGAGTTCAATCAATATTAAAATATGAGAACATCTATGCTATTCAAGGTAACATCAATCAAATAACTCATAATTAACTCTAACAGATATACTACGCTGTTGTTTATGTTTTTCCAAACATTATTATTATTATTATGCCCTGTGGAGATGAGGCATACCACTCATACTCCAACTGATCGCTAAGAAGTCACATCAGTATCATACATAGGTCATTAAGAGAGCCGGATTCTTATGACCTCATCTTCCTCAGTCAGTTAGAGGATTGATTGTTTGACATCTGGCGGGATGTCTTTATAATAGCTCACCAGGGTACTCTGGTCCTTCGCTATTTTTAGAGTTACAGTGGCATTCTGTACTCTCTTCACTATCGGAAGATTTCTTGTTTATCTTTCACCGATACGGTATTTGTGTCTTTAAGGGAGTGTAGATATACATCTCACCTTTAGGACTTTATGGTGGGGTCTGATGGACTACTAGAATCTACATCATCCTCTCACCTTTTCTTTTATAGTGAAGGTATGACGGACTACAAGAATCTACATCAAATACCTACACTAGGATGTAAGGTTCTACACATCCATGTACCCCACATACTCAAAAGTATGTGCTCCAGGAGTTCCCTTAGGAAGACCTGTTTCACCATCATTTAGACAACTGACAATGATGGATCTATGATCAGGGCTCTACATTTCACTTGATTAGTTAGGTACATTCAGTATTCCAATCATCATACAGTAACACAGCTATATATGAGAATACAAAATGTAACAGGCCTAACTTATCACAATTATCAGATATTCATCTCAAGTCATCTGTCAAGCATGACCTTAATAACATTTATGGCTCTTACAGCCCATAAATCACAAAGGATGTCACTTAGCAGTGCATCAAGATGGTTCACTATTCATAAAGCATAAGACATGCCTTCAATGAATATAACATGGTATTCCATACCTGGGTATGACCATCATCTCATAACAACCTGCATGGTTAACTCAACAGATAATAGTAACAATTCAGTAAATAGGAATACATTCTCAATCAGGGTTTCACTTGGTTTCACCCTCAACTAGGGTTTCACATGGAATCACCCTCAACTAGGGTTTCACATGGAATCACCCTCAACTAGAGATTCCACATGGGTTCACCCTCAAAATTCTGTGTTTTAGGGTTTACTATTCACTCTATGGTGAATTGTACTCATTACATCATCATGTAAGAGAAACACCATCATTAAGACTCTTCATTAGGATTAGGATCCATTAGATATCATAATTAGGGTTTCCATGACCTCACATAGGTGGGTCATTCCCTAATCATGCGCATTCATGTGTAAAAGAAGTATCTTACTAGATTTTTCCTCCTAAAAATGGCACTTTCTCTCTCTAGGATACTTTCTCTCTCTAGAAACACTTTCTCTTTCCTCTCTCTAGTAGATGGTGGCAACACCACTCTAGATTAGGTTGAGACAAGTCTCCATTGACTGATATGAGCCAAGGAATCAACATCATGTGATTAGGGTTTAATTAGATTAGGGTTTTACCCCCTTTAGACCCTTCAAGGGTATTTTGGTAATTTGCCACATGATCACCATCATGGGTTAACCCACTAATCACATAGTCCCTTAATGACCTAGGTTACCATTAGGGTTTAGATTGAATCATCATTAAGCCATTTACACCTTCAAATGGTTAGGCACAAATCTCCAAGTGGTTTCCAATCTTCAAACGATCTCAACCATCCAAACGGTCTTGAGACCGTTTGATCCTCAAACGGTCTGGAGACCGTTTGGTCTCAAACGGTCTTGAGACCGTTTGGAGGTGAGGACCGTCTGGGAGGTTTGACTTCCAAACCGTTTGGACCCTCAAACGGTTTGAGGTCGTTTGGACCAATCGACCTTGAGGTCGTTTGAGCCCAAACGGTCTTGAGGTCGTTTGAGCCCAAACGGTCTTGAGACCGTTTGGCCCAAATGGGCTCAAACCGTTTGGACCTCCAAAGGGGTTCAATGGTCACCAAAGTATATAGATACATGTGTTGAAGCCCTCAATTGGCTAAACCTATGCTAACCACTTATAAATTGAGTCAATTAGGGTTAGCTTTAGCCACTTAGACATCCAATTGACCCTCAATTGCAAACCAATTAGGGTTTAATCATTCTCAAATAGGGTTTCAAGTTGATTGGTCATCAATGTTCAATAGTGTGAATCAATTCAAGGTTGAACCTATCAATTGACCTCCAATTGGGCTCAAACTTGGCCCAAACGGTCTTGAGGTCGTTTGGACATCATCCAAACGGTCTTGAGACCGTTTGCCCAGAGTTTGACCAAGATCCAAAACGTTTTGACTCAGGTTGAAGTCCAATTAGGTCAAAATCAGCACTTTTTCAACAATGCATCAATTTCCTACAATTGGACCTTCAAACCATTAGATTTACTCAACCCTAGACCTTCAAACGGTCTTGGGTTGTGCCCAAACGGTCTTGAGACCGTTTGGAGGAATCCTCAAACGGTCTTGAGACCGTTTGGGTCCTTCAACCCAAAACACAACAACATCTATATTTAGAAAACAGCAATTTGATTGTTTCAATAACCCATTGTGATTGGGCCTCAATTGGTCAAATTACCTTAACCCTAGACCTCCAAACGGTCTTGGGTTGACACCAAACGGTCTTGAGACCGTTTGGATGAGTTCCAAACGGTCTTGAGACCGTTTGCCCATCCATCCTTTGGACTCTAGTGAAAATTCATCAAGGTTTGATCTATTGAGTTGATCATCACATCAATACTTAATTGCAATATGATTTGGTGCCTTTGGACCTTCACTTGATCAACTATACTTGACCCCAGACCTCCAAACGGTCTTGGGGTGACCCCCAAACGGTCTTGAGACCGTTTGGGTGATTCCCAAACGGTCTTGAAACCGTTTGGGCTAATCAACCCAAAATCTCAACTTAACTCATTGGAGAATCAGCACTAATTTCAATTAGGGTTTGCCCTATTAATCATCCTTCAACTCATGACTCGTTTGGAATTAATCCATAAAATTTGGTGAGTCGTTAATTAACATCATTATGAACAGTAATCCCAAACGGTCAACGTTTAGTCAACCATCTTAAACGGTCTTAAGACCGTTTGCCCAAAAAGGGCAAATTAAACAGATTGCAAATCAGAATTTAATTCAATTCGTTTTGCTAATTGATTTGCTCATATCTCACGATTCCTTTGGAGTTAACCTCTCAAATTTTGTGGGTGACTAACCTACATAATTATGAACAAGATTCCCAAACGGTCTTCACTTGGTCAACGGGACCAAACGGTCTTGAAGACCGTTTGCCCTCAAACGACCCTGAAACCGTTTGCCCACCAAACGGTTTGAAACCGTTTTGAGCAATAGGTGGAGGTCGTTTGATAAAGTGAAAATCTGTGGATAAGCATAGTAATTAACGCCCTTATCTTCCACCTTAAGAACAGTAGCAGTTCTTCACGATTTTGCTTGCAAGGATGCAAGGGAAGATAGGGAAGAAGAAGATCTATCAACTATATGCATAGAAAAGATGTATAATCAAAGCATCAAGTTTAGAGTTATAAAACCCGCCTAAAGCTTGCTCCTTGAGCTCCAAGCTTTCGAGGTCCAAGCTTTCAATGGTTTCCAAGAAGCTCTACTGGTCGGCCAAGGTGACTTCTCCAAGGAAGATTGAGGAAAGATGGCTAAAAAGATAGAGTTAAGTAAGCTAGCCATGAATTTGCCCTTGAATCCGAGTTCTAACCATAGAATTGGGCAAGAAGGGGAATCCAAACCTACCTTGCACCCTTGGTCGTTTCTCCTGAGCTCCAGAGCAAGGCTTGGCCGTTTGGGAAAGAAAGGAAGTGAATGGAACAGGGAAAGATCGTTTGCTCATTTGCAAAGGAAAAGCCTTTTTATAGCTTAAGCCTATTTCTTACCACAAGGACCTTTCAAAACCAAAAATTCACATCTAGGTCCCTCCTTGCTCAAGAGCACGCCCAAGCCCATCAAATTCTTAAGCAATTCTTTAAGAAAACTCAAGATCTAAGGGTATAGGAATCCAACCTTCAACTAGGGTACATTCATGTAAAGGTTTTGTACCCATTTTAGGTGATTTCTATCACAAAGATAATTTTTCTCATTTAATTATTAAATGATGTATCCCTTTCATCATTTTTATTCTAAATGATGACAAGAGTCATAAAAGATTTTCTAGATGGTGAAATTACAAGTTGGACCCCTCAATCTGGGTAAATTGCACTTTACCCCAAATTAGGGTTTCTAAGCATGGGAATTGCTTCCACAGCTGCACCTTGGTGCTCAAGCTTGGGAAATCCCTCAAACATTACCATAACCATTCACATGATGTTTCAACATCAAAGGAACATCTTATCTTGTGAATTTTGCAAGTTCAACCCTTAAACTGGGTAATTTGCACATAGGTCCCTGCATACAACACAATGCTACAACTTTATACAAAAAGGAGCAAAATTGAAAGTAAATGTTCCTGAGGAACTTAATTACATGCCAGGGAGTGTTCACAAGTATATTAATTACATATTTAGGCAAAACTTCCAGGGTTAGGTCATAACCCAGGTCAGGGGTGTTACAATATATATGGATTAAATTATGTATCTCGTCGATGTCTACTACCGCATATCTCACAATAATGTCCATTTACTGCATTACGTAGTATGCACATGACCAACCGTTGTCTTATATAGAACACTATAAATTTCAACAAACAAAATGTTAATGAATAAAATTAAGCATAGTCGGCATAAATCTGCATTGGAGTCAGAAAGCTACATCAACGTTCTCCCAAACTATCACTTTCTTTTTCCTGTCCACCTATCCTCCATCTTTTTTGAAACATTTTCTAGCCCTATATGTTAATGTAACACATTGAATTGACATTAGTAAATAGTCATGTAATATATATATGCTAATGGATATAAATATAAAAATGTACTCATGTGAATAATACCTTTTTCAAAACTTGTCCCCTATCGTCTATTTTGTCACCCTTAGGATCTAGATAATAAATAGTTAGCGTCGAGGGGACAACAACCAATAAGACCCAATGGTTATTCCTGAGTGATAAGAAAGCAAAAAAAAACTCAAAATCCACAATGAAATGTAATTTCTTAAGGAAAAATTATAAGAAAAACTAAGTAAACTTACCCAACATTGTATGGAGCTAATACCATGCTCCTTTTCTTTTCACCAAAATATTTAAATGTGATAGAGAAGTATAGGGTAACATATGCAGGGTCTTTAATTACACAGATAATCAAGGATGGAACTAGAAACCCCACATGGGTCATTGAAAACTTTGTACAGACCCTATGTGAGTAGCTGCAAAACATATATCATATATGCATTAATATATAACAAAATAGATCATAATATATATATATATACCTATATAAGATATCACCATATCTAAAGTTCTATCACAGACATATTCAACCAAAAACAAGAAACAACTCCAAAACATCTTGTAGAAATATAATAGTATGACAATATTGACCTACAACATCATCCTTAATAGATTCCAGCATAGGCAAATCTTCTTCATGTTCGCCTATAAATAGTGTCATATAAATAGTGTCATACCCCTACATTGAGGAACTATCGAGTCAAATAGGTCATGTGCAAGCCAACCAGGTAATTGAGGAGGAGGAGGAGGTGGAGGTGGAGGTGGAGGAGGATGATCTCTAAGGGGTTTCTTAAGCCCTATGTCCTGCATATATATAATTTCATATCAATTGTCATGTATATACAGATACAAATGTAATATAAATTTACCATACATCATGATCAGTATAGATAACTCCCTCCATGGGCCACTTGTCCATACTACCTTCTTCTTCACCTATTGTCTTAGCGTTGGGTTGTTCATATGGCAGTGGATACTTGTTCCAAGCTTCATAGACAAGCCTCAAACACACATGAACTGCATCAGTGGGTAATGGAACACCATGAATCATGGCACTTGCAAGGGGTGGGTAAGCCTCACCCACAGTAACGACATATTCTTGTAGTTTTAGACAAAATGGCCTCAACCCCTACAAATTTGCATAGAATGTTATATATATACCTAAACATATCATCTTAAAAAGACTACTATGTCATATAAATACTTGTAACGTATGTGCTAGGTGTTGGGTACACAATATTACTCCCAACCAACTCTATCATGGGGGGTCCACCTTGTATGAAAACTATGGCAGCACATCTAATACTATCTAAGCGGCTGACTGAGAAGGTGCCCACTGGCTCATTACTTCCTAAATTCCCTTTGCCATTAACTCTTTTACCTCCACTTTTGAGAATCCCCCTTTCTAAAAAGATTTGTGCTCTAGTGGCCTAATGAACAGTCTTATACCCACACCAGAGCCTACAACCCTAACACGTCCAGGATGCTCTAGGTTACCTACAACAACTGTCAGTTCATCCCTTGTGCCCTTAGGGATGAACTTGCCTTGTTTCCTTTTCTCATGGAGCTCCCGCTAGTCATCATTAATAGTAATTTGTAAGTAAAACATAACAATGCATCAATATTAATTGCTTTGAGAGTTGAAATTTACCATTTTTCCAACCGCCTCAGCAGTTGCGGGGTTGGTTATTTCTCTTGATTTAGATTGCCTCCTAGCTATCCATATATCATGGTGAAGTAGAGGTTTAGTAGTAGTAGTAGAGGAATCATCAGTCCCAAGAGTTGGTTGATAAGAAGATGATGCTTGGAGTATATCTTAGCAAATATTTGCGTAGCCACCTCCACCCATCGTGTGGTTGTGCACATTCATTGCACACCTTTCTCTTTGAGCATTGCTTACAGACTAGTTAGTAACAATCATCAATAGTAATTGGTAAGTAAAATATAACCTACTATGTCAAGGTAAAATAATAAATTTATAAGAATGTATTCAAAATAGGAAGTGAGGCTTAATACCTCAGACTCATTTGTGTTTTTCATAGAAACAAACACCTTCCACATTGTCGGGTCAAGATAGCTCCATTGCTATGTGGCTGACTTCTTCCTCTTCTCAGCCTCCTGTATGTATAGTCTTGTCAGATTTCTTTTATAATTCCTTGGAACCCTCCCACAATGTTGCATCATCATTTTTCGATGTAGATTTTCATCTAGGTCAAATATGATCTGCAAAATTTTATATACTTAATGGAATATTCTTAAAAATAGAATTGTACATAGTTTTAAAAATAAAATTGTAAATGATAATATTTCATAGGTAGTTCTTTCCATATGAAGTCTTTCTTGATTTTATTAATTTTATACCAAGATTCCACTACTATATGACAATGGATATGAGTAAGAACCCCTAGATATGAAACAAAAGAGATCTAGTTCTTTCTGATAGGATTTCCAAGCATGATCAAACTCAACAACCAACTTTGGTACATTACCCCTTTGTTGTATCAACTTGTTCATCATGGTGATGCCCCTTATTTTTTATTTTTATGCTGCTCATCAAGCTGAACAAGATCCTCACGACATACATCCTCAACCTAAAATTGACAAAAAAACACATATACATCATAAACAGATATAACTTATGTAATGTGATACAACAAGATAGACGTATTGCAAAATGCAAAGAGTGTTGATAATACAATACACAACTTACACTAATGTCAATAAGATGTTATTCATCCTCAAGGTAATCATCATCACGATCATCATACCCATGGCCAAACGCCATATGAAAAAATGTCATATAAGAATAGTCAAACAATGAAATATAAGATTTTAGAATGCAAATATAACATTTAAAAAAATAAAATCATCTCTCTAATGTGGAGATCTTTTATCAATTAACATTCCCTTAGTGTGAAACCATGCACATATAAGTCAGCATCAATTTCAATATTTGGTGTTGGCAAGCCAACTGAGAAAGGACTGGAGTCATCATAATTGTCATAGTACTCTTCTTCATCTATAGAATCTTCAATGAACTATCTTTTAACATGAAGAAAAACCGTCCATTTTTCATTTGTAGGCACATCGATATAAAATACTTTCTTTGTCTGTGATGCCATTATGAATGGTTCACCCTTCTCGCCAATCTTTTCAAAATTCACCAATGTGAAACTCAAATCCTCTACTACAACTCCTTTGATGTTATCAACCCAATTATACTTAAAAGATTAGAATTTTGAAATCTACATAGTCAAACTCCCATATGTCTTCAATGAAACCATATTATGACACTTTAGCTTCACATGGACTCTTATCCTTTGCACTAGAAAAAAAAACAATGAAGACGCTTGAAGGGTGACCCCACTATTTTGGACGACACTCTTATCAACTTGACACTGTGTGTAATATGAGAACCCATTTATGTCAAACCCTCCATAAGACATAACATTCATTTTTGGTTTAAAGGTGAGGCATTTGATATTTTCAGCAATATTATTTGGTGTTTGAGATAGTTTACGTAAGACTTTATCTTCAAACCACCTAATAAATGTCTTGTTATGCTCTCTAGCAAGCCACATTGAATTGACTCGAGGATATTGTTTCTTGATGAAATTGGTATGTTCAGTTATATAAACACTCATTTCATCAATTTTGTGTAAAATATACAAGTGAGCTTATTCCGAAAGCTCATGTCTAATTACTTGCACTCGTTCTCCTAAAGTCCCTTTGCCAAAATAGTCCTCAATATTCTTGTCATTTATAGGAGCTTCATTACAAGTCAAAAATTCACTACAAAAGTTCATAACCTCCCTCACCACATAACCCTCAATTATACTCCCTTCAAGATGATAATGGTTTCAAACATCACCTTAACACTCATGTACCATTCAAAAGGATACATCCAAAGAAAGAAAAATGGTCCCAACATTTTTACTTTCATAGTCAAATGGACAACAAGATGTACCATGATATCAATGAATGAAGGAGGAAAATACATCTCAAGTTGGAATAGGGTAACAAACACTTCTCTTTGTAACTTATCGAGATTCTCATGATCAATAACTTTACTGTATAGAGTGTTGAAGAAGAAACTAAGTCTGGTGATTGCAAACCTTACATGATTTGGCAATATAGATCGAATTGCCACAAACAATATTTGTTGCATTAGAGTGTGACAATCATGAGATTTAAGACCTATCATCTTCAAATATTTCATTGATACCAGTCTAAGGATATTTGAAGAGTATCTTTGTGGTACGTTAACATTAAACAAGCACTCACAAAAAGTTTTCTTCTCTTTTCTAGACAAAGTGTAACAAGCAGGAGGTAAATATATTTTTTGGTCACTCCTTACTACATCTGTTATTTTTTTCCATATTCCCATTTCACGTAGGTCCATTCTGGATATGATGCCATCTTTAGTCTTACCTGGTATATTCAACGGAGTACCAATGATGCTATCACAAATATTTTTCTCAACATGCATGACTTCGATACAATGCTTAACTCTTAAAGAACTCCAATAAGGAAGATCCTAGAATATTGACCTCTTCTTGAATAAATATTTGTCACTTTGTTTGGAACGGTACATTGACGTCACTTACCAAATTCATTGACAAAGTCTTTTACTCATTCATAATTAACCTCCCCTGATATAGGTTTAAGGGCACTCTGTTCCTCATTCAATCCATTGAACGCTTTGCACAACCTTCAATAATGGAAATTTGGAAGAAATCTTCGATGACCAAGATATACAGTCTTTCCACCATGTTTTCATTGTATATAATTAGTGTTCTCTTCACATATAGGGCATGCTTTTGATCCTTTTACAATGTATCTAAAGAAATTTCCATGTGTTGGAAAGTCATTAATAGTGCAAGACAACATAGCATGCAAAAAAATGTCTTTCTATGTCAAGCATTGTAGGTCATCACACCTTCTCCCTAGAGTTTCTTTAATTCATCAATTAGAGGTTCAAGATAAACATCGATATCATTTCCAAGTTGTTTGGGGGACGATATCAATAATGATAGCATAACATAATTATTTTCTAATCACAACTAGGGACGAAGATTGTATATAATAAGCATAAAATGTCAAGTGCTATTCTGGCTACTCAATGTGCCATATGGATTCATCCCATCAATACAAAGCCAAACTCTTACATTTCCTACTTCTTCACCAAATTCAAGGTACAATAAATCAATCTTCTTCCACTGTGGGGAATCAGACGCATGTCATATGATCCCATCATTATTTTTCTTTACCTCTGCATGCCACCATAAATTCTTTGCATCAATTGGATTGGCAAACAAGCATTGAAACTGTGGTATTATATGTAGATACCACATCACCTTGGAAGCAAAGCCAATTTTCAAATTTCCCGAAGTTGTCATTTTGTACCTTGACGCCCCACATTTCAGACAATATTTCAAATCAACATAGTCCTTTTGAAATAACACAATCATTCTGGCATACATGTATATTTTTATCCTTCATTCCCATTGGGCACAACATTTTCTTTATTGTGTAAGTTGAGATTGGAATCTTGTTTCCTTCAGAAAGAATTTCTTTCAACAAATAAACCAATGACGTGAAGCTTTTGTCGCTCCATCTATCATTATCCTTCAAAATATACAATCTCAAGACAAAGATTAACTTTGTAAACTTAGTACAACCTAAGTATAATGGTCTCTCAACATCATGCATAATGTTTCTAAATAAGGAAGGTGGATTGGTGTGATCTACCCCACAACTATCTAGCATCACATCAATCGTGTCTATCTTAATCGGTTTGTTCACATATACATCATTAGCGGCAATTTCTTCTTCAACACAAGTATTGTTATTGATATCTACTGATCTCACTATTGGATTCTCTCCATGCCAATACCATTCTATATATCCAGTATAATCCTGTTGCACATGACATAACTTTTGATTTCATCAACAATGTTGACTTTAAAGTTGTTACTGCAATGCCTACATGAAAAATAGAATCTATCACTAGGTTCTTTCTTGTGTTCCTTTGCAAATCATATAAATTGGTCAAGACCAAAAATAAACTCTGGGGTGCAGTAATTTGGAATGGACATCCATGACCTATCCATTCTATGATCAAAGAAAAAACAAGTATTAGGATTTAGGGTTTACATGATTAGTGTTTAAGATTTATAGATAGATTAGGGTTTATTATTTTGGATTTAGAGATAAGGGTTTATACATTAAGGTTTTGGATTTAAATACTAGGGGTTTATGATTTACATATTAGGGTTTATGATTTACATATTAGGGTTTAGGGTTTAAATATTAGGGTTTAGGGTTTAGGTTTTAAAGATTAGGGTTTAAGGTTCAGTAATGAATGTGTGTACCACATATCTCATTTTTGAACACCTAATCTCACTAGTAAGTGTATAACGTGTATTTAGTACTCAAGAAAATTTCAACATCATTTTCCCATAGTTCTCCAAGTACACAGATGTAGATGGGATAATGTCCACCAACATATGTACTTAGAGAACAAACGGGGAAGTGTTGATGAAACATCTTGATAACCTAATATAAATTATAAACTTACATTATAAGTGAGACTAAGTGTTCAAGAACAGTCCCAAACCAGTCACAATCTAGGATTTACTCTTAATGAGTAAATCTTGGATGGGTTTCTAGGCCAACAAAATACATGTATGTTGTCATTCCTATACCTATGATCCTAACTGGTAGAACTAGAGCATAGAGCCCTTTGGTCCATCAAATTTTTGAATATAGATATGGACAAGGAAGGGAAGAAGCGGTACCTATAACTACATGAGCTAGAAGAGCTAAGGCTATATACATATGAGAATGCTCATATCTACAAATAGAGAACAAAGGTGTGGCATGATGCCCATATCAAGAACAAAGATGTGTCAAAAGGGGATAGAGTCTTGCTATTCAACACAAGGATCAGACTATTCCTAGGAAAGCTCAGGAGCAGGTGGTCTGGACCATTCACTATAGTCAAGATCTACCCATATGGGGTAATGGAAATTACCAATGAAAATACTGGTACTTTTAAGGTGAATGCGCACAGAGTAAAAATATATTATGAAGATGAAGCTCTTTTGAGGATATCAGAACTAGATTTAGAAGAGCCACAACCAGAACCAACAGAGGAGCCTTGAGAAGTCTTATAATAAGGTCAAGTTAAGGACTATAAATTAGCACTTCTTGGGAGGAAACTCAAGGATTTTCTACCTTCTTTAGTATTTCAATGCTTTCTTTTACCTCCATTTAGTCTAGAATATGTACATATATGTCAGTTTAACTTTGTACTTCTCTTCTCTAAGTAACTTCGAATTTCCCTTAAATAGGTAGTCAAATTTGAAGTGCCAACTCTATTATTGCATTTTCAATTGCTTTAAGGTTAGAAAGGATAGTGTTTGATACAAAATTTCTATAATTTCTTTTAAAATGCTTGTATCAACTAAAACACTTTCACTAGTTGTCTTGACCAATACCTTGCTCCCTAGGCATCACAACCGCAACACATTAGCATGGTCATGTTTTGACCACTACACCTTTACTAGTGTCATGACTGGTACAAGTGTCTTGACTGTAACATAGTGTTAACAGTAGTGGTCACAATACCACTCGAAAGTAGAGGTCAAGACATTGTTCCCTTAAACCTGATATAAAGGGGGGGATCCTAAAATAGTAACCCCCATTTCTCTTCACTCTTTCCCTTGTGACAATGCTTTGACAAACCATAGAGGAAAGGAGTCGAAAGATTGGTGAGTAAGAAATGACAGAGTAGAAGGACAAAAAATGGTGATGGCAACTTGACACAAGAGTGATGACCGCTCGAGATCATCACTGCCTACACCGTCGTGTTTCCCTTCTTCCTTCACTCTTTCCCTAAAATATGAAAGGTATCAACTCTCCTCTTTATCTCTCTTCTCACCTTCACTTTAACGATTGCTGATGACGTATTCATCATCTTTTCTCCAAAATCATTTTTCAACTCTCCTATTTCACAAATCATTATGCTCCAGTTGTTGATTCAAACTCGATGAAAACTTCCCCTCTTGTTTGCACTTTTGAACCTATCACCTTCTTGAACACCTGCTTGATGCCTCGATCATGACTGATGTCTCAATCATGAATGACATCTTGGTTGTGACTGACATATCGATTGTTACTCTCATCTCGATTGTGATGCTCATCTCATTCGTGAGACTTGTTTTAGTCTCATCATCTTCTTTTGTTTGTTTGGCCTGTTTATCTCCCATCCTTGACTCTCTAACCCCTAATCTTATCATCTAGCACCTCCTTGATCGTTACTCCTAGAAAATGCGACCCTTGAGTATGCAATTATGAGAAACAACTATTTGACGTCTCATTCATGACACTTGTCTCGACTGCGACTCTTGTCTCGGTCGCGATGCTCGTCTCGATCGTGACACTTGTTCTAGTCACGACATGACCATGGTTTTATTCAAAGCGACTGACCCTATCTTGACCGTGACATGAAGAACCTATAGCGGTCGCTACACTCTATAATTGATACATGTTATGTCTCGACTGATACACCACAAGAATAGTGAAAAACACTTACCTTACACCTGACTTATTGTTATTATCATAGACATTGCCTGATATTCTCCTATTTTTGAATTTGCATAATGTCACATTCTACCTCTGATTCCTTGAACATGTAGGCAACATCTCTATGTGGGGAACAACAAGAACTGGAGGAAATAAAAAAGGAACTCCAGGATGACCAGAACATGACAAATTAGAAAAGAACATGTTTGTTGTTACTAAAAGAGAAGTATGATGTCATTCTGGGACATGTGTCGCAGAAGGACTGGGAAGGATCAGAAGGAACAAAAGAAACAAATACATGAAAATATGTTTCATCAGAAGAGGAACACAAAGCAAAGAATAAATGAAAGATGACAAAAATAGATGTCCAGAAAACAAAGAAGATAAAGTTGGTAGTGAAGACTAATTCAAGGGCTCTAAGACAAAAAGCAGACTCTTATACAACCTAGAAGGATGCATAGGCGACACCAACAGGGCAACTAGTGACATTCATACCCAGAGACAAAATACACCAATAAAATGTCAACATGATGTTGAGGATCAAAAGCTTCAAGCCAACAAGATACATCGACATCGAGGATTTCAAAAGATTGGGACTCAATGATAGGGTGATGGATTTTCTGGGCAGAGCAAATCTATGCACCTTGTGTATTGTTGATATTATGTCTCTGACGACCTGACATCTGAGTTTATGTCATCAGTTGAGAAAGTACTAGTGAGTGATGAAGGACGCAAAGTGGTAGGAGGGGAGTTCGAACTGCAAGTAAGAATGGGAGGCAAGGATTATTATATCACTGAAGATATCATGAACACAATCTTCATTGAAAGTGAAGAAGAAGCCCAAGCTTGCTTGGAAGCGTCCAGTGAAAAGGAAATGATGGGCTACAATAGCCACATGATGTGGGATAAGCTCACAGGAGAACCTAAACATAGCCCAAAGAAGTCCAAAGCAACCTTCATCACTTCATGCTTCATCAGGGTGATTCAAAAGATAACATCAAACATAGTCCTCACATGATCTAAAATAGGGGGTGGGGTCACAAAGGGAGATCTATTTCTCATCTGGTCAATGTTGAATAAGAGACCAGTGAATATTAGAAGGATGCTCATAGACATATTGTCAGTGTCAATAGGGCCAAAAGCAAAGAAAACAAAGATTTCTGTATGGGGGGCCAAATAGATCTAATTGCATCTTATTTCTTGAAAGGTGAACAAATGCTAAAATATAATCCTACCTAAGGACATATGAACATTGACATCAAGTCCTTGGTAAACACTGGCATACTAGCCCAAAGAGGTAACAAGTTATTCTATAAGCAAAGCAATTCCAAACTGCTACTTCCTCTCCCAAAAATGGTGTATTACGACACCAATAAACTACGACCAAGTATAGATGAAGAGGATAAAATGCACTTGAGCACTATAAGGAGGTCTATAGATCCAAAATCACCTCCTATCATCCACTTTGTAGAGGATCAATCAGAATAGGAACAACAATGACAACCAGATAAGAGAATGAAATTAGCAATCTGACAATGCAAAGTTGAGACATCAAGCATTATGTCAAACAAGGTAGAAACTAAAACACAACCCTCCCTAGATGATGAACCAAGTCACAATGATGAAGGGTTCAATAATTCACCACTTCCCCCCCTATTACAAATACAGTACCAGAGGTACCAATCACAAGGGAACGAGACAGGCCAAGTGCCCCTACTACCGAACAAGAACATACTCTAGAGGTTGATAAGGGACCAAGCCATGGTCATGAGGCATCCAAGTAGAGAACCCCTACCCCTCCAACAACCATTACAGTGCATGTGGTACCGGTTTAGCCTGAACCTTCAAATGTCGAACAACAAGTGCATAGGGAGTGTGAGGGATCATACTAGTGCAGCCAACAAAACAAGCCAACCAGCCTCCCCTCGACAATAACGGGCAGCAACATCATCATCTCAACCACCAACAACAACAAGACCTGAAGAATGACAACAATAGTAGTTCTTGACATTCGGGGAAGAATTGGGACGTTGAGTCAACACTCTCTTCCAATATGTGCACAAACCTTCTTCACAAGAACATTTCCTTTGTCATAAGCTACAAGAACTAACAACACATGTATAAAAGATAGATGAAAGGACCGCTGACCTATAAGAATTCATAAGGAACGTGAACTTCCACCAATGTGAGGTAATCCAACCATCAAGAAAATGTCAAAAGAGATGGAAAAGCTTTGAAAAGAAAGGGACATCATATGCGCTAATAAATAGATGATGTGTAAGGATTACAAAGAAGCAATGAAATAACTACAAGAGAAGCACACACAAATGGAGGAGTGGCAACCCAGGCAAGCATCTAAACACAAAACTAGCCCCTTACCATCCAGAGCATCTTCCAGTCCCTCAAATGATGAAGAACAAAAGATGGATGAAGCCACAAGCACACCACCATCACACAAATAAGAAAGTGTGAGTGTAGCCAAGGATCAGTGAGAAGAGAACACAAAGCAAAAGGAGAAACCAAGCATTGAGAAGCTAGACACCAACAAGGGCATGGACAACAACGTATAAGAGTTTGACTTAAACTCTCCACCCACATAGAATGAAGAGAACCTAGTAAAGCAACCAGCAAGAACTACCATCAGTAAGGAGGAAGCAAGTGCTAAAATATCATCATCTATTGACATGGCAACAATCAACAAATTCCTAGATGAAATGGATATCAACATAGACATTGTTGACATTTACCTCCAGGAGCATGTCCACAAAAACTGCAATGATGTTGTATAAGACGATAATATGGAAGCCAATATAGAAGCACTCAATGAAGTTGTGCTCAAAACACCATCTACTACAAACAAACATGTATTAGAGGTTGTCGACAGAGACACGGGTAAAGGTAGGGTCGAAGAGGAACCAAAGAAGACTATTGTAGATCTTGCCCCCACATGTAACCCACTATTGTTACACCAGACATAAATGCACATCAGGCTAGAGAAGGGACATCATATGATGATGAAGGTGCTATGGACTCCTTCTTTGCTAGTACAACTGAAAGGGAACAAAGTCCACATGTTGAGGAAACCAAAGTGGTTGCAACACCTCCACTTCTATGCAAGCTAGCATGGATGGATATGACATCAATATCACACATCACCTACCGGGACATCCATGTATTAGCAGACATGCTAGATGATAATCTACCAGGGGTTGATATCCTATACAACAACAAAGGAAGGATGCTAAAGATAGACCAAATCAGAGGGATTTTCTCAAAGAAGGCACCTGTGTACTAAAGTTTTTTTGAAGTACTTTGTGCAACTTTGCTAGAAGAATTCCTCCACCCCAACAAAATACAACTAGTATTTAATGGTACAAAACATTTGGCAAGAATGCTTTATGAAGAGAAATATAAGTCAGAGGTTGTCAATGAGATACAAGATGTTGTGTATAGGGCTAAAACATGTTATGTTACACTACCTATCAGGACCATCAAACACTGGGTTCCAATCATTGCGAATCTGTATGAGCCCCACATCACGGTCTATAACTATTGTGCCACTAAACTGCCTAGCAAATCAATGATTTTTAAGAACAAAGACGCAAGAGATATCTTGAAAGTGCCAATCTGTCTTAAATGAGTCAAACAAGGGGCAGGAAACCACCATAAGTCTAATTGGAAAAAGATTTTGATCTCTACCAAATGTCCTCAAGAACAAGAATGATGAAAGTAATAAACAAGTACATTCCAATAGAAGACCCTTTTCTTGAAAACTTGCATGGTTTACGTGGCACCTACACCATGGAAGTTATCTATGATAGATGATTTTTCAAAGACCTAGTGATGCCTCCAGATGTTGTGCCATATAGATTATATATAGGAGTTTCTCTGTTAGAAAAAAAAAGCCATGGCGAGAGTAGTTGAGGACTTTTTCGATCAACCCTAATGAGCCTTCTTGAGCTTTTTCTTGGAATGTAGGATGGGCACCCGAAAACCAACAACAACAAGACACACAAAGTAAGTAGCAAGGTATGCATGTTGTTGATGAACGAATAGACAAACTTGGAGAAGAGAAAGAACAAGAGGAACCTTCTAAGCAACCGGAAGATGGCAAAATTATTGAAGATGGTCTACAAGAAATCCAACCAGATGGGCAAGTAAGGGCCATAGATCCAACTTTCCATGATTTCCACAGATGGGTCTGTGAAGATATATCTCGAGACTCACTGATGCTTATAATGGACAAGCTGAAGGAGGGTGATATGATGAGGGAAGCTATTTTTGAACGGGATGGAATCTGTGTGTTTAAAGATGAACTCCCTGACATGATGAAGATATGAGGATACCTTGCCGTACGTGTCATGTCTACATACCAATCCCTACTAGATGATGATATGTGTCATGTGTATGTGGCCTACTTCTTGATCATTGATGACATATTAAAAGACAAGAAGTCAGGAGAAAAAGAATGTCTATGAGTGTGTATGATAGACTCCCTCCCTGATCACATTTTCTTACCATTATTGCATGATAATCATTAGACCCTTCTTGTAGTCAACATCAAGGCAAAGACTTCCATTCTATATAATAGTTCATATTTAGCCTTTGTACTAAACAAGTACACAAACATGACTACATTGAAGACACCTAATGAAGAGAAGGCAGTGACTTGTGCGGAAGAATTTATAGAGATGATGCACAAACATGGAAAGGGGTATAAACACGTGAAGGGCAAGGACTTTAACAAGACTCAGTTATGTCACAGAAGACCCCAATAGATGCCTTTATCTAATGAATGTGGTTTCTACTGCCTCGTGTGGATGACAATTTTGGGCCTAAAGGATGGTAAAGTGGAAATCTTATAGCATTAACTTTATAACACACTCTGAGGAGGATATGTTGACATGATGTTGTAATCCAAATGGACAGTTCTTGAACAATAACAACAATGAACCAAGCTTGTTTATACCTAAAACTTCAATCTTTGACACTCTAGGATGGAGTGAATGACAAGTTTGGGAGGGTTATAAATGGGCATGAAAGGTACAATTTTGCCACTTAATTTTGATTCCAATTTTGAAGTCCAATTTTCAAAGTCTTATATATATTTACTTATTACCCGTACTTTGTAGAAAAAAAATTGAAAATTTTTGACATCTACAATTCCAAGAATTATTCGATAACCCCATTCTTAGACTTGCTTGTCTTTCTTCTACCTTTTAGCATAATTGGTTCAAGAGTGGTGCAAATGAGCTACACATTTACATAAAAGATAATGACACAACAATTACAATCTTTTTCCATTCTTACAACAAAATATTGTGTAAAGTAGAAGAACACTTCCGAGCCTATGAAATCTCAAGAATTAAGGAGGACTTAGTCAGCCACACTCCCAACCAATTGCCCTAGACTACAGTACTAGTTAGAAAGTATATTCCTCTAGCAAGATAGAAACATCTACCCTGTCCAATTCTATATATCCCTGCTTTGGGATCAAAAGAGCCTTGGCCACCTAGAAAACCCTTTGCAATCCATTTTACCAAGCTAGTGAGAAAAATAAAAAGCCAAAAGAGATAAAATCATGAGAGTTGTGCCCAAAAAGATGTTGAAGGGTTTCACATGGTTGATGTATTGTTTCACTCAAGAATGTAGATATGTCATGCCCGAAAGTGGAATTCAGAAGCCAATTCTAACCCACCTGCATGTCGAAGCAGACCTCACACAACCACCTAACACTACATCAAGGCCCAATTGTATGACACTATCTTACGATAACATAATGGTTGAGGTAAACTAAGAAATGCATGAAAACACTTAGAACCTATCCTTCCCCATCACAATAGTTGAGATGCAACCAAAAGAAAGGTAGGGTGTGAAAGCTACCTCTTGTAGGAATTGTATATGAGTATAGCTAGGAACCGAGGAAGCGAGGATATTGAGAGGGAAAGTCCTTGACTACAAAAGGTAGTGGTTGATGCATAAAGTCTTGCAACTTTGGGAATACACAGAAGGAATATGATCTCAGTAGGTGAACGAAGTCTATCATAAAAAGGTTTTGTTGAAAGGATGAAATAATTTTACAAAAGTGTGTATATCAAAAAGAAAATAATGTTGGCTCATTAGTCGATGCTTTGTTCTATCTATTATCCTGAGGATAGGCTAGATTCTAAGTTTGGAGAGTTGATAACATGATATTTTGTGGACATTTTACACCTACTTTATTTCTATGACGACATCCCTTTTATGAATTTTCATGTTTGCTATTGTTGTCCTTGAAGAAAAATCAGATTCAACTAGCTAAGCAAATACCCCTTCTTACTTGGCAGTTTCATCATCATTTTCTACTGCAACTTCCATTATGAACGTAGCAGATGCACTCAGAAAAGTGTCTAGACCACAAGGATCCATCGAGCATCTCGACTGAGATAGATCTAATGATAAGCAGTTGTCCATCTCGACCGCAACTGTACATTAGTAATCTCGGATGCTACCATGGTTACGAACATAAGTGCTTACCAACCACAACAATATGAGATCATGACATTGTCACGATCGAGACATTGTCTTGACCAAGTCTTGGTTTTGACTGAGACAGTTGTCATGACCTCTATAAAGGACACAAATGTGACAATGGTTTTGATCAATACATGAGAATTGACCGCTACACAATTCTTAAGTTGGTGGGTTGTGCATATAAATAGTCCATGATTTCACCATGCAAAGGGGGCATCAAGAGACGATGAAGTGTTGTTGCACTCCACACTCACTCATCAGCCTCTCCGTCGATCTTGGAGATCTGAAGATCAAAGTTGGAGGAGAGAGAATATCCTCCATCACCTTCTTCAAAAGGAGGAGTTGCCATCCATCCTCTACGCCAATGTCAGATCTAGATCTGAACGAGTGTTGTTGGTGTATTGCCTTATTCTCTCTTAGATATGTCATTTCCCTCTACGCTATTCATCCACCCCTTCATCTATCTTGGTGTATCCTCACCCCTATAATTTTGTAATGCTACTCATGAGAATGATGGCTAAACACATAGCTTGGGTTGGGAGTAGCCACTAAGGCTCTGCTAACATGTATAAACTTACATCCATTTGAATATATATGTTCTTAGCAAAGACTATCCCCATCTTCTTGGTCTTATTGCTTCACTTACATGATTAGCTATAATCCTGTGATGTTTGATTGTTAGTGTCTCAAAAGAGTAGTATTGGCCTTATCTAAGTGTTTTGGAGTTACATGAATGCATGAGAATGTTGGAATGTTAAAGCTATTGATCATATGGTTATCCTTGTGTTGTTTTTTTCCATCTCGAGAGGGAGAAAACCTTATAATCTAGATCCATCCTAAGATAGAGAGAGGAGGTAATATACATATATGATGATTGCTTGTATCCTTTATAAGGGTATACAAAGGGGGGTGTATTGCATGTTGGTGAGAGATCTTAGTAGGCGAAACCCAATCCGAGTTCCCATCCATATCTTGTTACCAAGTGTTTGTTTGTTTCATTTTCTTATTCTCCTCTTTATTTTTTTTACTTGTTTTGTCTATTTAGAGTAATATTGTTCCATGAGGAACACCCTTTAAACCTACCCCTTTTGTATGGAGTATTTGAGATAAGATTCTATATCCTTACCACTTACCACCCTTGTCCCTGTGGACCAACCCCAATTACTACATTGGACACCATATAATAGTTGTGGGGGCCTAATAGTCGGGTTACAAATTTAAGAGTTCAACTACTCTAGATTCTTTTTGTTTTGGACATGTGATTTAGGCCCATCAAGGATGCTGGTAGTAACTACCCCAGTAGTCCACCTGTGGAGGTAGGTAGGTATCCTGGTACACAGATAGTGCACCCCACCAATATTCCCCCCAATGGGGGTTCCTTTGGACCTCAGCATGTTGGAAGCGATACGTATGGTTGATCTGATGGTGCATCAGTTGATGATCCAACCATAATACATCATGTGATATGTTGAAATCCCTCATGTGCCCTCAAGATGATGTCTTGTGTTCCCCCAATACCCTCCAGATGTGCTTGTATAGTCGACAAGTCATAGGCGTTCACTATAGGTTGTTTATGGTTGTTGTGTCACCCCTACCTCCCATCTCATCACCTTGCGTGCCTCTCTCTCCTGCACTATCCTCCTCTACTCATCAACTTCCTGTGACTCTCCTAATCCCTCAGGATAAACCTCTGGCTACTAGAACGTGTCCCAAGGATTCTCCTCTTCCCATCTCCTCATTATATCTAAGAACTACGGAGTGGGGCCATACTCATCTAGAAGAGGTGCAATATGGTATGGTATCTCTAGTGAGATGTTTTCATATGTGAGGTTGACCTAATATATGATTTTCTAATCCATAATTTCTATTATAGAAGAATGGAGAAGTTATTATAGGTCTACCACCTACCCCCCCTACTTTGGTGTATTTATAAACATCATGACCTAGGGAACTGGCAATGGACATCACAATTCCTCCCATAATGAATGGACTTTTACTCTTGGTGGGGACTGTCATTAAATGATTAATCAATAGAACCCATGTTCACATGCTTACCCTTTGTCATCCAACCCAAGACACACAAATCCTTCTTTGTACAACTCCCTTGATTTTCATATCTTCTAAAAATGGTATTTGTAAGGACTTTATAAAACAGCAAAAGAAAGGGTTATGAAGTAAAATTGTCTTTGACTTCTCTGCTACAAAATCATTGTGGTCAGTTGATGCCTTCCACATTGTAGTATAGCTGGAACTGGAGACTTTATCTATATTACCCTTATCTAGGAGAGATATCATTTGTTCACTTGGAGCAAAATTGTTATTTAACACAGATGAGGTGATCACCCAACGCTTATCTCCAATCATAACTCTAATGGTTCCATCGTCAGATACCTTCTCCAAAGTGGCAATGAACTGATGTGTGATCTCGACGTAGGTCTCCAACATTCTAATCAAGACCTTGAACAATCCCATTGCTTCCATCATACCCTGATAATACTCAAAGAAACCTAGGGCCTCTAGTGTTGCCTGACATGTGTAGCGGGTGGGTATCACCCTACACGTCAAGAACTCTATGTTCTTTGGCTTCTTCACCTTACTTCTCTTCACCTCGGGTGTTTTCTCATGTTGTGCATTGGCTGTATCCTCATGTTGTGCATCTTGCATCACCTCATCCTCATCATTCAAAAGTAGATGCCTCTATGATCGCAACTATGGTTAAGGTTGTGGTTGTGGTGTTGTGAATGAACGACGAGTTGAATTTGATGCTCGAGTCACTAAAGAAAAAGGTCAAGCCAATGAAGATGGTGGTACTTCCCTGGAGGAAATGGATTGTTGAGTTGTTGTAGGTTGTGATGGGGGTGCCCTCAATGATGACAATGTATCACATTGCGGTTGAGTAATAACTTCATCCAATTGCTTCCATCACACCCTGATATAACTCGAAGAAACCTAGGGCCTCCAGTGTTTCCTATCATGTGTAGAGGATGGGTATCACCCTACACATCAAGCACTATATGTGCTTTGTCTTCATCACCTTGCTTGCTCTTCACCTCGGGTGTTTTCTCATGTTGCGCATCGGGTTCATCCTCATGTTTGCATCTTGCATCACCACATCCTCATCATTTAGAAATAGATGCCTCTTTGATCGTGACTGTGGTTGTTGTTGCAGTTGCGGTGTTGTGGATGAAGGACGAGCTAAAGTTGATGGTTGAGTCGTTCAAGCAAAAGGTCAAGCCAAAGAAGATGGTGGTGCTTCCCTAGATGAAATGAACCGTCGAGTTGTTGTAGGTGGAAGTGGGGTTACTCTCAATAATGACAGTGTATCATGTCATGGTTGAGTAATAACTTCATCCACAATTGAGTTCCCCAAGATCTCTAGTTCTGCCTCTAACAAACGAGCAGTTCCATCAGAATCGGAGGTAGACAGTGGAGTAGAGATGTTGTCAGGGTTGAAGAAGAAGCATTCCTTGGTTGGAGTTGGTATGAAAGGACATCCTTGATCTTCTCTACCATTCTATTGAAAACTTGCTTCATCTTGGATGAATTTTGGTGGAAAATGAGGGATTTTAGGTTTTCTCCAAAGAATAGGGTTGTTTGGCAGAATGGAGAGAATGGGGAAGATTTGATGGTGGAAAATGGGAGGAAATGGTATGTTAGGGTAGTGAAACTATTAAAAGATGATTGGGGATGGTTTTAAGGTGAAAAGAGGATTAACCAATGGTGGAAGAGGGCTTGCGGGTTGTTGCACGACTGTCATTCATGAGGAATGGGCGTGTTGTTTGCAGAGAGTTGAAATGACAAAGTGACAAAAAATCTAGAATCCCTAACTTAAGTCATGGATCGGGCTGCAACACAGTTATGTTATGCAGCACAACCATGTTGTGTTTCTAGCTCCATGTTGTGGTGGCCCAACATGGTTGTTCTAACTTGATAGAAACATGGTCGTGCTGCCTTGCACGACCGTTCTGGCTTAGTTGTAACATGATCTTATTGGCTTGCATGACCGTTCTGAGTTTGTTCTTCACTTCTTTGATTTTCTTTGATTCTCTTCAATTCCCCTATTGATTTGAATGTACTACCACAGTAATTCCATGGTACCACAGATGTGGTGAGTACTATGGCAGATCATTTCAACTTCAACTTCATCAAAACACCAATTATTTTCTCAAAATTGATTTATCATGAATCTTTGTCTAAATTTCATCTAATTTTCTTTATTTCACCCAATTTTCACCTACACATCTTAAAATTAAACAAAAAATCTTAAAAACAAATGTGTGTGTGCATTTTCTTGGAAAAGTGTAAAAATAACCAAAAAGTATTAAAATGGAGAGATTGGATGAAAAATTCCCCAAACCTAGGTGAGTTTCCTCCCACAAGTGCTAAATTTTAAGCCTTCATATGGGGTTTTTGATCCTTGCATCACTCATACATTTGGATTCATCATGTGTCCATTCTTGTAATAAATGCATCTCTCACTTGCATTCAACCTATGTTCCTCATACCTTGGATCACAAAAACTATCATCAATTATTTCATTCAGATCTCTTTCTTTCAAATGACCAGTCGGACTTGTGAAGTGACCATGTCCAATATTCTCATCTCAGGCTTGCCGGGTTGGAGTCTAGTACATGTTGATCTTTATCTTCATTTCCATGAAAGAGACTATCATTTTCCACTACACACATGTAATCTGGCATCTCTATAAAAAGGAATGGACTTCCCAAGATAATGGGAATCTCCCTATCCTTCAGTTCCATATCCATAACAATGAAATCAATTGGGAACATTGCGCCCCTTTCCTTGTCTATCATCAACAAAACATCATCCACTTTTCCTCTAGGCACTTGTTTTGGAACGGTCTGTCAATTGGAGAGTGTAATATACTAGTTTCAATTTTCCTATGTACAACTCAACATAAACACTATATGGCATCAAATTCACTCTAGATCCCAAATCAAGTAGGGAATTGTCTATGTGATGTCCCCCTATGTAGATAGGTATGAGTGGGGCTCCAAGGTCTTTCCTCTTCACAGGAAGTGAATATAGGAAGATAGAGCTCACTTGTTCAGTCAGCTTGACTCTCTTTGGTATTGTCCCTATCGACCTTCTCTTCATAGTGCACAGGTTCTTGAGGACCTTAGCATATGATGGGATCTGCTTAATACCAACAATGTAATGTTCACACCTTCACTTGGCAAAAAACCTCTAGAATGTCAAAATTGTGCTTTTGACTCCTTTTTACTTCAGGGGGCTCATCCAATGCATCATGGAATGGTGGTTCACTTGATTTTTCTGTACTCACATCAACATGGTTCTCTTGTGGCATGCCCTGAAGTGGAAAACTAAGGATGGTAGAACCTACATATGGAGTGTGAGGTGGAGCATACAGTATCACATGATCAATAGGAGGTGTCGCAGTATCATCTTTGACAATCTTAATCATAGTATCATCACTTGGTTACCTTTGCTTTTCTTTATCAACCTTTCTTTGACTCATGGGTTGTTCAAGAGATTTTCCACTCCTTAGAACTATCACAACACTACCTTGCTCGTGGTGGAGAGGGGAAGTATGTTGTGGTTGTGGAGGAGGAGGAGGTGTTACTTGGTATTGAAATTGAGGTGGAGGGGAGAATTGAGGTTGGAAGGTGAAGTGGTGGAAAAGTTGTGGTGATGGAGGTAAGGAGGTTTGATAGGCTCGGGATGGCCTTGGAAATGGTCAATAGGCTGCACTTGCATTGGAGGTGGACTATAGAGAGCTTTAGTGGAATGTATTGATCCACTTGTTATTTTGAAACCCATTATGGGCTTGGAAGACAATTTCACTTCTTGGAGAGAAAGTATGGAAGATATTTGATTTATCCTTTCGTCAAGCCTTTTAATGTTCCTTTGAACATCATCAAAGCTTATCAACCTAGAAAGAACTTCCTCCTCAAACCTTGAGCTATATCTTGGACTTTTTTCTTCTGGGTAGCTATAAGGATGAGGTGTCTTTTCTTCTTCACCAAAGGACTCCACAAATTTGACCGAGTGACAAGGAACACTTCTCATTTGGTTCTTCATGAACTCACCATGTCACCAAGAATCTTCACCATTTGGGGGTTTGAATCACTATGAGCTAGAGATGTCTTACCAAAGGGGCATTCACTTCCACTAACCATGCTAAAAGCTCAGATCGTTGAACTTTTCACTAACTACTCAAACAAGGGCCATGTTTCCTCAGGTTTCATATCCATAAAAGCTCCTCCACAAGAAGAATCCATTGTAGCTTGACTCAATTGAGATAGAATGGAGTAAAAGGACTGCAATAGTTGTCACAATGGAATCTTATGGTGTGGACATTCTCTCAACATCTTCTGAAATCTTTCCCAAGCATCATGGAACTTCTCATTACCCACTTGACTAAAACTCACTATGGCATGCCACACTTGAGTCAACCTTACAATGGAGTAGAACTTCTTAAGAAGGCATTCTTCATCTCTTCCCAACTCATGATATCCCTTCTTTAATCATACCAATCTTTGACTTTATATTTGAGGGAGAATGAGAACAAGGTCAACATATTGTGTCATCACTGGTTGTCGACATCCTGAAGGTGGAGCATACTTCAAGAAAGGAGTCTAAGTGCCTATAGGGGTTCTCACTCTATGAGTCATAGAATGTTGGCAGGAGCCCAAGAAGACCTGGAGGGATGGAGAATTTCTGCCCTAGGATTTGATCAACTCCACTAGCAATTGCCAATTTATAATTTCTAGGGATGAAGTACTCTTGAAGAGGCTTTTGAGGTGCATTTTTGCCTTCCATCATGTCTTCCCCGTGTGTCCTGTCACATACACAAGGCACAACCAAACAAAGGACGACATGTTAGCAAACCAATATGCACAAAGAATACAAATAATAAAGAATAAAAATAGCAATGATGTGGGCAGTAGGAAAAGAATACAAGTTTCAGCTAGGTTCCTACTGTGGAGTCTAGGATTGAAGGATTTGAGGTTGATTTGTTGATTACACTAAGGATGAACAAGCAAGCAATTAAAGGAGAAAAAACAAGATTAAAACCTAATCTATCCCTTGATAGTTAATTATAATGAGCAAGAAATGGCAAGAAAAGTAAGAAAATGAGAAAGTTACACTAAGGAAAGCAAGGAGAGATCTACACTACACTAATCTAGAAAACTAAGCACAAGAGAAATTAAAGACCTAAACTAGCATGGACAAGGAAAGAGGAACGCGAGAATCTAACTAAGCAGGTGAAGTGTTATCTAAGCTAATACTAGCTAAGTAAGAAGGCAATTAGGGTTTTAAGCAATAAAGAGAGGTGTGGGTTGTTTAAGGGAATTCACTCATCAATTAGGTTGGAGTGAAACACCATTCGTCCATTTTGATTATCCAAACCAAACAACAAGTAAGATGCTAATGAATTGTTCCAAACTACTAATTGGCCATGGATGAGATAGGACATAAGTAGGGGAACTAGTCCCTATCATTTTCCATTCACCTTTACGAGGCTCATTTGGATTATGGTTTAGGTGGAATTCAATTAGTATCTAATCAAGTCTATGTTTCTAGGTTAGAGGCTCCTAGGAGGATCAGAGGATGAGGGTAGTAATTGGAGGTGAAAATGAGGTTTCAATCCTCACATCACTCACATTCTACCCTTGAGGCAGATCCAATTTAATCACACTAAATGCCTGTAAACTAGCTACTTAGATCTCTCACCCAGGGTTAGGAGAATTGATTAGCATTTAGGAAGATGGAGCTAGCTAGGGATCCATGAATTGGACCTAGGAGACTATCTTAAAATTCACACATATAATCATTTTCCCTAAGTTCCTAGGTGATTTGAAGCACCAACCAACAAGAAATTCATGATGAATGAGATAAAAATAGAACATAATCACTAGAAAATTAAATCATATTGTTTACATATCATTTTCCCCCAACATGGTATTAAGTAAAAAAATTGGCCCCAAACAGCCCACCTAAGGAGCCTAGCTACTCATAGAACAAGAACAATACAACAAAAAAGGAAGAAGAATGAGTAGAGGAGTGAAAATCCATAATGAGCTCGGTGAAAACTCCTCCTTCTCCACCTCCTAGAAGAAGCAACTCAGGCACAACCCTCTAACGTGTAATAGAATGCATGTATGGTGGAAAATGGTTAGAAACCCTAAGATAGGTGTTTGTGAGGTGTAAGCTGATGAAATGGAGGTGGAATGGAGTGGGAATGAGTGAGTGGCAAAATGAGGGAGATGAGAGAGATATACTAGTGGCTAACGTCATACTAGATCATCCACCCAAGTATATATAGGTGGTGGGGAAGCACTAGGTAAAGTGGGGGTAAAATGGGAAGTGCAGTGGAGAAGTGTTTCTAGGTTTGTACGTAGCATGGTTGTGTTGGGCAGCATAGCCGTGGTGCATGTGGGTAGAATGCATGTGGTGGCATGGAACGCACAAGGTGATAATTGGTGAAAAATCATAGTAGAACTTGGGATTTTGAACTTATGGTGGAATGACCGTGGTGATGCTCTGGTATCACAGTTGTGGTGTCACCACGGCCAAGGTGGCTTGAAAATAGCTACCCATTCTAACTGGAATTCTTGTGTTGAGCTATTTGCAAAACGGATGGACTACCTTGCACGATTGTGTTTTGTCATGTTAAAATGAACTTGGTCTATTGCATGACCATGTTGTTGACTTTGCTTCTTTAATGCTTTCTTCTATTGATTTTGAGTGGTCAACACAACAATTCTATGGTACCACGATCGTGGTGGTCTCTATATCAGCACTTGGCTCTTGTACTTGGTTCATCCTTTGACATATTTGCTTTAATTGAACTTTGGCCACTAGGGGTAGGTTGAGGGAGCCTTAAAATTTACTTTGGGCCTCTCTAAGGGTATAGAAACCCTAGGATCATTCTTTCTCTCTCTCACTTCCATCCAAGTGTGGTCCAAATGCCTAAAAAATAAGAAAATAACGTCCATAAGTGCATTTTAAACAAATATGCATATTGAGGGGAATAACATGTGATCTAATAGGTCTAGATGTGATTAAGGTGCAATAAGACACGATATGAAGCCCTAAAATAGGGTTCCATCAACTATTTATCATTATTGTGTGTGTCTCTCATGTTACCATGTTTCTTATTCAAGTACCAAGGATTACCTCATCATAGTTCACATTCTTTTCATTTAAAAAAGATCATATCCATTCAATTTGTTTTACATGTCAGGATAATTTTATCTTAACACCTTCCTATACACATGAATTTGTTTGGGTTTAACTCATGTTCCACTTTGTTCATCTGTCATTGTTCCTATTTATCATCTCATATCACACTTATCATTAGAGTTTTCCTTTTTTATATAATTTTTTACCTTAAGTCATTTTGATAACAAATGTTTATCTCTCTTTTTCTCCATTGTCTTCTAGAATCACAATTTGAGAAACTCATGTTTAACTTATTTATATTTATATTTAAGCTTCATGGTGTCACATGTTTTTCCTTAATCACCAAATACTCATGTTTTGACGAGTTAAGGTATGATTTTCATCTTTCTTTAGGGTAAGATTAAGACATTTTCACCATGATTTTTTCATTTATTATGATCTTTAGTTTGTTTCCAACTGACTATTTGATCAAAGTAATCAGAAAGATAACAATCAAAGAGTTCGACACTTACATTTTCTTCAATAATTGAATACCTGGCTAGGACATCCAAGTAATGAGTTCAGGTAGTATGTGTTGTGTTTGTGTCATGTTCATCACTTTGTTATCATACTAGTCTTAAGTATTAGTGTCCCTAAAGACTCAATGAACCCTAACCTCTGATACCACCAAATGTGGCAACCCGCCATGCTAAGTGAGATAACTCAAAACCAAAACATGATCAACCACTAATTAATCACATCACTAAATGGGGCATAATTAAAACTGATTTAATCTTCACAAACATGTCCAAGAACATTTACATAAAGTTCCTACATCTTGTGTAAATTCATATAACTTACCAAGTATCTTTACAATTTCTTTGTGGCCTTAGCCACACATTTTTTACAGAAGGTGTTATCCATATATGCAACATGTACAAATGTTAGAATGTTATTAAAAATTCGGGTTGGAAAAACATCATATACAAATTCTCGCCCGGACCTGAGAGTATAGGAATGATTCTAGAACACACTAGACAACTAATCAAATTTCTTCTATGGTTCTCTAAAATAGCTCCTCATTGCCATGGGGTCTGATGGCACTATTGACGATCACCTAAAAAGATGTGCTGACCCATGAAGTGAGACCCATGTCCCCGTGAGACATATAACTCTCAACATTTTTTTTGCTAGTACTAGATTATGGGATTAAATAGATATAGCATATAATATGAAAGAATTGAAATACCAGATATAAAAGCTTCAATAATCAGTCGTAATTGAAATATTAACATTATTAACAAAATAACAGGCATATATGACATCATAAGCCCAGTTGATTTCTCTTAGCACATTATATATCATTCTAAACACTAAAAGAAGCAAAGCAAGGGTTATCATCCAATGTGAATTGCAGAATAACCCTAACAGATTTATTACATGGTTGAATTACATCTTTTAATTAAGCCATGGGGAGTTTGAGGCATACCACTCGAACTTCCAAATGACCACTACCAAGTCACATTCAATTTTGTATAAGATCAAGGAGAGTCAGAATCATAATATGTCATCACTCTATTCATGGTACATAGGCCATGACATTAGAAATTAGGGTATTCAACCCTATCATCTGAGGTACAACCATAGTTTCCTTCAATCAAATCACATATACATATTCATTATCATCTCAGATATGGAATCGACCATTCTCCATTACCTTGGAATCAAGACGACAAGTATATACCCTTTCTACACCTGCATATACTCAATAGTATATGACTCCAAGCTTTCCTTTTGGAATACTCGCTTCCCAAACTAGAAAGTTTTAACACTATAATTGTTCTTTGGCATAGGGCACTATATGATTAGGGTTTCACTTGATTAGTTATTGCCAATTGGTGAGCTGAGGCTACATCAATCAAGTTACATAAAAACCCTAATTCATTTCTACAAAACATTGGTATGAAAAAACTCCAGATATAAAACATATGAGACATATTCTTTATCACAACATAATAGGGTACTATTTCATTCCATCCATGAGGAAATTGTATTTCCATCAGGTCTCACAACATCCCAAAAAGACATTTAGGCCAAAACAATATTAATTCCTCAAATGCAACATTATCCTCCCATACCCTACAGAAGGCTCAATGTATCACCAACACACTTATTAGTTTTAAACCTAGTATCAGGGTTCATCAATCATAAGGGATATTTATTCCATTTCCAAGAGTACCATAAAAAAGTTACTTTTAATAGCATGAAATGTGTCTATTCATCTTTTCAACATTAGAGGAAGACAAAGATATTAAACTATCACCATTCAATCATTACAAGAATGATTCAACAATGCAGATTGGATATGCATTACAAACCAATATCCACATATAACTATTAGTTCTTTATCACACTAGGAAGCACATGGGTTAAACATCATTTCATTGTTACACTTAGGTAAACATTAGGGAAACCATCATTTCATTTTCTACAATATATAACTTATTGGTTCCTTTAATACATATAGCAATACCTCAGTTCATTCTTAAACTTAGACAAATCATAAAGTCTTATACCTAGAATCTTCATCAGATTATTTGATGTATTTAGACAAATGAAAACCATTAGATGACCTTCACTTACCTGATAAACTCAATTAAAACAAAACCAACAATTCTTAATTAGAATTACTTAACCAAAATATAACCCTCAATTCATTTACATCCATTGGAAAAGGAATCCATTTGTGAAAGGTGGCACAACCATCAAATTATGTGTTGGACAAAACACCATCTCATTTACTAAGTAACCATTGAATCATGGTCACTAAGTAGACCATTGGTTCACATACTTAGCACAAATATAGACTCATATATTACACAAGGCATAACCATATATTGATTCAAGAACTTACCAAAAACATTCCATTAATGTGTGGAATAGAACCATCATACCAGGTACCTAGTGAAGCTATAGTTTCTTGAGCTTATTTTCATAACCACTTCATGAACTAGAAGAGCCATCAATTGCGAACAATAGACAAACCATTAATTGTAAAGAATAGGCAAACATATAGTTATGATCAAGATGCATGCCATCGGTCATGAGCACAAGGTAAACCATCAGTTGTGAGCATTAGTTAAACCATCGGTTGTGATCAAGAGGCATACCATCAGTTGTCAATACTAGGTGAAATCAGTTCTTCTACACTAAGTAACAACCATTATCTCAAGTGATAATGAAAGCATTGATTGATGAGCTAGGTAGACCATCATTTGATGTATTAGGAAGGCTATTATTTGTCAAGCCAGTGAAACCATGTATTCATCTTCTTGATGAGAGAATCAACTTAGGTATCAAATATGACCATCAATTCATGAATGGAGTATATCCATTGATTCTCAAGCTAAAAAAAACCATCACATAACTTACTAGTGAAACCATCACTTGTAATGCATAAGGAAAACCATCACTTTTAGCAACTAAGTATAAACCATGTTTCTCATAAGGAGCCAATCCATTGATTTATGATTCAAGAGAGAAATTAGCTCATTAAACCTAAACATAAATGATCAATTCTCACTTCAAGGAAACCATCAATTGATAGACTTGCATGGTTTAGTTAACTTGCTTCAAAGAAGAATCACACACAATGTTAAGGGGTATTATAACTACACAAGTACTACTACATATGCTCAAACCCTACTCGAAGGATCATCTTTCTACTAATTACCATGTTTATAGCAATATCTACATATATCAAGTTAAGAGTAAGAAAGAAATAGGATGGAAGTTATATAACTCGCCTCAAGAAGGATGATGAACGTCCAACCAGTAAGGTAGCTTGAGAGAGAGAAGAGAAACCTTATCTTGAGCACTCAAATGTTCCAAGATGGCTTTGTTCTTCAAGAACAAGGTGGATCTAGGATAAAAGACAGGAAGGAAAATGTTCTTCAACCACGTGCTTGAACTTCCACCAAGAGCACCAAGGTTCATCCAAGGAAGAAGAGAGAATAAGGAGGGCATCAAGAAAAATAAAGATAAGGAAGATGATCTTACTTGTTTAGGGAAAGAAACTAGGTTACAAAGCTCAAAATGATCCTATAGAGGGTAGATCCAAACCCTAGAGAAAGATGCAAAAAAGTACTCTTCTTCTTCCACCAAGCAAGAGGGTCAAACCCTCAAGCAACAAGAAGGAGGTTAAGAGGGTGCAAGGAGCTTGTTTGGGAGATAGGTGAGGAGTATATAAGGCAAGAATGAGAGAGAAAGGTGGTTGAGGGTTGAAGGCATGCTTTCCATGTGTCAAAAGGTCAAAGACTCCCATCCATGCATAACATACCTGCCATCGATTGTCAACCTAGGAAGACCATCAGTACCATTGAGTTTCATCATCAAAAGAGCCATCGTATCATGCCTTCACTCAGCCACATGTGTAACCCTGATCCACCATCAGTTGGTGCTCACTATATGGAAAAACCAACATTTTTGGTACCTCTAGAGAAAACCATCAAATTCCATTCAATAAGGGAAGACCATCAGATCCCACACTATTGTAGAGAAACCATCGGATCCCTAACCTCTTATAGAAATCATCAAGTTAGGTACTTATGTGGGAAGCCCTAGGTCCTCAGCTCTAAGTTAGAAAGCATCATACACTCGATGGTGCATCTAAGTGTTTCAAAGGTTCAACTATATCCAATATGTTAAGAACATTTGTGAGGCACATCATACATGTGAAAATTATAGATAAAACCTTAGATATGGGAAAATTCTAGAAAAGTTGATATAAGCACATAAATTGCAAAACTTAATCAAACAGTGTCCAAAGTGAACCAAACTTGAAAAATGGCTTTGTCACATGATACTAAATAATAAATTAGGGTTTGATCAAGGAATTAAACACCCAAATAAGATAATCAAGTATGTTTAACAATAAATCTAGGTCAGTTGTCTTTCATTTATATCCCAAGTTTGTCACATGTTACTAATATTAAGCTAAGGAGCAGCTTGGAGGCAAATAGATCTAATTTGGTAGTTAAAGAAACATCCCAAAAAATTGGATCAAAAGTTGGCCACAGAAAAATTTTATCCTTCATTGTGAACTTTCTACATAAAATAAGGTTTGGTAGATCTTGATATAATATATACAAGTTAACAAAATTCTCTTTTTTTTTTTGGAAAAATAGAAAATCATATATGCAGTGGTAGGGAAACGTTTGAGAAAGAGAACATACTTACCTCACATGTTCACACCCCCCAAAACATATCATTGACAATGTCCCCAAAGTATCCAAGGATGAGGTTTGATGTAAATAGTTGATTTGTTGTTAGCTCATATTTCCCATTTTGAAGACAAAATATGGATTGTACATTCTTCTCATAGGTGGCATAATAATCATCTTGGAATTGCTCTATCTTCTTACCAGTGGTTATGAGAATTTCCATCTAGAAGAGAATTTGGAAGCCACAGTCGTTAGATCCTAGGGTTTTCTATGGACTCCTATGAATGAATTCAGGCTTCCCAAAATCTCCATCCTCTTTCGAGAACCCTTCGTCATATTATTTAATCAGCTCGATGATGTGCCTTGCAACTTGTGCAAATTTTTGTTCATTGTGAGACATTTTTCTGATATTTTGTTTGTTCATGTTCAATAAATATCAGAACTATTGTAGATAATGGTAGTCTTGGCCTTCATGTCAATAGATAGAAGATTACAATGGCCATCATGAAGAATGGGGATAAAGCTATATTTTAGGGATGTTTCTCTTGATCTACTTAGTGAGTCATTCTATCTCTCCCATCCCCTGCTTCATGATTATGTCTCCCACTAGTTCCTAATGAGACATGTACATGTCATCATGCTCATTACTTATAGTAGCTAACAACCAATCATGATGTTAACAATCATTTAGCCTCCAATTGTGAGAATCTCACAAAAGTCTGTCTTTAGGACTCTGATGTCTTCCCTTTGAAATATGGTGACAATTTTGTCTTCTTTGAGTTTAATCATGTCTATAATGAGAACCAAATCTTCATAGATAAATCATACCATGCACCTTGGTCAAAATTTCTGGAGGATGGTGTGAACAGGTTTGCTAGGTGACAACTCGTATGTTATGACTTCTTCATATGGCACTTCATGATATTTTTTAGTCTCTTGCTCTACTTTGGGCATTAGGATGGTAGGGGTTGTAGTTTCTTGTTGTTTGGTGGGGCTGGAGGGTTTTTTATGGTGTCAGACTGAGAATATTTCTAGATGTTTTGTGTTGAACTAGTTGGATAGAGTCCATCCAAAGGGTCTTTAAAACTTCTCTCCATGGTTTCTTCTCCGGAGGGGGTATAAGAGAATACATCCTCTTGGGAATATTTTCCATGGGAAGGACATAGGAAAACCTTCTATCATGGATGATTTAATTGACATACTTTCTTGGACAAGCATGGAAGTCTTTGTTAGCAATATATGCTAGATGGATTCTCATATTCAATAGTTTGATCATCCACAACACAATGAACGCCCTATCCCCTGAATTAGGATTTTTTTGGGGAACATCTATCTTGATCCAAATCCCTTTCCAATTGAGGTGATACAGTCATCGACCCTCGATTTCAAGTGTTCTAGTCATACTGAAATTTGATGTATTTTTATGGTGTCTGGGGTTTTGAAGACCATTCTTTTACATGACATATTTTAAATGTTGTAGTTGTATGTTATTATCTTCCATACAGACAAATATGCTACTGTAAAAAGTCATTGGTCCATGACATTATAGGGTAGAGTAATTTGCTTTACATTTGTGGCCTATTTCAGTGTTGTGATGAGTTCATTGACGGATGATGCATTATCTTGTTGTCATATAGGTGGGATGCCAGACTCAGTGTTAAGTGAAAATTGGTCCCTCCATATATCTATGCATGTATTCTTTTATTATTATACCACAAAGAACCTTGGAGAACTTTTTGATTATGGATGCCTTGTATCTTAAAGTTTCTGGTAGGTCGTCCCTTGCCAATGTATGCAGTTGATTTTTGTATATGATGTTGACTTCATGATTTTAATCATCCAAAACACTAACTAGGACATGGATTGTCCCAAAGGAGCATTCCATACGTACTTGATATATCCATTCTTTCATTTTTCATGGTAGAGGAGGAGGTAGGGCCATATTGACATTGTTTGTGGCCTCAGATTCATGGAAGAAAAGGTTTTCCAATTTCTTAGGTGCTTCCCACTATAGATAGTTCAAATTGCCTTCTTCATCTGAGGTGGTTTCTTCATGATTTTCACCAAAAGAATTGCATGGTTGGAATCCTCCCTCTTTAGGTTCTTATAGCAAGAATTCCCCGTAGATATCATCATAGGTAGGATAGGTGGGAGAATTATGTAGAATAAAAGCATTTGTCTAACCCACCCATCACATATTCAGTAGTCTCCCTACTTTTTATTCTTCCCTTCCTACCATGGAATCTGCAACTAGTCTATTATACATGAGTATAGGTTTCTGCTCCAATAAAAATTTTTGGGGTGGATCTTTCTTCACATTCCTCCATAATGATCTTTTCTCTAGTGGTTTTGTTGGATTTGTTAGTAATGATCCATTTTCAGATTAATCATCTAATTAGGGTATACTTGGATGATTTCATGCTTAACCAGATTGATTATTGTTTAAAACTTAACAAATGATGGTATTCTAATCATGATCCTTTGAATCTGATGAAAAACTCTAAATATGATTTTATTTCAAATAATTAGGGTTTTCAGAATTGAAAACCCTAATTGGTGGCATATGAATATAGAATTTAGGAAATATAGTGGTGTGGTAAATGATTTGTATTTTTATATATAACTCAAATTTACCTAAAATTTGGATATGATTTTAATATCCAAAATTTGAAAATTCGTGAAAATATCAGAATTTTTCAAAATTTCTATCATTTGTTTGTAGGTCGAGTTTATCCAAGACAAACTCAGCCGATCATGCATTCAGATTGAAATATAGCAATGTGGAAATTGAATTCTATCATTTTATTGGTAAATCCAATTGATTTAAAATTTTAATTCTATTTGGGAAAATGTATTATAGACATTCTATTAAATTTTAATAATTTTTAGATGATGTTTGATATCTATAGAGAGTGGTGTCAGTCGAGTTTGTAACTCAACCGACCATACTACAGAATACAATATAGTAGTGTAGTATTTAATTTTTATTTATTTATTGGTAACTCTGAATGATCTAAAAAACTTTGTCGATCTCTTAAACACAATGATAAACAATACGTAAATTTCTCATAAGTTTTGCAGGATTTTTGTCCTCTAAAGTAAATGATTTATGATAACATTATAATGATAGAAAATTCTTGTTGGACAGTATGGATGATAATGAGATACGACATTGAGCTTGCTATGGAGCTAGTATGGAGGAGCTCCAGGATGTGACACACCATGTGCAGCAGATGGCCTAAATTTGAGGCTAATTATTCTTAAGAGAACAGATAGTGGAACTGTAGGGAGGAAGGTTTCTTTCCTTGGAGATGAGTTTCTTTCTATACCCCATAGGTACCATGGTTCCCATTGATTTAGAACAAGTTTCACATCCCAAAGTGGAGTTGCGAAACATACAGGGACATCCTTATAAACTACCCACCTTTCATAGGATGAGGAGTTGGGGTTTAGTAACTAACACAAGCTGCCTATTCTTTCGTTGTGAAGGGGAAAGCCATGAGCACATGTTCTTTGTGTGTTCCTATACTAAAAATATGTGTTGCAGGCTGAGTTTGAAGATAAGTTGGGGTGGCAACCCCCCCCCCCCCAAAAAAAATATATTTTTGAAGGGATTTTGTAGATGATGATGAACATTGACAGGTCTACAAGCATGAGGAAGGTGTCAAGGATCTATTCATCTGGTCTATGCTTCCTTATTTGGCAAGAGAGAAATGCTAGGCTTAATGGTAAAGGAAATAAGGATTATCTTGACCTGTTTGAGATTCTTGTAAATAACCTTAAATGGATTATTAGAGCTAAATCAAATATGTGTAGGGATGTTGATAGGATTGTTATCAATTAATGGGGGGGGTTATAATATAGACACTCTTTTATAGTATATGAGAGCCTGCCCAGTGTATGCCTCTTTTTGAGTTATAGTTTTATTTTACCTTCTAAAAAATCAGCTAAAATAAGAAAAAAGTATACTGAGGGGCCAATGTGCAAATCAGCCAAGCACCTCAATTTCTCTACATGATCATCCTAACACACTAGGAGCTCTCTTAATTCATGATTCAATCTAAAGAAATGAAATCCTAAAGAGAGAGGGAGAGTCAGGGTTTGAGAGGAGAAAATGGTGGAATTGTTGATCTAGGGTTTTACAATCTGATATATGATGAAATCAAGTAAGTTTAGCTTCTTTGCATAGCCTTTCACGGTGAATATTCTCTCACATGTCAAGATTTGATCCCTCCTATGATTTAGTTTGAAATCACATCAAATCATCCCCTTTTCTCACTCTTTCTCTTCTAATCTCCTTTTCTAGGGTTTCTGAGTTGAGAGGAGGAAGAAATGGATTTTGTTGCTAGAGTTTGAATGGTTTTCTAAAAATTTAGAGTTTGACCTACGTTTTTAAGGTGCTTTCCACCTTAGGTGAGTGTTTTTCTCCCTTCTAATCTCAGTATTCATGTTGGAAGTCTAATTCTATCTGGCTAAAATAATAAAAAATCTTGCTTGTATTTGTTTGTGAATGGATATTGATTTGGAAAGATATTAGGGAATCAAATTCTACTAATTTTGATTATTCCGCATTGGATGGAACTTGCTAAGTTCCTTATATATTGAATGATGTTCCAGGGAGATTTATATGGATATATTACTATGCTACTTCATTTCAATGTTGTCTAAAAATCTGCCCAATGTGTGATTTGCTTGGGAATTGATATGTCTAGAATCATATTTGAATTGTATTAGAATGAATGATATAAGTGTATTGTTGAATCTTACTAAAATTGAATATGATACATACATATGGATCTGTATGAGGTGTTGATATTACTTATTTATGGAATGTGTTAAATGATTGAATCAAATGAGTCAATTAATAAATGTATACTTATGATTGATGAATGAAATATGGGAAAATGTAAACTAGGGTTACCATGCTTGTGAATAGCCCTAATGAACCCATGTGTATCATGATTGGATTGTTGAATGATGTCATGCTTATGATATGTTGAACTAAGGAATGACTTCTTGAAAACCCTAAAAGTTTATTATTAAGACGATCATGAGTGATAAAGCTAAAACTTATATATAATGTTGTAAATGTGATGAAATGTTGAAATGTAAGTATTAATACTTCAATTGAATATGATGAGTCTTACTAATATAATCGAAGTCTAATGTGTCTATTTTAGTATAAATTATGAAATTATGATAATCCCTCACGTGAATGTGTTTCCTTTTATACAATCTATATAACAATGAATCATGAAGGACGATTAGAGATTATGGTGTAAGAAGATGAAACCTAAACAATTTATTTAAGCTAATGTGAGTAGTATAATAAAGAATGATCATTGTTGATTATGGGAATGACATTAGAAGTCAACGATATGGTACCCTTATCTAAATATAAGAAAAGATATGAACAAAAGTATATTGAATGGTGATGGTAAGTTAAAGATGAAACTAATGAAGTTATTATGATGAAGTTTTTAATTTTTTTAAATTACATGTGGATTAACCCAAATTTCATGAAATATACTAAAATAGAACTTTGATGGATGTCAATGAAAGAGAAGAATTGTATATCAAGTTAACGAAGAATGATATATCCAGTTAATTAAGAATGATTGGTTCCAATAATGTAATGAACATGACATGAAAGATTTTGAGACTAATGAATATGAAATGAAGGAAAAAGATGAGAATCAGTAGACAAGTCTAAGAACTTAATTCTAATCTTAAGATGATGAGTTAGATGATGCTAATGAAGATTAAGGAATGTACATAATTGTAGTTAAGTTAAATTAAAAGATGAGGTTCAAGCATTTGAATTGATTTACAAGAATGTGTTCTTCGATTCTGATTGATTGATATAATAGTTTTACTCTTAGGATGGATTATTTTGATGGACTTCAAATGATATTCAACATCTGTTTATGAGTAACCCTAACAAAAAAATGTGAAATTAACAAAGAAGATAACTAAGTGTGTTATGCATGTTTATGTGTGAAATTTATTTGTATCCATTGATATTGGATGGAATAAGTATATGTTGTAGGACAAATCTATTCTGAGTATGACAAATGATACATGATACTCATATGCTTTTACTATTTCTAGTTCTAATGTCTCTGTGATTATTTGTTTAGAGCTATGATATATAATGAACTAATAAGAAATATGTTGAGACTGAATTTAACATGCACTAATAACATTTGAGGAACCCTGATGAGGGTAAGTGTTGCATAATGAGATTATGTCTAGGGATGAAAGCCACTGATGATGATAAAACCCTAATGGGGTAAATGTTGGACAATGAGATTATGTCTTGAGCTAAAAGCTCACTTATGATAAATTCAATGAGATGATGTGGAAATGTAAAGAACTATATGTGTTGAAAATTACAAATTGTTGTACTCCTTGTTTTAGTCATTGTCTTTCTTGATAAGCTTAATATGTTTCATGTTATTTTACTTACATGGGGATACACACATATGATATATGATGTTTTGAATTTTTTTAAGATGAGTAAAAGGGATTAATAACAAGTGAAATGATGAAACATCTAGTTAGGTGCCCTGAACACCGTGAGTTTCCCCCGAGGACCACACAGGGGAAACAAAATGGATCTCCTTGTAGTCATAGATGAATTATGAGAAGGATTTCCCAAGTGTGGATCGAGACCTTAAGGTTAGATCACTAGGGTTTAGAAGTGAGTCCTCAAGAATGGCTCTTGCCCTAAATCCTTGCTGTGAAAGTCTATGTCCTGATGGAATAGACTCTTATGAAATGAAATATGAGAAATATGAGAAGTGTTGTGATATAAGATATACTATTTTGCAGGTTCTATCTTGTGAAACTAAAATTAGGATGTGAGCCACTTTAGGAAACCCTGAGGTGTCTAGGGTCTATTGTTGATAACTTAGGGTGGTTGGCTAAACCTTAAGATAGTGACAGTGAGTCATTGACATGAGAATCAGGCATGTCGACTTCTACTTGGTGAGGTACAAGCCAAGTAGTTTAAGGGAAAATGAATAAAAGATGAAAAACCATATAGAACATTATTTGAATGTTTGTTACATACCTTATACTGCTAGATGATAATTTGATGGGGTGAATAGAGCTTCAAAACTTGCACAAGAATAGTTAGACCTTCAAATTATATCAATTGAAACCAAATTCTAAAAGAAAATTTGAAGTCCTATCTAAACAAGCATATCAAGGATGAGATAGATTTTAACAAACACTTAGACAAGGTGTTTAGAGTGGTCCCAATCTCCAAACTAGGAGATTGTCAGTCCATTACCTAGAGAGGTCAACCTCTAGGACTTTGCAACCCATGTTTTAAGGACCCTGACCTTCGTTTTGGGCTTACCCTATTTGCTTTGCCTAAACCTTGTGTTTAGATGCTTGCTAATCATCTCAAATGGTGATTAGGGTTTGTTTGTGCTTTGTTGATAGTTGATGGTGCTACTTGCAAACAAACCAAGTTTTAGGGTTGTTATGCAAGTTTGTCACCTTGAGATATGCTTCTCTCTCTCTCCTTGCATCCTCTAGGGTTGGGAGGATGGGTTGGGCTCATTATTAGAGTATCCTTGGGCTTTGTTTTGCCTTGTTGAACCTTGTTTGGGCTTTTCCTTACTTTGTTGGGCCTTGTGTTGGGCAAGCCCTAGGTGTATCGGCCAAGCTTGAGTGTGTCTACCTTGGTGTGTCGGCCATGGTGTATCGGCCAAGGAGGGTGCTGGTGGGTGTGTCAGTTTTCCATGTTGGGAAACACACACCCCTCCACCTAGCATCGTTTGTGTCACCCCCCTTGTGGATACTTGGTGCTTGTTTCTTGCATGTCGCAAAAAGCTTTGGCCATGTGGTGGTGGGCGAGATAGTAGGTGGCTTTGCCCCATGGACAAGTGTCCCTAGGTTGGGTGACACCTTGCCTTAGTCTCCCCTTTACCCTCTTCTATATATGCCTCTCCTTTCTCTTTCTTGGGATCCCTTTAGTTCCTTAGTTTCTTCCCTTCTTCCTTGGTGGACGATACCTCGCCTGGGTAGAGCTTGATGGCTGATCTCCTTGGTGGAGTCTTCTTCTTCCTCTAGTGGTGGACGAACCCTAGAGTGTGTCTTGCTTCTCTTCTTGTGGTGAGCATTTCCCCCTCTTTCCTTGACACCTTCTTCTCCTTCTTTCTTATTCTTCGCCCATGGTGGTTATAAGCTTTGTTTTTCTTCTTGTGGTGGTCGAAGGTGATGTTTGGAGCTTGGAAGCTTGGTGCTAGGAGCGTGGATCTTGCTTAAGGCGGGTTACATAACTCCTAACCCTAGCTATACTACTTCTTTTTCATGTTGCATGTTTATATGTCATCTTGATCGGCCATGCATCATGCTAGATATGTTTCTTGCTCTAGTATGTACCTTTTTATCTCGTTATATATACAGTGGTTATGTTGTTGATGTGTTCTTAGACCTTGTGGCCAAACCTTGAGCTTAGGGTTCCTTGGGAAAAAACCCTTTCTCTCCCTTTTGGTTTTGATAAGTTAGTTTGAGCTCTAGTGGTATAGGAAAAACCCCTCTCTTGGTTGTTGAGAGGTGAGTCTCTGCTCTAGTTGCTTGGGAAATACCCTTCTCTCAACATGGATTTGAGAGGTGAGCCTTGGTTGGACGTTGACCTAGTGAAGGTTGGAATCTTGACTAATAGGGGGATGATCCAACTTGTTTCCCGATATGTGATGGAGGTTGTGCAAAACCCCTCTCGCTTGGTTGTTGAGAGGTGAGCCAACTCTCTTGATCTATTAGGGTTTGATGATGGTGATCTTGAGTTTGATGATGACTAAACCGATATGGTCCTTGTGCCTTACATGATACCCTTTTGTGGTGCTTTGCACGATACCCCTCTTCTATGGTTTTGTCTTGGGCGATATGATAAGTTGGGTTATGTTGACCTTGTTGCCCGATATGACCCCTTCACCATGTTAGTGTTGTTGGACGATATTCCTTGACTGAGATGTACCTTTTCCTTAGTTGGTGTTGTGCCTTTGGCCGACATGGTGATAAGTAGCTATCTCTATTTTGTGCCTTGGGTGACATGGGTTGGTTTTGATGTTGCCCGATATAGTGCTTGGGTGGTGAAACCCTATATATATGCCTTAGTGGTGACCTATATGTAGTGTTTAACATAGTTGAACGATAGCCCTCCTTGAGTGCCATAATGTAGTTGGATAGAGGTTAGTAGTGTGCTTGTTGGGCGTTATGATCTTGGCCTTGGTTGATATGGCCTTGGGTGTTATGATGATGGTGGGTACCTAACATGAAAACCTAACCCTAATGGACGATAGGGTCTTGGTTGTTAGAGTTGTATGTGGTACCCGACACATCCTTGCATTTGGGTGTATGATATATCCCTTGCTCCTTGTTTGCAAGACACATCTCTTGGATCAGGTTGCACGACACACATTAGGTCTGGTTGTCCGATATCCCTTGTGCATGGATGCACTCCATGGTTGGCTGATATGTGTGGCTAAGTGCCCTAGATGATAGGCTTCTGGTGAGGGAGGTGATCCTATCCGATACTCCTTTGGGTGAGGGATGTGCTGTCCACCGCACCTATAGTGAGTGTAGGTGGTACCTTTGGTGAGGGTTATGCCTAGCTTGGAAGCTTAGGTTGATGAGTTTGTTATCTTGTAACCATACCTTTGTTGATGATGTGTTATGAATGATAGTTTTTAACCAGTGATACGTTTGATACCTAAAGTTTGTGCTAAGTAAGATGATAAGATACATGTTTATGTTTATAAGATAAAAGGAGAGTGGATGCTCATGGTTTGATAAAAATAATGTAATTTGTCTACAGATACAGCTTGTGCTTCTTGCAACTATGATCATGGTTGTTGTTCCAATCATGTACCTTCAACCCTAATAGCATGATAATCATAAAGATATATGTTAGGTGATTCAGTTATCTCACTTGATATGCATACTAACCATGTAGGTGAATCAAGTGAATTCATAGCCAGGTAAGAGCTATGAGGTGTATGTGTTCTGTATAACACTCAATGATGATAATCCTTGTTGATAAGATAACATCTATCACCAGTATGATGTGATAAGTTTTTTGACCTGATAAAGGCTGAGTGCCTAGTTGAGGTGTTATCCTTTGATGTTGAGATAAGGGATTGTTATCCCATGATGGTGATGTAAGCCTTCTGAGGCAGTGGCATTCTGTGATGAGGGATTGAGATCCCATGGTAATAATGCAACTCAATGTTGTTTATGTTTTACAACTTGGTTGCCTCAACAATCCACATAAAATATACTAATTAATTATAGTGGAACATATCATTTAGTTTGCCCTGGCCATAGATCCATCATCGTCAGTTATTGGTGATGTAGAAACGGGTTCTCCTATGGGTTAACCCGGAAGCGCATATTGTTGAATATGTGTGGTTTCTCCTAGACAAAAATAGGAAGACTAGAGTGCAACTTCGGTTGTAGACTCCAGAGTGCGGTTTCAGGCCCGTGCCTTAATATGAAAGGGCATGGTTAACAGGCCCATGGCTCAGGATGTGTGATAAGAGCATGGTGAACAGGCCCATGGCTCAATGATTATGGAGCACGGTGAACATGCCCCTGGCTCAGATCACTAGCGTCGATACCTGTACCAAGGTGGGCTAGGCAGAGGGTATCCTGACCCTATGTGGTTGCGGCCACCTAAGCATGAGACTGTGGTCCTTCTTGTTAAGCACTCGTGCACTGACCACGAAGTGGTGAGGTTGTGGAGTCTGACTCTTCCATTGACCTTGTATGGCACCGACTTGGGCTTCACAGTCGATGGTTGGATTTGAGCGGTATGGCTCACTTCCTCAGGGCATGATAATACGTAATCCAACCAAATAGTATATACTGATTAGGGCAAAAACATGGAACATTGATTGAGGCCTTGCTTGTATAGTTGATCTAGTTATACCTTGTAGTTATTTGTATGATCCTTATATTTTGTGATAAGTTCTTATAAAGATTATCTTGTCAATCATGTTCCATAAAGAATATATGGTCATATGCCTCCTGGATACCATAGTAAGATTGTTAATAAAATAAGTTCTGCTCAGGATGTTGCTCTTATGATCTACTAATATCAGTTATCTGCTTTACCTTCTTCTTCTGAAGTTTTTATAGTTTCGGTGGGGAGTTATGTTTATTGTTGGGACTGTGTGTCTCACCCCGTTGGTTTACAACCTTTTTAGGTGATCGTGCTAGACGTGGTGGTGGTCGTGAGGTTGTGGCCGAGCAACAAGAAGAGCAGTAGGAGGAAAGAGATAGATATGTTATTGTTTTGGTTGTTTTGTAGTAGAGTCCTAGAGTCATCCCTATACTCTCAGGTTCTCAGAGGTGTTTTGTCGATATTTTACGATGTATAGATGATGTAGCTTTGTATATCCTACTATTGGCCTGATGTGGCCCGTTATGTATGTATAAACAGGTGATGATCTCTGGTGTTGATAGGACAACTATTTCCTATAGGCGGTGGACAAATATCCAGGCTTGTAAATATTTATATAACATGTTTCCTTGTAGGATGAGGATCTGGATGTAATAGTTTTCTTTTATCTTCTTTCCTCAATTGTTTTTAATTAACCCATGTTTTCGGTAATATGTGGTTTATGGTGTTTTCACACATTTTTGTGTGGCATCTCGTTGTATGTGTGATGGCGGAATATCACTACAAGTTTTTTGGTATCAAAGCCCTAGGTTCGCTGAGTCTACAAGGATCTAGGACTAGGGTTGTGTCTGTTCTTGTGAGTATTCCATATTTTCTTACAATAACCTTCTGCCCTCGGTAGAAGATAAAGCTTAAAGAAGTCTGGAAACCATGAAGAACATGCTGCCGAGAGTAGTGATGTTGCATCATTTGATGGAGCAAGAGTGCAGGCACATGAAGATCGGGTGTCTGAGGTCCCCCAACTTGACCCAGCCATTCTTGAAAACCTTGCCTATCAACAGCTTATGGGGTAGTTAATGGCTACGATGAATATCATGGTGGAAAGGTTGTCGGTTCCTCCACCAAGAGCACAAGCTCCCCATAGTGAAACATCAAGTATTGGGAAGACCTTTGAGCGGCTTCGCTGAGTCATAGCTTCGGATTATGCTGGAATGGTTGATCCAGCGGATGTAGATCTGTGACTGACAAGTCTTGAGAAGGCCTTCCGGATCCTTGAAATCCCCAAAGTAGACAAATTTAAGCATGTTGTCTACCTTATGAAGGGTAGCGCTGGCCACTGGTGGGCCATTGAGGAGGAGAAGCGACCTGGTGAGGTGATCTATTGGGACATTTTCTGACGGGAGTTCGTCATCCGATACTTCCCAAAGACGTATCTGAACGAGAAGATCAACTAGTTTGAGTGTCTGCACCAAGGATCGATGAGAATCACTGAGTATAAAGCTAAGTTTATGGACCTACTGAGGTTTTGTCCTCACATGGCGACGACAGATGATGAGAGAATCAGACAGTTTGAGAAAGGTTTGAGTGTTGAGTTGACAATATCTATTACTGCTTTGGAGAACCGAGAGTGGTTCACCATGTTTGCGGAGTCTATCCAAAGGATAGAATGGTCTGTCAAGGAGAAGAGAGAGTCCATGACCAAGAAAAGGCCTGCTCAGTTCCCGAGACAAAGGTTTCATGGCTTTAAGAAGCCAAGGTTTTTAGCACCTTCTATGATATAAGGTTACAGTGCGCCGTCATAGTGGTCTCTAAGTAAGGGAAGAGGGTGTGGATTTCACCATCCAAATGCCATAGTACATCTTCAGTGGTAGTGACATGGCCGTCTAGGACACAACAAAGAGACCAGTCATGTCATCTTTTTGGTCAGGTGGGGTATTTCAGGACAAATTGCCCAAAGAGAGATGTTGAAGTGACATAGCAGCTGAGGCAGAATCAGCAAGGGTTAGATAGACAACACTCTAGTGGTAACAGAGGGTGAGGACGCGGTCAAGAATCACAAGCAGGATAATCTACCCAAGGAAGCATAGGATGTGGATGACAGCAAGCAAGAGCTCGATTCTATGCTATGAGCCAGCCGGAGGCGATATTCAACCTGCGAGTGGTGGAAGGTCAGATGGAGTTATTTCATTCTGATTTGTCTTCTTCTTGCTTTATATCTATTCTGGTTTACCCGGGTTCTACGCACTCTTTTATCGCATGTAGTATGCTTTATAGTTGTCTTTTACCTGTTAGCTGTAAGAGAGATAGGCTGTTGTTAGAAACCCCTCTTGTTGGACCCGCGTTGTTTTGAGAGGAGTGTCCATCATGTATTTTATCCTTTTCAGGACACAGTATACAAGTGGATCTTATAAAACTTGATACGCATGGATTCGATGTGATCCTTGGAATGGATACCTTCGCAAAGTATAAGGTTGTGTTGGACTATGGTTCCAAGCAATTAGTGTTTGATGACGATAGTGAGAAGTGGATCTTCCAGGGAGATAGAAAGATCCTTCTAACATGTTTAGTATCAGCTATGGTGGCAGAGAAGTTGTCGCGGCAAGGATGTAAGGCGTTCTGAGCATACATTGTGGATACCAAGGTAAAAGGTCCTAGCCTTGAGGAGGTGCATGTTGTCTGAGAGTTTGCGGATGTGTTTCCCGATGAGTTCCCCGGTGTTCACCCACCTCGAGAGATTGACTTTGAGATCAATCTGGTGCCAAGAACACAACCAGTTGCTCAGACACCATACAGGATGGCTCCAACTGAGATGGCAGAGCTGAAAAACTAGTTACAGGAGTTGCTAGATAAAGGTTTCATCAGACTGAGCACATCATCGTGGGGTGTTCCGGTCCTGTTTATAAATAAGAAGGATGGATCGATGCGTTTGTGCATAGATTACTGATAATTGAACAATGTTACGATCAAGAACAAGTACCCGTTACCGATGATAGATGATCTGTTTGATCAATTGCGCGGTGCTACAATGTTCTCAAAGATTGATCTACGGTCTAGATATCATCAGCTAAGAATTAAGGATGAAGACATACCAAAGTCAGCTTTTAGGATGAGGTATGATCACTTTGAGTTTGTGGTTATGCCGTTTGGGCTAACCAGTGCACCTACTGCTTTCATGGATCTGATGAGCAGGGTGTTTCCTCTATTTCTAGATTAGTTTGTTGTAGTTTTTATAGATGACATCTTGATTGATAGTCGGGACAGTCAAGAGCATTAACAACATCTTTGACAAACATTGACTCTCCTTCGCCAGCATCAATTTTATGTCAAGTTTAGTAAGTGTGAGTTCTGGTTGAAAGATGTTACTTTCTTGGGTCATGTGATATCTGGAGAAGGAGTCAGAGTGGACCCTAAGAAGGTGGAGTAAGTTGCAGACTGGGAGCAGCCAAAGACGCTGACAGAAGTTCATAGTTTTCTGGGTTTAGTAGGATACTACCAGAGGTTTATAAGAAAATTCAATATGATCGTGTTTCCGTTGATGAAGTTGACCAAGAAGGATGTACCTTTTGTTTGGGATGATCATTGTCAGCAAGCTTTCCAAAGTTTGAAGGAGAAGCTGACTAGTGCTCCAGTGTTGGTGCTTCCAGAGCCTGGGAAAGGCTATGTTGTATTCTGTGATGCTTCCAAGAAAGGATTAGGATGTGTGTTGATGTAGGAAGATTATGTGGTTTCTTTCGCTTCGTGATAAGTTAAGAAACATGAGGAGAATTATCTGACACATGATTTGGAGCTAGTAGCGGTGGTCCATGCGTTAAAGATTTGGAGACACTATCTTTATGGGGAAGTGTGTCAGATCTTTACAGATCATAAGAACTTGAAGTACATCTTCTTGCAGAGTGAGCTGAATATGCGACAACATTGCTGGATGGAGCTGATCAATTATTATGATTGCACCATTGAGTATCATCCTGGTAAGGCGAATGTGGTAGCTGATGCACTTAGCAAAAAGTCTTCTTTTCTTCCAATGAAGAAGGCACAGTTGAGTTCCTTGGTATGTCATAGGTGGGATATCTTCGTCTCTTTATGACAGATGAATGTACGATTGGAAGTCTCCTTGTTGGTAGGATTGTTGGCACAGGTGCAAGTAAAGACTACGTGGAGACAATAGATCAAAGATGCACAGTAGGCAAATGCTTTAGTTCAGTTAATCAAATCAGAGTTTGGTAGCAAAAAGTGTGATGGGTTCCATGAGTCTGAGGATGGACTAGTTTGTTATCATGGTAGGACGGTAGTCCCCGAGGTTGATGATCTGAGAAATCTAGTGCTCGAGGAAGCGCTCACGCCAATGTATGCCATGCATCCAGGTGTCACCAAGATGTATCATAATCTGAAGGACCTATATTGGTGGCCTGGATTGAGGAGAGACGTAGCCGAGTTTGTAGCTAGGTGTGCGATATGGTAGCAAGTGAAGGTTGAGCATCAGAAGCCGACAGGTACATTGCAACTCATGCCAATACCATAGTGTAAATGGGATCATATTACCATGGATTTCATAGTTGGTCTGTCGAGGACAACTAAGAATCATGATTCCATTTGGGTGATAGTGGATAGATTGACAAAATCTACTCATTTCATACTTGTGAAGACAACATATACAATAGAGAAGCTTGCTCAAATATATGTGGATGAGATAGTGCGTTTGCATGGTGTACCCGCAACGATAGTTTCTGACATAGGTCCCCAGTTCACGAGTCCTTTTTGGAATAGTTGCAAAGTGTTGGGAATACATTTGAGGTTCAGTACTGCTTTCCACCCATAGACAGATGAACAGTCTGAAAGGACTATTCAGACTTTGGAGGATCTTCTTCGAGCTTGTATTTTGAAGTTCCTAGGTAGTTGGGACATATTATGACAGTCTCCAAACCGATAGACAAATCATTACTAATTAAGAAAAATAAACATAAACAGCGGATTAACAAAAATCACTAAAATTTAAAACCATTTTGCAAGGAGATCCTTTTCCTGAAAACTTTTATTGAAAGATCCAAAACTCATACCTATCTTGATTTACATTGTACAACATTATTCATTTTCCCTCAAGGACAACATATAATAGTTGCTCTATCAAAGCACATACTAGAGCAACATAAAACCTCGAGGCTTACAAGCAAAAATCTCAAATTGTTCATGAAACCATAACGAACCAACTCCAAGGACCTGAGAGTACAGATACGACACATAGGACTTCTATCTATAAGACATGATAGACAATACACTCAACATGAGTTGTCACTGCTGCCTCAGTTGTTGTTCCTCCTCTGTAGAGAGAGATTTTTACACCTCGTGCATGTCTACCTAAAAAAAATGTGGATCCCACGGGGTGAGACAATTGTCCCAGTGAGAGATATAACTCTCTTCCGGCCATACTATTATCCTGGATTAAGTATTTATATTTGATCAGAAGTTCTTTATATATTAACAGGCAGGATAATTCACTATATGAACATAATGAAGTAATCTCCTTTCTTAAGGAGAACATTGCATCTACCCATGGTAGATTTATAAATCATCTATCTGCTTTGCAAGCAATGTTAAGAGCATAAATAACATCTATCAAATAATACATATAACTGAAGTACACATCATACAATGTTTTCCATATTCGATCCTTAAGTAGATATGCTACATGGTTGATTACATTTTACAATCACACTTATACCCTAAGGAGATGAGGTATACCGCTCATACTCCAACTGACCACGATGGCATAAAGCATCGGTACCATACAAGGTCAATGACAGCTGACTGCCAAGACCTCCCTTGTCTCGGTCAGTATGAGACCAAAGGTAGGACATCTCATGTCACTGCTAAATAGCTTTCCAGGGTATACTGGAAACTTCTCTATAGAGCTACGGTGGCGGATACACTCTCTTCGGCATCGAGAAATCTCATGTTTATCTCACATCGATCTGGCATTCATCATCATTGGGAGATTCATGATACATCCATCTCGGCATATATAATGAAGGATTGAGAGATTTAATGTTTATCTCACATCAATTCCTCCATTAGGGTGTAAGGATATTTGCGCCCAATCACCCCCACATATTCAAAAATATGCCCTCTGGGTTATGCCGCGGAACAACCCATTTCACCATTCAGCAAATCTTGACACTGATGCATCTATGGTCAGGGCACTACATGATAAGATTCCACTTGATTAATTAAGTACATTACCGTATTCTTTTAGCATCAGTCAAGTTTTCAAACATGAATTATTATGAAAAATGTTACAAGGAAAGGTGTAATACATGTATCAAGTACTTTTCAAATCTTTAAAACACATATAACATTTAGGATCTCAATCCCTTTTCACATTATTGGAAATTCTCATCCCTCAACATTATCATCATCATGATTACTAGATCTGGGTATTCAAACCCTTAGTACATCACTAAACATTGTTACCACTTTTTAGGTAACTATTACCTCTAGGTCCTCAGACCAAGGTATTCATTTCACTTGTTGTACAAGTATTCACATGGCTCACAAGGCCATTACACATCTTGTCACCTCTCACTAGGCAACAACTTATTCACATGGCTCACAAGGCCATTACACATCTTTTCACCTCTCACTAGGCAACAACTTATTCATATGGCTCACAAGGCCATAACTCATTATACTTGTTATACAAGTATTTAACATGGCTTACGAGGCTTATACATTAAGATAAATGCAACCTTCCCATTATTAGGGTTAGGGTTTCCCTTTATAACCAAATAGGTTTTCATGTTCATATTATTAATCCAAACCCTAATTCAATGTTCCACACATCTAGGAGAATACTTTGATATCATATGTATTCAATCATACTTATTTATTCTCATCATTTATCATTCAATGATTATCAACACAAAGTATGAGTTTCTTTCTCATCCTGACTAAGATATTCATTACATCATACTTTATTAACTTGGCTTAACCGTTCTTAAGGCATGTTAGCCTACACTTATCAATGTGCATTAAACTCATTACATATTAATGTAACAATTGACATGACACCCTTCATGTGTTACTCCTCCAAGTATATTGTATTTGAGGTGCATCAAGGTATATCAACTTTGAGGTACTGAATGTGATATTTATCATGTCTTGATCTATCGCTTCCCTCATCATAGTTAACTTACTTAAGTTCATCAATTATCTTGTATTAGGGTATTTCCCATCCTAATACTTTATGCACTAACTCATCACATTTATCGTGTAGTGTATTGTTCATAAGTCACATATTTGAATTGTCCAACCATCATCAATTGATATGGACTTATCTCATATTGAAGCATTGTTGATATAAAGTTGTCCATAATCAATCACTTTAGGTGTTTCACCTATCAAGGTATTAGCCACACTATTACTTGGTATTATACTCATCACTCCTCAAAGTGTTGTCCCTCACCTTTACAAAGTGTCTCAGGTTGGAGGTGTGCATATATTCACCATATTGGGTTGTAGATGTATAGACACCACCATATTGGGTTGGAGGTGTATGAGCACTCACCATATCGGGCTAGAGGTGTATGAACACCATCCATATCGGGCTTGAGGTGTTTTTATGTGTGACCCATGTCATGCATGAGGTATTAAACCATCACCACGTCGGGCTAGAGGTTCATTCAATCACCATATCGGGTAGCTCACCATCTAAGGTTGGTCGTGATGGGTTAGGGTTTGCCATATCGGGCTCAACCCAATATATTCATCTCATTTCCTCCTTCAAGGGTACCATCCTATCTTAAGGATGAGTAATAGGGTAAAAAATTGGTTAAACTCTTCTCAACCCATTACACAATTTGATAGGAGTAAAAGGTACCAAGCCATGTCGGGCTACACCATCATGGGTTATAACACCCATATCGGGTTAGTGTTGGCCGTGACGGGCACATGGTACATGTACGTATCGCCCATGATGTTTAAGTGGTATCATCTCATCATCATGTCGGGTTATACATCAACTAGGATTGTCCATGACGGGCACATCGTATAGATATGTATCGCCCATCATGTCGGGCTACATGTCATCTAGGGTTGTGTATCGGGCTACCATATAGGATTACCCAAATTAGGGATTCATATCAACTTACTAGTATACATTTAACCTTGTATAGTGCATGGAGTCTATACTTTACTTCCTATCATGCAAGCATATCATGCAAGAAGGTATACAATCATATCCATATCGTTTTAGTGAAGTAGGTGCATCATCATATCGGGTTAGAGGTGCTTGCTTGTGTGCTTTCACCCGATATCACTTTTATAAGGTGATATCATCATCTTCAGGCACTAGACCTTTGTTCTAATTGTTATGGTTCATAGAAATATGTCTAAGAAACTACTATAACTCATAATTTCATCAACTATTTTAGAAAATTTCACAATTAAAACTAATTCATTAAGTACAACAATTTAGATGATGAATAATAACATGGTTGACTTCAAGTAATATAACCCGCCTTTAGAACAACTTCAAAGCTCCAAGATCCAAATATCCACGTTCCTAAGGTTGAAGAGGACTTTATCAAAAGTCCAAGTCTCGTTCACAACTCCTTCATATACAAGGAATCACCATGGATAAGCAATTGGTGAAGAAGAAAAGAAAGGAAGATCAAAACCCTAAAATCATGCTTCAATCCAAGGTTGAAGATGATCATGACCTCACCTTAGGGTTAAGTATTGAGCTCCTTCTTTATCTAGAACCTTTGAACGATACCTCACAACCATCGCAGGATATTCCACCACTTGTGGCCTATATCCCCCTCACGTGTGGCCAAAAACACTTCACTATGGGCGATATCACCCTTCTTGGACGATATCACCCTACTTGGGCGATATGATCTTGCTATGGGCGACACCCAAGGCCCATGCACGATACCACATCACTTATACATGATACAGGGATCCTATGCACGATACCTTAGGGAAGGAGGGTGGTAAGATCCGAAAAATTCCACTAAGGGGTGAAACTAGGGGTTTATATACTTGTTCATGAAGGAGTGTTAAAAATTAGGTGTCATCAATTTGAGCTAGTAGGTGCCACGTGTCCATGCATACGTGACATGTGTACATGCATGCATCAACATTTATATTAACATAAAAAACAGTTGAGGATAACCTAGGGATGAACTTTCATCCATTACTTATTCCTTTGAATAAAATATATCAACTGAATCATCACTTTATTCACAACTCGATACAACTTTACTAAGGAAGTTGTAACCCGACATGCCTCACCTCCTTGGGGTTCTTTGCATGACAGGGCCTTTTCCAAGAGTCCACAAAATGATATGAGACTCCTCCTTTGGCTCCTTGGCCGATAGGCACTCATATATAAGCTTTTGAACTCGATACAACTCAGGTTAGGGTTTCATATTCAACCCCTTTTCTTGATCATTTTATCACCAAGAGTACCATCACTCATAATTGATTAAAACATGGTGTCTCATTCATTATCTCTCCTATAAATGATACATAAAGGAAGTAGGGACAATCTATAGGTGGTAATTTGCATATCCACCCTACATTTTTGGTAAATTACAATTTGTACCAAAATTGGTGCACAAGTCACCAACATTATTCAAACAAGTTCAAACTTAGAATTTAGGCTTTCCACAAGCCACAACCTTGCATTATTCTCTCTATAATGATGCTAAAACACATGAGGCATGTTCAACATGTGACATTTTGCAATATATCCCCTCATCTTGGGTAAATTGCACTTTGGTCCAAAACAAAGGAACATTGCCCAAGTAGCATTTAATCAGGACCAAACTTGAAACATAAGTGTTTCACATGATAACAAAACTCCTTAGAGGATTATATTAAATTTCTAAGCAACTTCCTTAGACAAAACAAATAGGGTTACCTCATAACCCATGTCGGGGTCATTATAAGTTATAAACCCCTAACAAGGATTTCGTCCTCGAAATCCCAGGTAAAGGGAGACAAATATTATTCATTCATCATACCATCAAATCTCCACATAACATGTAACATCCCAGGATTTAAGGCCTCGAATAAGTTGATCTTAAAAGGAATGATTGGACTACCCATATCACCAAGGTGCACCTCCTTTTCTGGGAGCCCATCACTAAGAACTCCATAGTTAAGCATGCTCAGCTTGGAGTAGTAATGGGATGGGTGACCTGTCGAGAAGTTGATCCTGGCATGCGTGTGAGTGAGGACAAAGCGCGCAGTTAAGGCTAGTGGTGGTCTTTGGGGACAATCATCATTCCTGAAACCCTACTAGAGCCTTGGGCAGTGGGCCCAGGCATTATAAATGGTATCAGAGCCATAACCCCTCCAGTAGGTGGGGCCCACATGGGCATGTGACATGCCAGTCTTGAGCCGTGCGATCCAAGCATGTAGGAAAGGGTTGTCCATGGTTGACGTAGCCACCCTTGCACTGGTATTTCGTGATTGGGAGCTGGATGTCCATGGGCCATTGTGGGTCTGCACTGAAATGGGGTCAGATTATGAGGCAATATAGTTGAGACTTGACGATGACGTCAAGAGTCTAAGTGGGGGAGATTGTAACATCCCAGGATTTGAGGCCTCGGATAAGTTGATCTTAAAAGGAATGATTGGACTACCCATATCACCAAGGTGCACCTCCTTTTCTGAGAGCCCATCACTAAGAACTCCATAGTTAAGCTTGCTCAGCTTGGAGTAGTACTGGGATGGGTGACCTGTCGGGAAGTTGATCATGACATGCACGTGAGTGAGGAAAAAGCACGTAGTTAAGGCTAGTGGTGGTCTGTGGGGACAGTCATCATTCCAAAAACACTACTAGATCCTTGAGCAGTGGGCCCGGGTGTTACATCCACTATCTGACAAAGCCAATTTTCAAATGATCGGTCGAGTTTGTCCTGGGGTAACTTGATCGATTCACCAAAATCAACTTTGAATAGAAAGTTGGTTAGTCGAGTTCTATGAGTATACAACTCGATCGATCCAATCATTTCCAAAAATCCATCATGGATCAGTCAAGATTCAAACTCAATCGATTAAGTTGTTGTGATGAATTTTCCAAAATGGTTTTTAAGTGATCAAATGATGGAATTAAGTGTCCCTCATTTTTTCTCATCTTAGTTACAAGTCATATCATCAATACAAATTATTACAAAAATATTCTAAGGTGGTTTGGAGTGTTTTCCACCAAAGTGCATTTGCATTGCTTTTGACTTGAACTTCGACAAGCTAGAGCTTGATGAATTTGATCCTTTTTATGTACCAAATACCTAAAACTTATCTCAAATAAACATATTAGATACACATGAATGGAATGTATAAGTCATTATCAAAATATGGACAATGTTTATCTCTCAGGTCAACAAACATGGTATCAGATCCTAGGTTAGACGAGTCTACAGGGACAATACAATCTAGGACTAAGTGATAATGTGGATGTCGAATATAACCTAATTGATGTGCATACTGACTGGACTTAGTATACAAATACTTTGGTCAAGTATTTGGGTATTGAGATAAGCTAGTATGGGACTGCCAACTGTACTTATCTGGATGCCCTAATCAAGTACCAAATGAACATAGTTTGGCAGTATAATAAGCTACATCATGATAAGAAAAAGAATGATGATAAAATGGTGATAGAGAAAAGGATTTTTATAATTTGTTATGGAACCTATGGCAAGCAAGAAAATTCATATGAGAAAGATGCAAGCCTAATGGATGATGAAGTTAATATCTAATGAGTTTGAATTTGAAATTATAAGAAAAAACTAAGAATCAAGAATGATGCACACTAGACGATCTTCTTTATCAAGAAAATTGATGAATGTGAATAATAATGTCGAATGAATTGTGATCTTGATCTTATGAGATACATAATAAAATTTTACTAGATTATGAAAGGTGATGTCAATTACATATTGATAAATGATGTATTACTAATATTTGTGATTTAAGTGTTTGTAATGTTCAAGGAGAGATATGATGATGATAAGGGATGAAATATCCATCTAATGCAAAAAAAATGTCATATGAAAGAAATATTAAATGGAATTATTTCTAACTTGATGTAGAGAGAGATGACTGATTAGGTGATATATTATTTTTCCAAATCTTTTCTAGGATTTTGGGACAAAATAATTCCATTTACTTGGATGATTGCATGCTAAACCAGATTAATTATTGTTTAAAACTTTAGTAATGATAGTATTCTAATCATGATTATTTTAACCAATTGAAAAACTCTAAATATGGTTTTATTTCAAATAATTAGGGTTTTCAAAATTGAATGCCCTAATCGGCAGCATATGAATACAAAATTTTATAAAGATCGTGGTGTGGTAAATGATTTTTATTATTTTATTTATAACTATGATTTACCCTAAATTTGAATATGATTTGGAAATATCAAATTTGAACACTGTTCAAAAATTTCAAAACTTTTGAATATTTATATGATCTATTTTTTAGTAGATTTGTCCAAGACAAACTCATTCGATCATGTATTCAAATTGGTACATCCAATTCATTTAAAATTTTAACTGTAGTTTAGAAACCCTATTATAGACATCTAGTTAAATTTTCTTAAATTTTGGAAAATTGTAGATCTCTAGATATAGGGGTGTCGGTCGAGTTTGTAACTCAACTGACCATGTTGCAAACTGCAATATAGTAGTGTAGTATTTGATTTTTATTTAATTATGGGTAATTTTGAATAATCTTATATTTTATCGAAATATCTTAAACACAATGATAAACAACACATATATTTATCATAATTTTTTGAGGATGTTTGACCTCGTAAGTAAATGATTTACAGTAACACTATAATGAGAAAAAAGTTAACTGAAATAAGAAAAAAGTATAGTTAGGGGCATGTGCAAATTACTCAAGCACCTCAATTACTCTATATGATTAACCTAACACACTAAGAGATCTTATAACTCATGATTTAATCTAGAGAAATGAAATCCTAGAGAGAGAGGGAGAGTTAGGGTTGGAGAGGAGAAAATGGTCGATTTGCTGATCTAGGGTTTTGCTATCCAAGATATGATGAAATCAAGTAAGTTTACACTAGTACATAACTGGCCTTTAGTGTCAGTTATTTAAGGCCTTTAGTGTCAGTTTTAATGTGACACCTATGTGGGTGCCGCTAAAAGGCCAACCATTAGGCCTCGGTTCTCAAACTGATGCCACAACCCTTCGCGCGCCACCGAAAATGTGCCAACAGGAGGGTATAGGTGTCGGTTATTAGCTTTGAAACTGACGCCATAAACCTTCGTGCCACAGAAAGGGCACTGATGTATGCACAAATTGTCATTGTTTTGATATCTAATTTGGTTATTTTCTGTGTCGTTTGTGCTTAATTGAATATCTTTTTAATACATATTTTACAAAATTAGTAAAAATCACTTGTGCATCATTTCTTATATTTTTACATGTATTTTACATGCATTTTATATGTTTTAATTATTATAATAATTATTTGATTTTATTCATTGATTATTTTGTTGTAGATAATTATTATTTACTGGAACAAAGTCGATACCATCGACTTGCAACTCGATGGTAGCGACATGGCATCAAAGTACAAATATTTTTTGCTCGAGATTTAAAAGGAAAAGGACGTTTTACTATGAAGAAGTCGATACCATCGACTCAGACGTTGCAGGTAAAATTTTAATGTGTTAAATCTAACACATATTGTATTAAAAATTATATTTTTAGGTTTCCTCTTGACCTAAACATGTACGACGGCTATAAAAGGCACCATTAGAACCGCAATTGGGAGATCTATCACGGGGGGATGATACGGCAGCCGAACGGAGAGAGAAAAGTAGAGGAACCCTACACAGAAGACCTAGGAGGCATTTTGGCGGCGGAAACGACGGCAAATTCTCTCCATCTTCTCCAGATCCACTCTTTAACCCTTTCTCCAATTTACTGTATCTCGAAATTCATGTTTTACATCTTTTTGACTTACTGTGATACCATGTCGTCTATTTTTGGCTAAAAACCGTAATTATTTAGGACCGGGAGTAGCCCGAGAGATCATTGTATGACAATTTTATCATAGTAATTCATCTTTTATCTCTTAAATCTGTGGTATGATTTCATTTTCTCAATTATATTATTATGCTTGATCACCATAATGATAATCTAATGCCTTTAATTACTTTGAAAGAAGAATTAACGGTTGAAAAGAGATGAAATTCACATTAATTAACAAATCCCTTGAACAAGGTGATGTAAGATTAATGGTGGAAACCCAGAGGTCGATTTTAATGCACCTAGTTTAGGGTACAGGTTACTACGACGGTGGAACCGACCTAGACATAGGTAGTGAATTGTACAACGACAGTGGGCAATTCTGACTACATGCCACTACCCGGATCGAGAGATGAACCTGAATTATTATATAGAAATTCATACAATGATAACCCGCGGTGAAACCGTAATCCTAAAGATCTTCACCCGAATTGATTAAACTAAACACTTAATCGATTATTTTATTTTATTTTCTTTTCTTTTAATTTTTCAATCAACTCTTATTTTCGGCTTAGCTGATCAATCCTAATTAGTAATAGTCTTTAACCTCACAACTCCCCGTGTTCGATAACTCGGGACTCATAATCCCATATTACTTTGACACATACACTTGCGTATTACACGCACGTTATATGCATGTCAAGTTGTTGGTGTCGTTGCCGGGGAGTTGGCATGGTTAACACTATAAAACGTTAGGATCGACCACTCTAGGCCAATGTATTTATTTTCTTTTTTTAGTTTTTTTTCTTCTTCTCATTTTTCATTACATAAAACTTTACTGTTATTTTAGGCATTGTACATATTCATCTAAATATTTCTTTTTAGTTTGTCTTTTTTTATTTAAAAAAAGTTTAAAAAATAGCACATGGCCCCTATTTGTTCTGAGTGTGGAAATGCACATGTAGGTTATAGATGTCTGAGTCCACCTTCATTACATTATGAGAAAATGTCAAAGGAAATTCATCGTGAGCATATTAGGATTTTGGTTCAATATGTTTTAAATCGCAAAGGTCCTATTTCTAATGGAGGATGGGGTAGAATAGAGAAAATGGAAGAAGTTGAGATTGAGGATAAGGAATTAGAGAGTGAGGATAACATACTAGAAGAAGTTTTAGAATCACCTCTATCATGTCCTTCCATTGATCCCACACCCACACCCTCGACTCCTAGGATTGATTTTGAATATGATTGGGGATCTGATGAGGAAAATGAGAAGAATGATGCAAATAAGGTGGATGAAAATTTTGATACATGTGTTTGGGATATGAGTGAAGGAGAGGAGGATCCAGTAGGTGCTTTATTTAATAATGATCTTAGAGAGGAGGAAGAGAGTGAGGAAGAGGATACTGAGAGTGAAAAGGTGGAGGAATTTCCCATTACCCATCACATAATTCCTTCACCACAAGACCCATCTCTTCATTTCCTTATTGAGGATCCTATATGGGATATATATCCAGATGATGATTTTGAAAATTTTTGTGAGGATATTATTGAATGTGGGGAAATTAAATTATTAGAAGAGGAGGAGGCACAGAAATTCACCTTTGATATAACCCCTTCATTATGTGTAGATAGGAGTGATCCATTAGGGATGGTCATAGAAATTAAGGATCAATCATCATTATACCTTTCACCTCATGGCTATCTATTTCTACATGTGTGCCCACATCAAGACTTGATTGTGAGTCATGTTCATGTTCATGTTCATTGCAGTGATAATTTACTATTGAAATGGAACGTCAACCATACATGCTGGTCTTCTGACTATTATTTGTTTTTTATCATTGTTGCAAGGTACCAAAAGTTTAGTAGGAAGAGGCGGAGAGAGCTTCACCCTCCTCCACGACCACCTGATTATTGTTGATTGACATGTGTCCATCCTAGGATGTTAAATAAGGGAGCTTGTGGGAGGCAACCCACCAACTAGGTTTATTTTGTTAAACTTTCAATTCTACTTTTACATTCATATTTGTAGATTGATATATCTATTTTTGATGCAAGTAAAAAAGGTTCCTTGATATGTGTATTCAGTGTGCAGGGATGCATTGATTCGGTACCACCAACTTCACTATCGGTAGTGTCGAGTTTTCATTAGTGACTTCTCACAAGTTGAGCAAGCATCGACACTTCACCGAGCTTGAGTGCTTATTGGAGGGCATGTCTTAATATGGATCCCTCCCACTCATCTTTTGTCCTGAATCTCATCTCACATATCGGTACATCTGTTCCATTTATCTTCCTTTTCTTTTGACATTGGGGACAATGTCATATTCAAGCTTAGGGGGAGGAATGGAACAGTGCTTCTATCTTTACCTCTTGCATCTTTTCTTTATATCATACATCTAATGTTTTTGTTTCAAAAAAAATTAGATTTTTCATTTTGTTTTTAGAGTCCACTTCTATCTAGTGTACTTGTGGACAAAATATAAAATTTTGGTTAGGATTAGCCATTTGTTGATGATGTGGTGTCAATTCTGAAAATTCTAAATAAAAATTTGAATGTGCTCTTATGCTTTGCACTTTAAGCTAAATTTGCTATGTTTAAGAGTACATAACGGGAGGAATTGTTTGGACTAATCAGCTTGAAGACATACTGATTGAATGAAAAACCTAACTTAACCCTATGGCTTGTGTTATGGCGATGATGTTTGAGTCCAAACCAACCAAACAGTAACGTGATCTTTAATGTGAATTCTAGAAATAAACTCTAAGGTTACCCTGTTACACAAGTTGATAGAAGAGGGACATATCATGGTTGGGAAAGACATTGTCTCTTATTTATGTGATCGCATCCACCTTCCATTCATCTTCATTCACCACCATAGGATGATCAAGTTTAATCCAAGTTATTTTCCTCTTCTTTGCAATACATGGCATGATAGGAAGCATATAGTTTGTTCATTTTATTATACATTAGAAAAAGAAAAAAAAAACCATATAATCTCTTTTGAGCACTTGTACTTTGCATAACAAAATTTCATGTAGTTGCATTTGCATTGCATATTTTATAAGGTGTTATATATTTGTTATCTTCTACCATCTTCTCTCATGAAAGAGCATAAAAAAAGTTATATCTCCTTACTCCTTCTCTAAATAAAAAATAAAAAACCCAAGCATGAACTGTTCATCTTGCTAAAATAGGGTAAGAAAAAAAAGAGTTATTGAAAAACAAAAAGAAAAAATAGGAGAAAAGGAGGAAAAGGATTTTAATTTCAATGTCATATTCTCTCTAAGAAACAATGTAGGGGATTGTGGATCTTGTTGTAAACACTTTTCCACTTATACTCATCATTAGAATGAGACATCCATTGCATGCATCATTCCACCAAAATAAAAAAATAGTCATTGGAAGTCAAACATTCACATTTTATCCATCATACAGGTGCATCATATTTTTACTTTTTGCATAAATGATTTGGATTATTCTTGTGAATCCTATTTTTATAGCCACCCATTTTTTCCACCCATTGCTCTGTATGGTAGGCCACCATCACAATTAATCCCCTCATCTATTTTTATTTGGGGATATGCTTCCAAGTAGTTTATTTAGGTAGATCAGAGCAATGTAGATAGAGAGATCACATGGTGCATCAAGCATGTGTCCTACTGGCCATGATATTAACTGCTTTATATTAATAGTGTTTTTCATTAATCTTATTGTGGACATCTCTTATGAACATTATTGATCGGTTTAGAGTAGTTACTTGTTCAGTGGTTGGCAAGGACCGGTTTGGGACCGACTGGAGGAGGGTGGTTAGGAAAAATAATTCATAGGTACTTATCTTCTTGTTGACTTTTTAAAACAAATCCAAGAGTAGTGTTGCTCGAGGACGAGCAATATTCAAGCTTAGGGGTGTGATGTATGCACAAATTGTCGTTGTTTTGATATCTAATTTGGTTATTTTCTGTGTCATTTGTGCTTAATTGAATATCTTTTTAATACATATTTTACCAAATTAGTAAAAATCACATGTGCATCATTTCTTATATTTTTACATATATTTTACATGCATTTTATATGTTTTAATTATTATAATAATTATTTGATTTTATTCATTGATTATTTTGTTGCAGATAATTATTATTTACTGGAACAAAGTCGATACCATCGACTTGCAACTGGATGGTAGCGACATGGCATCAGAGTACAAATATTTTTTGCTCGAGATTTAAAAGGAAAAGGACGTTTTACTATGAAGAAGTCGATACCATCGACTTCCAACTCGATATCATCGACTCAGACGTTGCGGGTGAAATTTTAATGTGTTAAATCTAACACATATTGTATTAAAAATTATATTTTTAGGTTTCCTCTTGACCTAAACATGTACGACGGCTATAAAAGGCACCATTAGAACCGCAATTGGGAGATCTATCACAGGGGGATGATATGGCAGCCGAACGGAGAGAGAAAAGTAGAGGAACCCTACACGGAAGACCTCAGAGGCATTTTAGCGGCGGAAACGATGACAAATTCTCTCCATCTTCTCCAGATCCACTCTTTAACCCTTTCTCCAATTTACTGTATCTCGAAATTCATGTTTTACATCTTTTCGACTTACTGTGATACCATGTCGTCTATTTTCGGCTAAAAACCGTAATTCTTTAGGACCGGGAGTAGCCCGGGAGATCATTGTATGACAATTTTATCATAGTAATTCATCTTTTATCTCTTAAATCTGTGGTATGATTTCATTTTCTCAATTATATTATTATGCTTGATCACCATAATGATAATCTAATGCCTTTAATTACTTTGAAAGAAGAATTAACGGTTCAAAAGAGATGAAATTCACATTAATTAACAAATCCCTTGAACAAGGTGATGTAAGATTAATGGTGGAAACCCAGAGGTCGATTTTAATGCACCTAGTTTAGGGTATAGGTTACTACGACGGTGGAACCGACCTAGACATAGGTAGTGAATTGTACCACGACAGTGGGCAATTCTGACTACAGGCCACTACCCGGATCGAGAGATGAACCTGAATTATTATATAGAAATTCATACAATGATAACCCGCGGTGAAACCGCAATCCTAAAGATCTTCACCCAAATTGATTAAACTAAACACTTAATCGATTGTTATATTTTATCCAAGATATGATGAAATCAAGTAAGTTTACACTAGTACATAACCGGCCTTTAGTGTCAGTTTTAATGTGACACCTATGTGGGTGCCGCTAAAAGGCCAACCATTAGGCCTCGGTTCTCAAACTGATGCCACAACCCTTCGCACGCCACCGAAAATGTACCAGCAGGAGGGTATAGGTGTCGGTTATTAGCTTTGAAACTGACGCCATAAACCTTCGTGCCACAGAAAGCGCACCATCTAGGGCATTATCATCGTCGGTTTATTAGTGAACACCGACGCCATATCACCTGTTGCCACGGTCGTGCTGGCCAGCACGACTGTGTTGTCTGGCCAGCACAGTACACTACTACAGAAATAGCATTCAGTGTCGCTTTTCTGGGCGTCGGTTATTAAGGAAAACCGACGCCTAACATATAAGGCGTCGGTTGTTTAATAAAACCGACGTCTATATTCGAAGACCAGCCAGACACGGGTACCGCTTTGTATTAAGCGTCGGTTGTTTATAAAAAACCGACGCTTAAAGTCGCCCGCGAAATCCATTTTTTGATAAAAAAAATAGTGTCATTTTCAGCATCGGTTATATACCTAGAAAACTGACGCCTATTTGCGATGAAAATTTGCGCGGACAATGTCACTTTCAGCATCGGTTATCCTTGTCTAACCGACGCTGAAGGTGGTTCCCGCCAAAAATTTCCATGAAAATATCGTCCAATTGGACGTCGGTTGTTTCAACCAACCGACGCTAAAGATGTTTAGGCGTCGGTTGTTGTAAACAACCGACGCTATTTGGGAACTTATAACCCCCCGCGATCGCCCGACTCTTCCCCTTTCTTCTGTTTCATTGCTACCCTATTGCGGCGATTTTCCCTGTTGCGGCGACTTTCCGGTGCTTCTCTGCTGCTGCTGCTCTCCGGCGCTTCTCTCCGGCGCCCCATCTCCGGCATCCTTATTCTCCGGCGCCCTTCTTCTCCGCCGCCCCTGCTGCTGCTGTCCGCTCGTCGCCTCCGGTCGTTGCCCACCGCCCCTGCTCTCCTCTAGTCGTCGCCGCCAGTAGAAGCTAGCAGCTACGGTGTTGTCGTCGTCACCTCCACCCCCGCCGGTAGAAGTAGCTTTACTCGTGTTGTCCTCGTGCAAGGTAACCCACAAACCTTCACCACCTTTTTTGTCCTCTGCCTTGCTTTTCTCTGCCGCCGCCGACCTAGAACTCACCCAGGCAGCGCCTAAGTAGGTGCCAGGGCACGCCTAGGGTCCCAAGCCCAGGTGCCCTGCCTAGATAGGCCTCTGGGCGGATGCTTGGGCGGCGCCAGGGCACGTCTAGGCTGCACGTCTAGTGGATTTTTTTTTAAAAGTTATTTACTGATTGTGTTTATTTAATAATGTACTGATACATATGTGATATACCAATCTGATAGTCCATGATAGAACAAAACATAATGATGTTGACTGCAACTTTGTGTGTCATGCTATTCTTAATTAAGTGTATATTTACTTCATAATTGAATGTTTAATAAGTTATAGATATCTTGATGATGAACTGTAATGCACACATGTGACATGTTTGGAATGTAAATGATGAACTGTAATGCACACATGTTTAACTTATTTTATTGTTGAGTATATTGAGAATCCTAATCACCCTTCTTGCTTAATGATGAACTGTAATGCACACATGTGAATGCTTGGAATTTAAATGATGAACTTTTCCCTAAATTGCCAATCATGCTTTTAAAGACATCAATAATCACCCTAATTTGAAGAACTAGGATTTTAGGTATAAGAATGACAACACATTATTTGTTGGCCTAGAAACCCGTCCAAGATTTACTCATTAGGAGTAAATCTTGGATAGTCCCCGGTTTGGGACTGTTCTTGAACACCTAATCTCACTTAGGATGTAAGTGTATAATGTGTATTGAGTTTTCGAGAAAATTTTGGTAGCATTTCCCCGTTTGTTCTCTAAGTACATATGTACTTAGAGAACAGCGGGGAAATGCTGCCGAAATTTTCTTGAAAACCCAATACACATTATACACTTACTAGTGAGATTAGGTGTTCAAGGATGGGATAGGTGGTACACATTTATTATATATAAGAATGACATCACATGTGTTTGTTGGCCTAGAATGTGAACAATCATTGTTTTTTATATTACTTGTACATTGATATAAATTAGAATGAACAATCACTAAATTATATATTGTTTGTATGGAGTCTGGCTTCATTGTAGATATCTATTATTGTGTTTGTTGGCCTAGAAACCCGTCCAAGATTTACTCATTAGGAGTAAATCTTGGATAGTCCCCGGTTTGGGACTGTTCTTGAACACCTAATCTCACTTAGGATGTAAGTGTATAATGTGTATTGAGTTTTCGAGAAAATTTTGGTAGCATTTCCCCGTTTGTTCTCTAAGTACATATGTACTTAGAGAACATCGGGGAAATGCTGCCGAAATTTTCTTGAAAACCCAATACACATTATACACTTACTAGTGAGATTAGGTGTTCAAGGATGGGATAGGTGGTACACATTTATTATATATAAGAATTACATCACATGTGTTTGTTGGCATTTCCCCGTTTGTTCTCTAAGTACATATGTACTTAGAGAACAACGGGGAAATGCTGCCTAATCTTTTCCTAATATATACTTGTTTCCTAATATATACTTGTTTTCTCTGATCATAGAATGGATAGATCATGGATGTCCATTCGTAATCGTTGCACCCCAGAGTTTATATCTGGTCTTGATCAGTTTATTAGATTTGCCGAGGAACATAGGAAAAAACCTACAGATAGGTTCTACTGTCCATGTAGGCATTGCGGTAACAACTTGAAAGTCAACACTGGTGAGGAAATCAAAAGTCATGTCATGTGCAACGGGATTGTACAAGGCTATACAGAATGGCACTGGCATGGAGAGATTTCAAAATCGAAACCAGTAGATGTCGATAGTAGTGCTTGGGTGGAAGAAGAAATTGCCTCCGATGACGTAAATGTGAACGAACCAGTTCCAGCAGACATCGTTGATGCGATGCTGGATAGTTGTAGGGTAGAGCACAGCGATCCACCTCCTATCTTTACAAACATTGTGCATGATGCTGAGATACCGTTATACACAGGCTCTGCTAAGTTTACGAAGCTTAGCGCTGTGTTGAGATTGTATAAGTTGAAAGCTAACAATAGATGGAGCGACAAAAGCTTCACTTCATTGTTGACTTTGTTGAAAGAAATGCTTCCTGAAGGAAACGAGCTTCCAATCTCAACATACCAGGTAAAGAAAATGTTGTGCCCAATGGGAATGGAGGCCAAGAAGATACACGCATGCCCGAATGATTGTGTATTATTTCAAAAGGACTTTGTAGATTTGAAAGATTGTCCAAAATGTGGTGCGTCACGGTATAAATTGACGACTTTGGGGGAGTCCAAAACTGGTTCTCCTGCCAAGGTGTTGTGGTATCTACCTATAATATCACGGTTTCAACGCTTGTTTGCAAATCCGAAAGATGCGAAGAATTTGAGGTGGCATGCAGATGTTAAGAAAAATAATGATGGGATCCTACGACATGCGTCTGATTCCCCACAGTGGAAGAAGATTGATCTATTGTACCCTAAATTTGGTGAAGAAGATAGGAATCTAAGACTTGGGCTTTGTACAGATGGGATGAATCCGTACGGGACATTGAACAGCCAACATAGCACTTGGCCAGTCATGCTTTTTATATACAATCTTCCTCCCTGGATGTGTATGAAAAATAAGTACGTTATGTTGTCATTGTTGATATCGGGCCCTAAACAACCCGGAAATGATATCGATGTTTATCTTGAACCTTTGATTGATGACTTAAAGAAACTTTGGGCTGAAGGTGTGATGACCTATGATGCTTTAGCAAGAGAGACATTTCGTTTGCACGCTATGTTGTTTTGCACTATTAATGACTTTCCAGCATATGGGAATTTGTCAGGATATATAGTCAAAGGAGCTAAAGCGTGTCCTATATGTGAAGAAAACACTGATTCAATAAGACTAAAACATGGCGGAAAGACTGTATATCTTGGTCATCGAAGGTTTCTTTCAAAATTCCATCCGTATCGTAGGAAGCGCAAAGCATTCAATGGATGGAATGATGAACGGAGTGCACCTAAACCTATACCAGGGGATGTTGTTTATGAAAGAGTAAAAGACATTGTCAATGAATTTGGTAAGAAATCACAATGTAGTATGGCCACACGGAGTGACAATTCTTCATTCAAGAAGAAGTCAATATTTTGGGATCTTCCTTATTGGAGTTCTTTGACAGTCAGGCATTGTATCGATGTAATGCACGTTGAGAAAAATGTCTGTGATAGCATCATTGGTACTCTATTAAATATACCAGGTAAGACTAAAGATGGGATAAAATCCAGACTGGACCTACGTGAAATGGGAATAAGGTCAGAATTAACAGAATTACGTGAAATGGGTAATAAAAGAACATACTTACCTCCCGCTTGTTACACGTTGTCTAGAAAGGAGAAGAAAACTTTTTGTGAATGCTTGGTAAATGTTAAGGTGCCACATGGTTACTCATCCAACATCCGTAGATTGGTATCAATGAAAGATCTGAAGTTGATAGGTCTTAAATCTCATGATTGTCACACTCTAATGCAACAAATATTGCCCGTGGCAATTCGATCTATATTGCCGAAGCATGTAAGGTTTGCAATTACCAGACTTTGTTTCTTTTTCAACACTCTATGCAGCAAAGTTATTGACCCTGATACTCTCGATAATTTGCAAAGAGAAGTGGTTGTTACCCTATGTCAGCTTGAGATGTATTTCCCTCCTTCGTTCTTTGATATCATGGTACATCTTGTTGTCCACTTGACTAGGGAAGTGAAAATGTTGGGACCAGTTTTCTTGCATTGGATGTATCCCTTTGAACGATACATGAGCGTTTTTAAAGGTGATGTTCGAAACCGTTATCGGCCTGAAGGGAGTATTATTGAAGGTTATGTGGCGAGAGAGGTTATGGATTTTTGCAATGACTTTCTCAGTGGTAATGACACTCCTGATAATGACAAGAATATTGAGGAGGGCAAAGGAATTTTGGGATCACGGGTGAAAGTAATCAGCCGTGAGCAGTTGGAACAAGCTCACTTGTATATTTTACACAATATGGACGAAGTGAGTGTTTATATCGAGGAACATACCAATTTCATAAAGAGACAACATCCTCGAGCAAGTTCAATGTGGCTTGCTAGAGAGCATAATAAGACTTTTACTAAGTGGTTTGCAGATAAAGTCTTACATCAACTATCTCAAACACCAAATGATATTACAGAAACTATCAAATGCCTCGCCTTTAAACCAAAACCGAATGTTATGTCTTATGAAGGGTTTGACATTAATGGATTCACATATTACACAAAGCGCCAAGATGATAAGAGTGTCGTCCAAAATAGTGGGGTCACTCTTCAAGCGTCGACTATGTACTTTGCAAGTGCAAAGGATAAGAGTCCACGTGAAGCTAAAATGTCATATTACGGTGTCATTGAGGACATTTGGGAGTTTGACTACATAGATTTCAAAATTCCGCTCTTTAAATGTAATTGGGTTGATAACACCAAAGGAGTTATAGTGGATGAATTGGGTTTCACTTTGGTGAACTTTGAAAAGATTGGCGAGAAGGGTGAACCATTCATATTGGCATCACAGGTGAAACAAATATTCTATATCGATGATCCTGCAAATGATAAATGGTCGGTTGTTCTTCATGGTAAAAGACAGTTCATTGAAGATCCTATAGATGAAGAAGAGTACTATGATAAGTATGATGACTCCAGTCCATTCTCAGTTGGGTTGCCAACTCCACAAAATATTGAAGCTAATGATGACTTATATGTGCGCGGAGATCACAATGAAGGATTGTTAATTGATAAAAGATCACAATTTTAGAGACATGTATGTTTATACAAATGCTAAATGTTTGCCTTTTTCTAGTTAATACAAATGCTAAATGTTTGCCTTTTTCTAGTTAATACAAATGCTAAATGTTTGCCTTTTTCTAGTTAATAGAAATGCTAAATGTTTGCCTTTTTAATGACATTTTCAGATGGCTGACCATGATGAGCATGATGTCCATGATGAGCATGAAGTCCATGATGAGCATGCTGTCCATGACGAGCATGGCGAGGATACTAATGTAAGTTCTAAAAACATATCCTATATTTCTATATAATTCATTATCTTCTAGTTATGTCATATATCCTATATTTCTATATTGGGCTAATTTAGTGTGTTTTATTTTTGTCAAATTTTAGGTTGATGCACCTGTACCCACTGAAGCACTGGAGCAACTTGATGCGCAACACCAAACACTTAACAAGAAAAGGGGCATCACTCTGTTGAAGAAGTTATTAGCGCTAAGTGGTATTGGATCCAAATTGGTGGTGGAGTTTGATAATGGAGGAAATCCAATTGGAGTGAACCGCAATAATTTTGTGAACTATCTTGGGTGTACCACTCAGAGCCATTGTGGTGTTAAGTATGACACTTGGCATAAAGTTCCTCAAGGGAAAAAAGACTTGATATGGAAGGATTTATGCGTGAGTTATTATTATTTGCAATTCTATTTTGTAGATTACAAATTCTATTATTTGCAATTCTATTTTGGATACTAGTTAATAACATTTCTATTTTACAAAATCCGTTTGCATTGGATGAGAAGTTGCATCGTAAAAATGTGATGCAATGCACTGGAAAGATGCTTAGGAATTATAGGACAAATCTGAACAGAGAATACATAAAAGAGGGTGATAAGAAGAAGAAGTCAGCCCATGAACAATGGAACTTCTTGGACAAAGAAGATTGGGACAATTTTGTTGCTTCAAGAAAATCTGAAGAATTCAAGGTATTAGGCGTCACTCCCAATTTAATTAATATACATTGTATTCACCTATTCAAGATTAGCATTTAGTGCTACTAACCAAATCATTAATGTGCATACTAACTAGGCCCTCAGTGACGCACAAAAAGCAAGGCGTGCACTGAATGTGCATGACCACACTATGGGTCCAAAAGGCTATGCAAGCGTTCGCCAAAGACTACAGGTGGAGTCTGCGGCTACTCAGGAGTCTGCTCCTACTCAGGATTCTACCACACCCATGCCTCGCCATGATATCTGGATAGCTGGTAGGAAAAACAAGAAGGGTGAAATAAAGAAGCCTGTAACTGCTGAGGCGGCTGCAAAAATGGTAAAATAACACTCTTACAGAAATCGTTTGAATATTGATTATTTGTGGTGTTAACTTACCAATTTCTGTTTATGGTGATTAGCGGGAGCTGCACGAGCAGAGGAAACAAGGCACGTTCATCCCTCAGGGCACAAGGGATGAATTGACAGTTGCTCTGGGTAACCCAGAGCATCCTGGACGTGTTAGAGGTGTCGGCGCTGGTGTTGGCATCAAAGCATTCTTTGGGCCATCCCAGCGCAAACCCAGAGCAGGACTTTCTCAAGAAGAGGTAACCTATTCTTTTTTTAGAATGTTACTGCAAAACGAAATTCATTAATAAGAAGCTAATGTTTCTTTTATCCATGTATAGGAGAATAAGAGAGTTGAGGATTTAGTTGCTAAGAAGGTCAACGATGTAGTTGCTGAGAAGGTCAAGGAAGAATTGTTGCGGTGGCAGGCATCTCAGGCTTCCAATCAGCCTATGGCGACCCACTCTTCTCCTGATGCACAGACTGCGAGTAATCTTGGAGACCCATCGCCTAGCACGTCTGCTGTAAGTATTGTTTATGACATTGTAGCTAGTCTTTTCAAGATGATATGTTTTCAAGATTATATGTATATATGTATAACATTCTTTACGTAAATTTGTAGGCATTGAAGCCATGCCGCTTAAGAATAGAAGACTATGTTGTTGCAGAGGCGCAAGCTTACCCATCCCTTCCTGGGGAAAGGTTTCACGGGACTCCAATGCCACATGGCTATGTTCGTGTGGGCCCATTACGTGTGTTACCCGATTGGAGGGAAGTTGTGTTGCCATATGCCCACCCAGATATTGATACACTTGGTGAGGCAGAAGGCGGGGTCATATTGTGGCCCAAAGCAGATGTCGTCTACACGACTGAAATTGTAAGATAAATTTACATTGATTTAGACTGTTGATGTGTATATATGATGTCAACTGATCTGAAATTATATATACAGGTTAAAAAGAAGACACCAGGAGCACCTAGGCCTCCACCTCCACTTCCCGCATTACCAACTTGGGTTCCAACTGACCTAACATACCCGTTAGGTCCTGCTTGTAGGGGAATGGCATGTTGGCTACGGGCACATATAATACATTGCCCTATAATAGTTTCTTTAGATGTAGATTATGCAGGTCGATCATACGATAGCTCTTTATTTATACAAGATATTATTGAGCTGTTTATGTATGATTGGCTGAATACATCAATGATAGAGACATGGATAAGGTGAGATCTTGTTTATACATCCATATACCTTGTGTAAGATCCGGTGATCTGGTTTCTTATATATTAATGCATACGCCTATATGTTTTGCAGCTACTTAGTCGAAGATCATTGCAAACAATTTGCATTTGATCATGTGGGATTTTTGATTCCATCATTGATTAGTTTGGTAGCTAAAGACCCTGATAATGTTCAACAATACTGTATAGATGCTTTTACAATTTTTGGTCAGCAAAAGAAGACGATAATAATAGCTTCATTCAATGTTAAGTAAGTTTACTTTATTTATAATTTGGACTTAAGAAAATTCCATTTTTATTTTGCATTTTGAGTTATTAATTGTTAACTTCTTACTTCTAGCGGTAGACATTGGGAGTTACTAGTTATTGTCCCCGGGACATTCACGGTTTATTATCTAGATCCTGCGGGGAGTACATTGAACACTAAAATTGGACACGTAATGAGAATGCCATTATTCTGGTGAGAAATATTTCATTTTTATATCCGTTAACATCTTTTATTACATTACTATTTACTTATGCAATTTATTGTGTTATATTAACATGTAGGGGTTTAGATGCATTCAAAAAGGCTGGAGGAATGGTCCCAAGGAAAAAGAACCAGCCAATAAATTGGCAGAACGTACAAGTAAGTTCCCGACTCGAATATATATATTATTGATGTGAATTGTGCTTAGTTGTATTATTTTGTATGTTTCAATTTATAGTGTGCTACACAAGACAATGGTTGGGCATGCACATACTATGTGATGCGATTTATGCAGATGATTATCAAATATGCCGCATTGGACATCGATACCATACATGAGGTATTATATATAGTCTCATTAGTTAGTATGAAATATATCAATCTTATCTTATTTTTATATTATTACTTATATATATACATCATTCTCTTTGCAGGTGTTTAAAACTGACAACACTACAGGTAAGCGCTTAAAAAATATACATGCTCCATATACGATGGAAGCATTAAATGAAGTAAGAGAAGAATGGGCAAAAGCCATACAAGCAGTGGAAACTGTAAGATATAATTGGGATGTTGATAGCGATAATGAATGATACTATGTAAATGAATATTTCTGAATGTTAATACATGTATTTGAATGTTTCTATATGTGTGAATGTGAGAATTGAATTGATGTCTGAATGTATGTACTTGTGTAGAATTTTGCTTGTGACTTTTGCAGGTTTGCGGCCTGTTTGTAGGCTGATATCAATGGATGTCGTAAACCTGCAGTTCAGAAAACTGAACTGCAGGTTCTCATCCTGCTGACCAGCCACAGCAGGCCTGCAAACTGATATAAAAAAAAATATAAATAGGCGTCGGTTATTTATAGAAAACCGTCAGCAAAGACATACAGCGTCGATTATTTGATAAAAACCGCCGCCTAATAGTACAAACAACCCGACCGTGCAGGATAGCACGGCCGTGGTGTAAATGGTGTCGGTTATTCATATAAAACCGACGCCTATAGTACTAAACACGGCCGTGCAGGGAAGCATGGCCGTGTCGTCTTGAAGTACAGGCGTCGGTAGTTTAGTATATAACCGACGCCAAAAGTGTTCGTGCCACAGAAAATGGCGTCATCTAAGGCACTTTATGTGTCGGTTATCTACTAAAACACCGACGCTATATTCTATATAGGCGTCGGTTGTGTAGTAAATAACTGACGCACAAAGTGCCCTAGATGATGCCATTTTCTGTGGAGCGAACACTTTTGGCGGCGGTTATTTACTAAACAACTGACGCCTATAGGACAAATAGGCGTCGGTTAAAAAACCGACGCCGAAGTGTTAGACCTTTAGCGGCGCCCACATAGGCGTCGGTCGGAAACCGACGCCAAATGGGGTTAAACGACCGACGCCAAAGGCCGTTTCTGTAGTAGTGAGTCGTGGTGTCTGGCCCGCTTCCACGACCGTGCTGGCCAGCACGGCCATGGTATCTATCCTCATTAGGGAAATCGACGTCAGTTACTAGTAGGGCAACTGATGCCAGAACCATCAGTGTCAGTTTATTAGTGATAACTGACGCAACATCACATGCATTAGGTGTCGATATAATTATTTATCTGACGCTGTAATCATTTGTCATCGGTTTTAAACAAATAACCGACACCTATTTCATGTTTTTTTTATTTTCAGTCTGTAGGCCTGTTGTGGCTGGTCGCAGGATGAGAAACCTGCAGTTCAGTTATCAACTACAGGTTTTACGACATCCATTGATATCAGCCAACTACAAGCCACAAACCTGCAAAATTAACAACATTAATTTTCACACATTTAGCAACCTGCAGTTCTATTTGATTTTCACGCATGTAGAAACATTCATGTAGCAATTTGCAGTTCCATTCATTTTCACATTCACACATGTAGAAACATTCACACATGTATAAACATTCAGACACATGTAGAAACATTCAGACATGTAGAAACATTCACACATATTATAATTCATAATTTCATTTACAAAATATCATTCTTTAGTCATTATTCGCTATTAACATCCCAATTATATATTAAAACCCCCACTACGTGTATGATTGTTGCCCATTCTTCTCTTACATCATTTAATTCTTCTGTCATATAGGGAGCATGTACATCTGGTAAGGCATTTCCTATACTGTGGTCAGTTTTAAACACCTGCAAAGAGAATGATGTATATATACAATTAATAATATATAAATAAGATTGATATATTTCATATTATCTAATGAGACTATATATAATACCTCAGGAATGGTATCGATGTCCACTGCGGCATATTTGATAATCATGTGCATAAATCACATCACATAGTATGCACATGCCCATCCATTATCTTGTGTAGCACACAATAAATTGAAACATATAAAATATTAAAAAATACAACTAATTAAGCATTGTTCACATAAATAATATATACATTGCAGTCTGCAACTGACTTCCACGTTTTTCCAAATTATTTGCTAGTTCTTTTTCCTGGGGACCTTTCCTCCATCCTTTTTGAACTCATCTAAACCCCTACATGTTAATGTAACATAGTACATTGCATAATTAAATAGTAATGTAATAACATATGTTAACGAATATGAAAATGAAATATTTCTCACCAGAATAATGCCATTTTCATTTTGTGTCCATATTTTGAATTCAATTTAATCCCCTTAGGATCTAGGTAATAGACACTGAACGTCTCAAGGACAATAACTAGTAACTCTCAATGCATACCACTAGAGGTAAAAAGGTTAAAAATTAATAACTCAAAATCCACAATAAAAATGTAATTTTCTTAAGTCCAAATTATAAGCAAAGTAAACTTACTCCACATTGAATGGAGCTATTATCACTGTCTTCTTATTTTGATCAAAATTTGTAAAAGCATCACAACAATATTGTTGAACTGACAGAGGGTCTTTAGCTACTAGACTAATCAAAGATGGAATCAAAAATCCTACATGTTCGAATGAAAAATCTGCTCATATCATGTCTAAGTAGCTGTAAAATATGTATTACATATGTATTAATAAATAAGAAACTAGATCACCAGATCCTACACAAGGTATATGGATGTATAAAGAAGATCTCACCTTATCCATAGCTCTATCACAGATGTATTCAGCCAATCATATCGAAACAACTCCAAACTATCTTGTATAAATAGGTTGCTTTCGTATGATTGACCTACAACATCCACATCTATAAAAATAGTTATAGGGCAATTTATATCATGTTCTCCTAACCATATTTCCATACCCCTACAATTAGGACTTAACGGGACAGGTAGGTCCTGTGGAACCCAACTTGGTAATGTGGGAGGTGGAGGTGGAGGCCTAGATGCTCTGGGTGTCTTCTTTTTAACATGTATATATATATAATTTCAGATCAATTGACATCATATACACACACTAACAATTTAATGTAATGTAAATTTACCATACAGTTTCAGTATAGAGGACATCCGCTTTTAGCCATAATATCACTCCGCCTTCTGCATCACCAAGCATTTCACAATCTGGGTGGGCATATGGCAATGGAAGATCCATCCAATTGGGGAATATATGTATCGGGCTCACACGAACCCAACCAGCTGGTAATGGAGACCCATGAAACATTTCCCCTGGTAGGGATGGGTAAGCTGACACCTCTGCAATGAAAAATTCTTTACTTTTTAAATAGCATGGCTTCAACCCCTACAAATTTTTGTGTAAAGAATGTTATATACATATATACATATCATCTTGAAAAGACTTGTTACTATGTCATAAAAATACTTACAACGGATGTTCTAGGTGGTGGGTCTATAGGATTACTCACAACATCTACGGTAGGAGTAGAGCGGGACGCCATAGGTACTGTCTGCTGAGTGGAAGTCTGAGATGCCTGCCACTTGCTCATTGCTTCTTCAAGTTTCCTATCAACTAACTTATCTACCTATACATGGATTAAAGAAATGTTAGCTTCTGATTATTGAATTCTCTTTTATAGTAACATTATAAAGAAAGAATAGGTTACCTCTTCTTGTGAAAGTCCCGCTTTTGGGACATGTTTGTGTTGGGATGGCCCAAAGAACGTTTTGATGCCCACACTAGCGCCTGCAGCCCTAACACATCCAGGATACTCTGGGTTACCTAGAGCAACTGTCAATTCATCCCTTGTAGCAGCAGACTGAGTAGTAGACTCAGCCTGTAGTCTTTGGCGAATGCCTGCATACCCCTTTGGACCCATTGTGTGGTCATGCACATTCAGTGCACACCTTGCTTTTTGCGCCTCACTGAGGGCCTAGTTAGTATGCACATTAATTATTTGGTTAGTAACACTAAATGTTAATCTTGAATAGGTGAATACAACATATATTAATTAAATTAGGAGTGACGCCTAATACCTTGAATTCATCAGTTTGTCTTGAAGCAACAAATGCGTCCCATTCTTCTTGGTCCAGGAAGTTCCACTTTTCATTGGTTGTCTTCTTCCTCTTGTCACCTTCTTTTATGTATTCTTGGGTGAGATTTGTCCTATAGTTCCTTAGGACTGTCCCACAGTGTTGCATCATGCATTTACGATGTAGCTTTTCATCCAATTCAAATATATTCTGCAAAATAGAATTTCTATTAACTAGTATCCAAAAAATTAGTAATCTACAAAATAGAATTGCAAATTAATAATAACTCACGCATAAATCCTTCCATATTACATCTTTCTTCCCCTTAGGAACTTTATGCCAAGAATCTATCTTACAACCGCAATGGCTATCAGTAACATTCCCAAGATATGAAACAAACAAATTGCGATTCACTCCAATTGCATTTCCTGCATTATCAAAATCCACAACAAGTTTGGGTCCATTGCCCTTTTGCGCTATTAACTTCTTCATCATAGTGATGCCCCTTCTCTTGTCAACTTTTTGGTGCTGCTCATCAAGTGCCTCAAGTTCTTCAGAGGGTACATGTGCATCATCAACCTAAAATTTGACAAAATAAACACACTTATAGGATATAACTATAAATGGACATGTAGATATAAATATATGATATATTTTTAAAACTTATATTGTGAAGTGGCACATTGATGTCCTCACCCTCACGGTAATCATCAGCACGGTCATCAGGACAATGCTCAGCCATCTAAAAGTTCACATTCACATTGTATAGCTCACATTATAAAGTAATTCATATTGTAAAGTTCACATTCACATTGTAAAGTAATTCACATTGTAAAGTTCACATTGTAAAGTAATTCATATTGTAAAATTCACATTGTAAAGTTCACATTCACATTGTAAAGTAATTCACATTGTAAAGTTCACATTCAGAAAAACAAAACATATAAAAAAAATATAAAAATTCCTTTAATATTGCGAATTTTTATCAATTAACAATCCTTCATTGTGATCTCCGCGCACATACAAGTCATCATTAGCTTCAATATTTTCTGGTGTTGGCAACCCAACTGAGAATGAATTGGAGTCATCATACTTATCATAGTACTCTTCTTCATCTATAGGATCTTCAATGAACTGTCTTTTACCATGAAGAACAACTGACCATTTATCATTTGCAGGATCATCGATATAAAATACTTGTTTCGTCTGTGATGCCAATATGAATGGTTCACCCTTCTTGCCAATCTTTTCAAAGTTCACTAAAGTGAAACCCAATTCATCCACTATAACTCCTTTGGTGGTATCAACCCAATTACATTTGAAGAGCGGAATTCTGAAATCTATGTAGTCAAACTCCCATATGTCTTCAATGATACCATAATATGACATTTTAGCTTCACGTGGACTCTTATCCTTTACACTTGCAAAAAATATAGTCGACGCTTGAAGGGTGACCCCACTGTTTTGGATGACACTCTTATCATCTTGGCTCTTTGTATAATATGTGAATCCATTAATGTCATACCCTTCATAAGGCATAACATTCAATTTTGGTTTAAAGGCGAGGCATTTGATAGTTTTAGTAATAGCATCTGGTGTTTGAGATAGTTGATGTAAGACTTTATCTGCAAACCACTTAATAAATGTCTTGTTATTCACTCTAGCAAGCCACATTGTATTCGCTCGAGGATATTGTCTCTTGATGAAATTGGTATGTTCCTCGATATAAACACTCACTTCGTCCATGTTGTGTAAAATATACAAGTGACCTTGTTCCAACTGCTCACGGCTGATTACTTTCACCTGTGATCCCAAAATTCCTTTGCCAAATTGCTCCTCAATATTCTTGTCATTACCAGGAGTGTCATTACCACTGAGAAAGTCATTGCAAAAATCCATAACCTCTCTCGTTACATAACCCTCAATAATACTCCCTTCAGGCCGATAATAGTTTCGAACATCACTTTTAAAAACTCTCATGTATCATTCAAAGGGATACATCCAATGCAAGAAAACTGGTCCCAACATTTTCAGTTTCCTAGTCAAGTGGACAACAAGATGTACCATGATATCAAAGAATGACGGAGGAAAATACATCTCAAACTGACATAGGGTAATGACCACTTCTCTTTACAAATTATCGAGATTATCAGGGTCAATAACTATGCTGCACAAAGTTGAAAAAGAAACAAAGTCTGGTGATTGCAAACCTTACATGCTTCGCCAATATAGATCGAATTGCCACAGGCAATATTTGTTGCATTAGAGTGTGACAATCATGAGATTTAAGACCTATCAACTTCATATATTTCATTGATACCAATCTACGAATGTTGGATGAGTAACCCTGTTGCACCTTAACATTTACCAAACATTCACAAAAAGCTTTCTTCTCCTTTCTAGATAATGTGTAACAAGCAAGAGGTAAGTATGTTCTCCGATTTCCCATTTCACATAATTCTGTTAATTCTGAACTTATTCCCATTTCACATAGGTCCAGTCTGGATTTTAGCCCATCTTTAGTCTTACCTGGTCTATTCAACAAAGTACCAATGACACTATCACAGACATTTTTCTCAACGTGCATGACATCGATACAATGTCTGATTGTCAAAGAACTCTAATAAGGAAGATCCCAAAATATTGACTTCTTCTTGAATAAAGATTTGTCACTCTGTGTGGCCATAGTACATTGTAATCTCTTCCCAAATTCATTGACAAAGTCTTTTACTCTTTCATAAACAACTTCCCCTGGTATAGGTTTAGGTGCACTCCGTTCCTCATTCAATCCATTGAATGCTTTGTGCTTCCTACGATACAAATGGAATTTTGTAAGAAACCTTCGATGATTGAGATATACAGTCTTACCGCCATGTTTTAGTCTTGTGGAATTAGTGTTCTCTTCACATATAGCACACGGTTTAGCTCCTTTGACACTATATCCAAATAAATTCCCAAATGCTGGAAAGTCATTAATAGTGCAAAACAACATAGCATGCAAATGAAATGTCTCTCTTCGTGAAGCATCATAGCTCATCACACCTTCACCCCAGAGTTTATTTAAGTCATCAATCAGAGGTTCAAGATAAACATCAATATCATTTCCAGGTTGTTTAGGGCCCGATATCAACAACTACAACATTACGTACTTATTTTTCATACACAACCAGGAAGGAAGATTATATATAACAAGTATGACTGGCCAAGTGCTATGTTGGCTGCTCAATGTCTCATACGGATTCATCCCATCTGTACAAAGACCAAGTCTTAGATTCCTTACTTCTTCACCAAATTCAGGGTACAATAGATCAATCTTCTTCCACTGTGGGGAATCAGACGCATGTCATAGGATCCCATCATTATGTCTCTTAACATCTGCATGCCACATCAAATTCTTCGCATCTATCGGATTGGCAAACAAGTGTTGAAACCGTGATATTATAGCTAGATACCACATCACCTTGGCAGGAGAACCAATTTTGGACTCCCCCGAAGTCGTCAATTTATACCGTGACGCACCACATTTTGGACAATCTTTCAAATCCACATAGTCCTTTTGAAATAATACACAATCATTCAGGCATGTGTGTATCTTCTTGGCATCCATTCCCATTGGGCACAACAATTTCTTTACCTGGTATGTTGAGATTGGCATCTCGTTTCCTTTAGGAAGCATTTCTTTCAACAAAGACAACAATGACGCGAAGCTTTTGTCGCTCCATCTATTGTTAGCTTTTAGCTTATACAATCTCAACACAACGCTAAGCTTCGTAAACTTAGTACAACCTGTGTATAACGATATCTCAGCATCATGCACAATGTTTCTAAAAATGGGAGGTGGATCGGTGTGCTCTACCCCACAACTATCCATCATCGCATCAACGATGTCTACTGGAACTGGTTCATTCACATCTACGTCGTCAGAGGCAATTTCTTCTTCCACACAAGCACTGCTATCGACATCCACTGGTTTCGAGTTTGAAATCTCTCCATGCCAGTGCCATTCTGTATAGCCTTGTATAATCTCATTGCACATGACATGACTTTTGATTTCATCACCAGTGCTGACTTTCAAGTTGTTATCGCAATGCCTACATGGACAGTAGAACCTATCTCCAGGTTGTTGTTGACTCAAGGTCAATTAGGTCAATGTTGACTCACGTCTAAATTGACTAAACCCATGTTTTGATGATGACTAACCATTCCACATATTGGTGTCTAATGCTTCTACTTGAGTAATTTCATATTAGGTATAGACACACTCCAATTGCCCTAACTTGCACATCTCAAATTGGAGAAAAGACAAGTCAAAGTCATACAAGTGCACGTTTTTGTAATATGATGTATATCCATTAGAATCATGTTGTAAATCAGTTGTAATGATTGTATGACTTGTAATTAAGCTTAGAAAAATATTAGGAACACTTAGATCGAATATTAGAGCACTTTTAATGCAACTTTGAAAATCAATTACAGGCACTTGATCGGTCCAGTTTCCCACCCTGAAACTCGACCGATCCACCTGGGCTGATTTTCTGAAGATTGCATCGGTCCAGTTTCCCACCCTGAAACTCGACCGATCCACCTGGGCTGATTTTTTGAAGATTGCATCGGTCCAGTTTCCCACCCTGAAACTCGATCGATCCACCTGGGCTGATTTTCTAAAGATTGCAGCGGTCGAGTTACACATATAGAAACTCGACCGAATGCATTGTACGGAAAAGTGCAGAAAAGTGTTTCTAGCCATTGTGGAGTTGCAACAAGTGAAAATAGATCTGTTGCAAGCCACAAAACGGCTAGTTTTCATTCACAAGTGTTCCCAAAGGTTAAGAGGCATCCCCAACTATAAATAGGACCCCTTGGGCTTCATTCCAAGGTAGAGCATTCATTGCAAACTCTATGTGAGGCTCCTATTATATAGTTGAGTGCTTCCTACAGCCTCCCCTCTCTCTCTAAGCTTAATCACTTGCTACATCCATTAGAGTGAGTAGGAAATCTGTAAGAGAGCTAGTCCTATATGTATATCTTGTGAGGCTCTCACTTCCACCACCTCCATATCTCTCATTTCCAATCATGAAGATGAAGGTTCTCTCTCTTGTCCAAGAGAGGTGAAGAAGAATAAGGGAAGGAGTCCCTTGGTGAAGATCAAGGATGAAGACTTGGATCTAGAGTGGGTAAGACCTTGGAGAAGGCAGAAGACTCAAGCTCAAGTGGGTAAGTCCTTGGTGGAAGCTTCTCCGAGTGAAGGTGAAGTCAAAGGCGGAAGATCCAAGAAGAGTGGGTAATTCCTGCAAGGCTGAAGACTTGTGCAAGAGTGGGTAAGTCCTTAGAGAAGGCCGAAGACTCTTGCAAAGTGGGTAAGTCCTTGGTAAGGTTGAAGACTCTTTGTATTGGATAGGTAAGTCCTTTGTTTGGTCATGCATTGTATGTCTTATGAATGAATATAAGAGTGCACTAGTTTGGAAGTCCTAGAGGTTGACCTCTCTAGGCAAGTGGACTTACACACTTCTAGTTTGAAGTGTGGAACCACTCTAAATAGCTTGTCTAATTGGTGCATGTTCAATCTCTCTTATCCTTGCTATGCATGATTTAGTTGCACTCAAATTGCCTATTTAGCAACCTTATCTTGTCATATATTTTGAAGATTTAATGAGTTTTGTTTAAGTGCTTTCAGCTCTATTCACCCCCCTCTAGAGCATCTAATCACCCATCTAGGATCCAACAAGTGGTATCAGAGCGGGTCTTCTCCAAGCATACTTCAACAAGTAGGAGAAGATGGGTGACTACCTAGGAGGGAGACTCTCGACCAGCCTTCCAATCTTTGATGGGAGCAATTTCCTCTATTGGAGAAGAAGGCTTCAATTCTACATCCAAGGATCAAGTCTCGAGATGTGGCAAATGGTGAACAGCCCATACATTCTACCAAAGACAAATATTGAAGAATGGGATGAAGCCACCTTGATGAAAGCAACGTTGAATGCTAGAGCCATGCACATCCTATATGCCTCCATGACCCCCACCGAGTTCAACCGGATTTCCTCTTGTGAGACGGACTATGAGGTATGGAGAAAGCTTTGCATCACTTATGAAGGGACAGATCAAGTGAAGGAAAGAAAAGTCTACATGCTCAAAGGGTTGCTTGAGAACTTCAAGATGGGAAAGGAGGAGAGCATAGCCAACATGTACTCAAGGCTCAACACCATCTTGAATGGTCTTTCTATTCTAGGACATCCTATGTCTAGTGGAGAGATCAACTCAAAGATCCTTAGAACTCTCCCCAAGAGGTGGGAATCCAAGGTGACTTCTATTGAAGAAGCAAGGTCTCTTAGGGATATTCCTATTGAAGAGCTCATTGGAAATCTACAAGCACATGAAGCTACACTTGACAAGAGGGTAAAAGTAGAAAGACAAGAGAGGAAAGAGCTTAAGAGAATGAAGAAGGCTGAAATAAAGGCTCAAATTGAAGCTATCATGGAACAACTCTCTCCATCCTCTCAAGCTAAAGAAGATGTCATGTACTCCAAGGGTAAATCCTACAAAGGCAAGTCCTCCTCCATCCGGTGCTTCACATGTGGAAAGAAGGGTCACTACAAGGAAGATTGCCCACAAGGCAAAAAGACCCATCTTCACAAGAAGAAATGGCAATCAAGCTCAAGTGGCTCCTCCAACTCAAGCTCAAGTGAAGATTCAAGTGAAGGATCAAGCTCAAGCTCAAGTGATGAAGGAGAATGCCATTTTGCTCTTATAGCATCAACAAGTGAAGACTCAAGTGAGATAAATCTAAACTCTATAGATAAAGAATCTTTGATTTCTATTATTCATGATATTTGTGCCTCTCTTAAGTTTTCTAAAAGGAAAAAGAAAAAGCTTGCTAAAATTGTTGATAATTTGCATGTAGAAATAGATGATCTTGAACATGCTAATTATTGCTTGCTTGATGATAAAAATGATTGTCTTAGTCAAGTAGATTCTCTTAAACTTGAAAATACTAGTTTACTTGATAAGGTTAGATTTCTAGAAGCTCAATCTCTTGTGCCTAGTTCTAATGAAGAGCATACTTTAATTGTTGATTCTCTCATGCATGAGCTTGATACTCTTAAAACTGAAAATGTAGAACTCAAGCTTATTGATGATGCTAGGAGAGAAGAAATCTATGCTTATCAAAGAGAAATAGTGGTGCTTAAATCTGAAAATGCCTCCTTGATTGCTAAAATCAATGGGCATGAACCTTGTTCTAGTTATACTAATAAAGAGAATGATGTTGCTGCTCTTCATATTGATAGAGGTTCTCTTTCAACTAAATCTCTTTGCTTAGAAAATGATCTTTTACATGCTAGAGATAATATTGATCAATTGTCTTCTACTATTGCTTCTGTAAAGCATGATAATGAAAGTTTGAGATCTTCTTTGCAAAGATTCTTAGTTGGTAAGAAGAGCCTTAATGATATCCTACACCACTCTACTAAACAAATTGGTAGACATGGTTTGGGGTATGATAGTAGTCAAGGGAACAACAAAGATAAATGACCTCCAATAATCCATGGAGAATCCTCTAGTTCCAAGACTATGGGCACATGCAACTATTGCAATGATTTTGGTCATTATTCAAATTGTTGTCCTTTTAGGAAAGCACCCAAGAGAAATAGGATTTGGGTTGCTAAACTAACCCCTCCAGACCCAAAAACATGATTGGGGACCATTTCATCTTTCTTCTTGTAGGTACTTGCAAATGGATTGACTTGAGCTATTAAATTGTAAATTGACTTCTCAATCCACATGAAAGAAGAAAGGTGAGATGTGTAGAGGGTGACAACAAGTGGAAAAGCAATGGTAAGAACAAAGGTAAAGGTTTTATTGATTCTAACCATTTCTAACTTGTTTTTGTCAAGTTAGTGTGCACTATACATATGGTTTTTGAGTCAAAAGTGGCATTTTGTGATTCTCTTTACACTCTTGCTCAAAAACTATTTCTAATGCTTCTATAGTGCATTACTAACTTTCTTAGACATGTTTGGATATGGTTTGTATTTTTAGCATGCCTTTAAATATACTTTTATGAAATATATGTGCCTTTTGACAGCTGCTCTGTCGGTCGAGTTTTCCCTATTGAAACTCGACCGATAGGCACCAAGAGTGTTGCCAACAGCTGTCATCGGTCGAGTTGACAATGTACAGAACTCGACCGATAACACTGTGCACAGAATACACAGTTGGCTTATTGAATGAGAATTTCCCTCTCAACTAGATTTTCTCAACCAATAGCCTTATTCTTTGGCACTCTCATTTGGTACATTTATATATGCATATTGCCATGTTCTAAATTTCCTATCTTGCTTACAACTCTATCTCTCTAATTGCTCTAAATTGGTATATCTATATCTTGCAATTACTTGCTTTGAGTTGTTTTGTAGGTTTTGATGATGATCTATTTGGATCTCTTGGTTGTTTCTAAAAATTTCTTCCGTTGTGCTCTAACTTGCTACATATATATAGGTGTATATCTTGTATTGATACAACCTTGAGGTTCATAGGGGTAATCATCTTATGGTAAGGATGCATATCTAGTGAGTTATATCCTTTCATGCTTCTAAAATTGCATATCTTTTTGTTTGGATATATCTCTACATCTACTCATAGCTTGCTTTATCTTGTGTATCCTTTGGTATCTCTTGCTATGATCTAGATCCTACTAGTAGTCCTAACGTATGATATCATCTACTAGTAGTTCATATAAATGTAGTTCTAACCTTGTTTATAATTGGAATATTTGCTCATCTATATGCTATGCTTGTATCTTGTCTCATATATGCTCAAGCATGTTCCTTGAATTTCATATCTACTATCTTGAGTTGCTTGCATAACATTGTGATGCATGGCACATAGAGATACATTATATGTAAAAATTGTAGTTTTGGATTTTATGCAGATTTTGCTCCAGTTTCAATTTTTGGTGCAAGACTAGTGTTTTTCATGCAGAAATGACCTTCTGAGCAAGACTCATCGCTTTGCCATGAGCTTCGATGTTTTTTGGTCAAATTCCATCATCATGAGGGTCAAAATTGTGATTTATTGTTTTTCTACAGTACCTTATCTTGCATTTTGGGTTGTTCAAGTATATGTTTTAACTTGCTTTTCTTTCTATGCTTGGACAAGCCCTTATCTGTGCTCTTCTACTCTCCTTATATATATTTGTGTTATCTCCTTTCTCTTTACCAAGTGATGTTCTTTTTTTTCTTCATAACCCCACTTTTTGAAATGACAAAGGGGGAGAAAGGTATGTCTTCCTTTAAAAAGAGGAAGAAGGCATGTCTTACATGAAGAGGAGAAGCATGTTCATGTAAAGGGAAAAGGTAAAGGGGAGAAGACATATATGTGTAGAACATATATGAATAGAAGACATAGTATTCTATAAATGTTATGAAAGCTAACCAATGCAGGAGAAATAACATCAATTGAGGGGGAGTATGAAAAATCCATGTGCATCAATTGAGGGGGAGAATATGAACTCCATTCTATTGAAACCCCTAGGTTACTCCAAAGGTATGAATTTACTTAAATGCTTTCAATACATTTATGGAATGGTTTGTCATCTTCAAAAAGGAGGAGAATGTTGACTCAAGGTCAATTAGGTCAATGTTGACTCACGTCTAAATTGACTAAACCCGTGTTTTGATGATGACTAACCATTCCACATATTGGTGTCTAATGCTTCTACTTGAGTAATTTCAGATTAGGTATAGACACACACACTCCAATTGCCCTAACTTGCACATCTCAAATTGGAGAAAAGACAAGTCAAAGTCATACAAGTGCACATTTTTGTAATATGATGTATATCCATTAGAATCATGTTGTAAATCACTTGTAATGATTGTATGACTTGTAATTAAGCTTAGAAATATATCAGGAACACTTAGATCGAATATTAGAGCACTTTTAATGCAACTTTGAAAATCAATTACAGGCACTTGATCGGTCCAGTTTCCACCCTGAAACTCGACCGATCCACTTGGGCTGATTTTCTGAAGATTGCATCGGTCCAGTTTCCCACCCTGAAACTCGACCGATCCACTTGGGCTGATTTTCTGAAGATTGCATCGGTCCAGTTTCCCACCCTGAAACTCGACCGATCCACCTGGGCTGATTTTCTAAAGATTGCATCAGTCGAGTTACACATATAGAAACTCAACCAAATGCACTGTACGGAATAGTGCAGAAAAGTGTTTCTAGCCGTTGTGGAGTTGCAACAAGTGAAAATAGATCCGTTGCAAGCCACAAAATGGCTATTTTTCGTTCACAAGTGTTCCCAAAGGTTAAGAGGCATCCCCAACTATAAATAGGACCCCTTGGGCTTCATTCCAAGGTAGAGCATTCATTGCAAACTCTATGTGAGGCTCCTATTATATAGTTGAGTGCTTCCTACAGCCTCCTCTCTCTCTAATCTTAATCACTTGCTACATCCATTAGAGTGAGTAGGAAATCTGTAAGAGAGCTAGTCCTATATGTATATCTTGTGAGGCTCTCACTTCCACCACCTCCATATCTCTCATTTCCAATCATGAAGATGAAGGTTATCTCTCTTGTCCAAGAGAGGTGAAGAAGAACAAGGGAAGGAGTCCCTTAGTGAAGATCAAGGCTGAAGACTTGGAGCTAGAGTGGGTAAGACCTTGGAGAAGGCAGAAGACTCAAGCTCAAGTGGGTAAGTCCTTGGTGGAAGCTTCTCCGAGTGAAGGTGAAGTCAAAGGCGGAAGATCCAAGAAGAGTGGGTAATTCTTGCAAGGCTGAAGACTTGTGTAAGAGTGGGTAAGTCCTTGGAGAAGGCCGAAGACTCTTGCAAAGTGGGTAAGTCCTTGGTAAGGTTGAAGACTCTTTGTATTGGATAGGTAAGTCCTTTGTTTGGTCATGCATTGTATGTCTTATGAATGAATATAAGAGTGCAATAGTTTGGAAGTCCTAGAGGTTGACCTCTCTAGGCAAGTGGACTGACACACTTCTAGTTTGAAGTGTGGAACCACTCTAAATAGCTTGTCTAATTGGTGCATGTTCAATCTCTCTTATCCTTGCTATGCATGATTTAGTTGCACTCAAATTGCCTATTTAGCAACCTTATCTTGTCATATATTTTGAAGGTTTAATGAGTTTTGTTTAAGTGCTTTCAGCTCTATTCACCTCCCCTCTAGAGCATCTAATCACCCATATAGGATCCAACAGTTGTTTCCTATGTTCCTCAACAAATCTAATAAATTGGTCAAGACCATATATAAACTCTGGGGTGCAGCAATTGCGAATGGGCATCCATGATCTATCCATTCTATGATCAAAGGGAAAACAAGTATATATTACAACAAGATTAGGGTCTAGGATTAGAGTTTTTGCATGGTTAAAACTTTAGGCCAACAAATACATGGTTTGTCATTCTTATATATAATAAATGTGTACCACCTATCCCATTCTTGAACACCAAATCTCACTAGTAAGTGTATAATGTGTATTGGGTTTTCAAGAAAATTTTGGCAGCAGTTCCCCTCTGTTATCCAAGTACATATGTACTTAGGGAACAAACGGGGAAATGCTATCAGAATTTTCTTGAAAACCAAATACACATTATAAACTTACATCCTAAGTGAGATTAGGTGTTCAAGAACAGTCCCAAACCGGGGACTATCCAAGATTTACTCCTAATGAGTAAATCTTGGACGGGTTTCTAGGCCAACAAATACATGTGTTGTCATTCTTATATATAATAAATGTGTACCACCTATCCCATTATTGAACACCTAATCTCACTAGTAAGTGTATAATGTGTATTGGGTTTTCAAGAAAATTTTGGCAGCATTTCCCCACTGTTCTCCAAGTACATATGTACTTAGAGAACAAACGGGGAAATGGTACCGAAATTTTCTTGAAAACCCAATACACATTATACACTTACATCCTAAGTGAGATTAGGTGTTCAAGAACAGTCCCAAACTGGGGACTATCCAAGATTTACTCCTAATGAGTAAATCTTGGATGGGTTTCTAGGCTAATGAGTACATATCCACTACATGTATTTGCTCACTTACATTGCATCACTCACAATTAGAGAATTATTAAATAATAAATCAAGAATTCAATAGTTTCAAACATGCAATAATTCACAATTAGAGGGATAAGATTCACTTTGTACAAACATACATGGCATAATTCAGGCACAATAGCAGGTGTGGTCATTGACCCGATTCAACATTATAAGAATAATTTTAGAAGAGTAATAATATTTCCCAATTGAGAGTATATGAATTGTCCAACAATTGCAACAAGAGCAAGGTATTGTAAAAATTGTCTCATTATGGGAAAAATTAGTCATAATAATGCCCAATCATGTTTAAATCAAACAAAATATCACCTGGGTCTGAGAAAAAATTAATATCTCAAAGATTAATATCACCTACGCATGAAATTATGCTAGAATTAATATTATGTCTTCTACAGTCATTTAATCTAAAAAACCACTCCCTTTAAAAAATCAGCCACACAAATACACACAAATGTAGATGCATGTTCATCATCAAGATAATCATTACATACAAATGTAGATATCCGATTATAATTGAGAAATGTAGCACAAAATCAGCCAACATGGTCGTGCTACATAGCACGGCCGTGCTACATAGCACGGCCGTGCTACCAACACAGTTGTGCTGCCTAGCACGGTCGTGCCAACCTGCGATTTCACACAGTCGCGGAGCAGGGTACCTGCTTGAGGGCGGAGGAAGAAGACCAGAGCAGGTACCTTCAGTGGCATCAGCGGGGAGAGTAGCAGTAGAGAGCGGTGGCGGTGTGGGGAGAGCAGGCCGCTGGAGCAGGAGAGAAGGCCGGCAGTGTGGGGAGAGCATGCCACCAGAGCAGGAGAGAAGGTTGTCGGAGCAGTGAGATGGGGGCAGAGGGAAAGTGGCGGACGAGGTGGGAAGAGGACCAGCAAGCGAGCGGAGCAGTGCACGGCCGGAGCAAGCGGCGACGGAGGTGGGTGGAGAGGAGAAATCACCAGACCAAACCCTGGAGTAGTGCGAGAATGAATGAAATAGAGAAAGGGGAAGAGTCGGGCTCGCGCGGGTGTTGTTAAGTTAACAATAGGTGTCAGTTCTTAAATAAAACTGACACATAAAACTAAAGGTATCAGTTCTACAAACACATCGACAACTATTCTCAATGATAGTCGTCGGTTTTTACTAGACAAAACTGACGTCTATATACATATGCCGATTAAAAAAATTGTTCTTGATTAACGACCATAGTCATCGGTTTCTTTCGAAAACCGACACTCAAAGGGTGTGAAAATTTTCCCGGAAACAACGTTGAAAAACCCATAAGAGTCTGTCATTGTAGCAAAACCGATGACCAAAATGTGCCCAATTTCTATCTCACGAATAACCTTTCGTCGTCGGTTTAATAGTTAATAACCGACGCCATATGTCAAATTTTGGAGGTAATTTTTTTCACTGGAAATTTTGGATTTAGGGGTTAATTTTAGGCATCAGTTTATTATTAGGGAACCAACACTGAATAAAATAGATACCCTTGTCTGGTCGCCCTTCATATATAGATGTCGGTTTTTTATTAAACCAACACTTTAGGTTTTAGGTGTTGGTGTATCTATACAACCGACGCCTTTAAAAGTGACATTATAAGCCATATTTGTAATAGTGTTAGCTTCTATGCATAGCCTTCCATGATGATTCTTCTCTCACATGTAAAGATAATGTACATCCCCCAATTTAATTTTAACTCACATGAAATGATCCCCTTTTCTCACTCTTTCTATTCTAATCTTCATTACTAGGGTTTCTGAGTTGAGAGGAGGAAGAAATGGATTCAGTTGCTAGAGTTCGATTGGTTTTCTAAAAATTCATTGTTTGAACTATGTTTATAAGGTGCTTGTCACCTTAGGTGAGTATTTTTATCCCTACTATATATTTATTAATATTCAAATCCTAATTATATCTGGATAAAATAATTAGAAACCTTGCTTGTATCTGTATGTGATTGGATATTGATATGGAAAAATATTAGGGAATCAAATTATACTGATTTTGATTAGTCCTCATTGGATGGAACTTGCTAAATTCCTGATATATTGATTGATTTTTCATGGAGAATTATATAGATAGATTACTAGGCTACTTCATGTCAATGTTGTCTAAAAATCAGCCCAATGTGCGATATTCTTGGGAATTGAATTGATATGTCTAGAATCATAATTGTATTGCATTAGAATGAATGATATAAGTGTATTGTTGAATCTTACTAAAATTGGATATGATATATACATATGGATCATTATGAGGTGTTGATATTCCCTATTTAGTGTTTGGTTGACAGATTGAATCAAAGAGTCAATTAATCGATGTATACTTATGATTGATGAATGAAATATGTGAAAATGGAAACTAGTATTTCCATGTTTGTGAGTAACCCTAATGAACCCATGTGTATCATGATTGGATTACTAAATGATGAGATTCTTGTGATATGTTGAACTAAGGAATGACTTCATGAAAACCCTAAAATTTTATTATTAAGACTATTATGATTGATAAATGTAGAACGTATGTATAATTTTGTAAATGTGATGAAATGTTGAAGTGTAAGTAGTAATACTTGAATTGAATATGATGAGTCTTACTAATATGATCTAAGTATAATGCATCTATTTAATATAACTTATGAAATGATGAGTAAGCCTTCACATGAATCTGGGTCCTTTTATACAAGCTACATAACAATGAATTGTGAAGGATGATTAGAAATTATGGTGTAAGAAGATGAAATTGTGAAGGATGATTAGAAATTATGTGTAAGAAGATGAAACCTAAACCATTCTTTTAAGATAAAGTGAGTAGTATAATAAAGAATGATCATTGTTGATTATGGGAATGACATTATAAGTCAATGACATGGTACCCTTATCTAAATATAAGAAATGACAAAAAAATATTGAATGGTGATGGCAAGTTAAATATAAAACTGATGAAGTTATTATGATAAAGTCTTTAATCTTTTATTTTAATTAGATGTGGATTAACCCAAATTGAATGAAATATACTAAAATTGAACTTTGATGGATGTCAATGAGAGAGAAGCATTGTATATCAAGTTAATTAAGAATTATATATTCCAATAATGTAATGAACATGACATGATAGATGTTGAGATTAAAGAATATGAAATGAAGGAAAAAGATGAGAATTAGTAGACGAGTCTAAGAACCTAACTCTAACCCAAAAATGATGAGTGAGATGATGCTAATGAATATAATCTAAAATGAGGGATTAAGGAATGCATAGAACTATAGTTGAATTAAATTAAAAGATGAGGTTCAAGCATTTGACTTTGATTTACAAGAATGTACTATTGGATTGTGATTGTTTGATAGAATAGTTTAACTATAAGGATGGATGATTTCAATGGACTTCAAATGATATTTAGCATGTGTTGATGAGTAATTGTGTTGATGAGTAACCCTAACTAAAGAATGTGAAATAAAAGAGGAAGAGAACTAAGTGTGTTATGCATGTTTATGCATAAAATTTATTTGTATCTATTGATATTGGATGGAATAAGTATATGTTGTATGACAAATTTATTCTAAGTATGACTAATGATACAAGATACTCATATGCTTTTACTATTGCTAGTTCTAATGTCTCTATGAATATTTGTTGAGAACTGTGATATAGAGTGAACTGATAAGAAATATGTTGAGATTGAATTTAATATGTATTGATTACATTTAAGAAACCATGATGAGGGTACATTTTGCATAATGAGATTATGTCTAGGGTTGAAAGCCCATTGATGATGATAAAACCCTGATGGGGTAAATGTTGGACAATGAGATTGTGTCTTGAGCTGAAAACTCATTGATGATGAATGCTATGAGATGATGTGGAAGTGTAAAGAACTATATGTGTTGCAAATTACAAAATTGGTGTAATTCTTGTTTTAGTCATTGTCTTTCTTGATAATCTTAATATGTTTCATGTTATTTTAGTTACCTGAGAATATACATATGTGATATATGATGTTTTGAATTATTTTAAGATGAGTAGAAGAGATTAATAACAAGTGAAATGATGAAACATCTAGTTAGGTTCCCTAAACACCATGATTTTCCCCCGAGGCCCACACTGGGGAAACAAACAGATCTCCTTGTAGTAATCAATGAATTATGTGAAGGATTTACAAAATGTGGATCGAAACCTTAAAGGTTAGACCACCAAATTTAGGAGTGAGTCATCTGGAGTGGATCTAGCCCTAAATCCTTGCTGTGAAAGTCTATGTCTAGATGAAATAGACTCTAATGAAATGAAATAAGTGAAATATGAAAATATGAGAAATGTTGTGATATGTGATATACTATTTTGTTGGTTCCTATCTCATGTACCTAAGATGAGAAAGTGAGACTCTTTCAGCAACCCTGAGGTAGCCAGGGTTTATTGTTGATATCTTAGGTTGGCTAGCGAAACCTTAAGATAGTGACAGTGAGTAGTTAACATGAGAATCAGGTGTAGCCACTTCTAGTTGATGAGGTACAAGGCAAGTAATTTTAGGGCAAATGAATAAAAATGACAAGCCATATAGAACATAATTTGAATGTTTGTTACATTCCTTATACTTCTATATGATAATTTGCCATTATTGATTATGTTTCATGTTGTGGAAAACAATCATTTTGTTATAGAGATTATATGTTTCATATTTTGATCTATATTGTTGACAAGTATTGAATGTTGGGATTTATATCCACTTTAAATATGATTTAGATTGCTTGTCATTTGATAGTACTGCTTGGTGGACATGTCTTATGTGTACTTCATCTTCAGGACTACAAGATGTGTTCTTGTTCTAGATGGTGGGGTATCACAAAGATGATGTTATCGTTACTTGTTGATTTAGAATGTTTAGATCTTGACTTGTTATTCAATTGAAGGATCGATAACCTGAACTAAGGACCATCTACTAATTTGTTCATAGATATGCTCTAAATATATTTTAAAGTTGGACTTGGTTTAAGTGATTACCTTTATCTGTTTGATTAGACTACCATTGTAAATAGAATTTGACTAGAAGCTTGAACTATCTGCTAGGATTTTTGTTATCTGTAAGTTTTCTTAAAGTTTTCCATACTTAATCAAATGTCAATGCATGTATTCAGCTTGAGTGGGAGGTATCCACTCACTGGGGCTCTATATGAGTCTCATGAGGTTGTTTCAAATGTTTGTAGGTATTATTCTATCCAGCAGAGAGGTCCTGATAAAGAAGACATAAATAGAATAATCTAGATAGATTACATTGTCCATGTACACTCTCTTTCCCAATATGGGTAGTATACTGAATTTGTTGTTTCATGTATATGTATCAATTGTAAACTAAATTGCACATGAGCCATAAGATTTGATTCAATTTTTATGGAGTTGGATAAGATTTGTGTTATCTTATCATGAGATCTAAGATGTGACACTGGCTTGTGAAAATTGTGGAGAAAGAAAAAAAAGGAAAAAATTATTTGTGATTTTCATATATTCTTTTAATCACCTTTGTTAAGAATTCATTATTTTGTTTCATAATTTTAATTAGGTTTAGGTATTCTCGCTAATGGTTGGTAATTATGTTGATCAAAGGAGAGGTCCCAACATTGTCCTCTTCAATATTCTAGTCCATGCTCATCTTGGTAATGTTTTACACTGACAACTCTACTCCATTCTTATAGAGAGTTGTGTAGAGGTGGCATCATTAGGTGAAAGTACAATTGGAGTGATGCCTAGCTTGGCCAACACCATGTCTACATTGAGGTGAACGTGCACCTCTTTCTCTGGGTTAGGAGGGCATCTTTCTAATTCATGCAATTTGTTTTGCCTTTTAGCATTTGATTCATCAGGAGTTGCTAAAGTCCATGCCTTATACTTTTGCAAGTTGGTGGAGGTTTAGAAATTAATTTCTCTTCACAATTCATCATGTCCCTCCCTCAATGTGGGAATTTCTTTGGTCATATCATCTAAATCTCATTGGATCAAGGGCTCTAAAGGGGGGGGTGAATAGAGCTTCACAATTCTCACAAAAAGGATCAGACCACCAAATTATGTTAAGTGCAGAAACTTAAACAAATAGAAATTTGATGTCTTAACTATCAAGCATAGCAAGGATGAGAGACAAGGAAGAGTGTACACTTGGACAAGGTGATTTAGAGTGGTTCCACATCCTAACTAGGAGCAATGTTAGTCCACTATCTAGAGGTGGTTAATCTCTAGGATTTGCAATCGTGGTACTCTTATATTACATCATAATATTACAAGACAAAACCACATTCATCCAAGGGATTAGTACCTCAAGAAAGAATCTTAAACCTATAGAAGGAGCTTACCCACTTGAACCATGGAGTCTTCAGCCATCAACATGGACTTACCCACACCTTCTTCAAGTCTTCGGTCTTTAAGGGATTACCTATTCTTCTTGAGTGTCACCTTGCCTATCTCTTTCACTTGGAGATATGGAACACCATGCTTTCTTTAACCTTGAAGAACAACAACTCCTTCTCCTTCACTCAAAGAAGATCTTCAGCCTTTTCTTCAATAGGAAATGGGGTAGGAAGATGGATGTGGAGAGCTTTACATCAATATAGGGAGTATCTCTCATACAAGGAAACCTATCTCACTCATACTCATGAATTTGACTTGAATGTAGAGAGAGAAAGGGGCTCAAAGGGTTAGAACACTCCCAACTAAGCTAGCACCAAACATGTAGTGAATGAACAACCTTGGAATGAACTCCAACAGGTCCTATTTATAGATGAGGGTTCCCCTTTGAGTTGTGGGACACTTAGGGCCGAAATATAGCCGTTTTTTTCTCAAAGCAACGACTCTATTTCGATCAAATAGCTCACCAATGGTCACAATCACTTTTTCTACAAATTCCGTACAGTGCAATCGGTCGAGTTTCAATAAAGGTAACTCGACTAATAGAGTAAAAGACAAAGCCATTTTTCAAACCATCAGTCGAGTTTGTCATGAGGAAACTAGACCGACCAATGAAAATCAAATTGGTCAGTTACTCGATCGGTTGAGTTCTGTGAAACTGCAACTCAAATGATGCACTCTTCAGAGAATTGATCCAAGAGGATCGGTCGAGATTCAAACTCGATCGATTGACTGCATGTGATCAATTTTCTAAAGTGCATCAAAAGCGATTAAAACTTGATGTTTAGTGTCCCAATCAATTTTCTCATCTTATTTACAAGCCAATTCATCAATACAAGTGATTACAAAAATATTCTAAGGTCATTTACATGGATTTCCCAAACTACACACTTTTATAGCTTTTGGCTTGAACTTGAGCAAATTAGGGCTTTTGATTTTTGATCCTTTTCATGTACCTAACACCTAACATCAATATTGAATACACACATTAGATACATATGAATGGAATGGTTAAGTCATTATCAAAATAAGGACAATGTATAACCTCTAGGTCAACATTCTCCCCCTTTTTGACAATGACAAATCATTCCTCAAACATATTGAAAAGGATACAGAAGTTATACCTTTGCCTTGTGAATTAAGGGGATTCAAGATGTCAACAATGTGAATTGCTCCCCCTCAATCTATGTTTCCTCTAACCTGCATAGTTAGTCTTTCTAAACAAAGAAATATTAGCATACATGTATTATGTGGTCCTTTGCAAGTCACATGGTAAAACACTAAATGAACAAGAAAAGGATCTCATAAGAAATAATCAATAGTATAACCACGAATAATAATATGATTGATTTTTAAGACTTTGAAATTTCTCTCCCCCTTTTTACATTATGAAAAAGTAGGGGGTAGAAGAGCGTATATCTAGGTCTTCTCCAAAAATCAACTAGATATTCATACAGGCAATCTCATACCATATGTCAAACTGAGCCAAGAGAAACATACAATCTCAGTCATAATCCAAATATGGTGAGAAATGACACCAACTCATAATATATAACAAAGCAAAGAGCAAGAGTGCACATCACATATATTACAACTCAGATGCATGTTCTCATGAAATCAACTACAAGCAAGAAGTGATGAAAAACATAAGATAAAATAGTACATCTCAGATAATGTGCCCAGATGCTTCCTATACAAAATAGCCTAGAAAGATGTATATGATCAGCATACTAGAATAAAAGCTAAGAATCAAGCTAGACATCTAGACTATCTATATCCACAATGTCGTCATCATCAGCTCCAGGCTCGTAGTCCTCGTCTCCATCTGAGGGTGCAGCTTTAGTGCCTTCATCACCAGAATCGGCACCAAAACCATCACCATCATTAGAAGCATCCTTTCCATCACCGTCATTGTTAGTAGCCTCAGCATCATCATCCTGGTCAGGCATCTCCTCATCTGTAGGAGGACCAAAACCACGATCAGGACAACTAGCATTCTGCTCATCCCAAGTCATACCAAGAGTGTATAGCTCATTGGCCTGAGGAACGGATGGAGAAGAATCTCCAAGAGAGGCAAGCAGGGTGGCTAGGGGGCCATCAAGCATTGGGAGGAAGGCGGGAGTAGATCTACCAGTAGTGAAGGGTGGAGGATCGGTAGCAGCGGAAGGCTCGGGGGTAGGATAGTAATGATTGTATGCATATGAAGCATAATCACTACTCGGGAAGGGCTGGTAGGTGGGGTAGGGTTGTGCACATGATATGTTCATGGTAGACATGATGGAACATAGATCATGATGCAGGTGCTCTTAGACTTGTTGGTTTTATGCTTGTTGGTGCATCATGTAGCCCATAAGGGTTTCATTGGATACACAGAACGAAGCACGGCTAGGTCAAGGAGGAGGCTAAGGAGGTGGAGCTTGGGCAGAGGAGGCAGGGATTGCAGAGGGAGAAGCACCAGGTGTGGTGGAGGTAAACACGGGCAGAGACTTCTGAATTTTGGTTTCACTGATACATACACCCTTTCTGGCTAACTTGTAATGAAAGTCAGAAAAGAGTGATTTCTCAGTAGCAAACTGAAACAAACCATAGATCAGGGATGGATATGGAGGATGGGTGCCACCGGTGTTCTTACCAGTGTCAAAGAAGGTCATGTGATTTAGAATGTATCTGGCTCATTTGACACCGATATTCTCTAGGATGCAATACATAATGACAACAATGTTCTCTATAATATTTGTTTGATTTTTCTTCAGATGGATGTTGTAGTTGATCACTAAAGCCAAAATGTGTTTCCTGAGATCTAGGGATGAGGAAGGTAGGGTTCTCTTCTTCTTATATAGAACGTCAGGTTTCTTTAGTTAGCAATGAATGCCAGGAAGAGTAAGTTAATTCTGCTTGTAGAAACCTTTGGGATCCAAAAGATCAAAGTACTCGCCATAATTCTTGCGCCATGTATCATTTTCCTCATCTCCAGAAAAGAATACATTTAAAATATCCTCAGAGATTTGGAAATGTTTATCGACAATCATAGAGGTTAGGATTACTTGAGTATTCGGCGGGGGTACGAGGGAGTCATAGTTCCAATGCAAGTTATCGTAGAACTTGTGAACTACTTTTGTGCTAGACATCGAATTGAAAAAGCAATCACATTCGACAGCCAAGGTGAATAGGTGGTGGATGGCTAGCAACCTAGCTGCTTGGTCTATAACCGCCTGATGCCTAGGACTAGGCTCAAACAAGGTGCGAAAAGGGAAAGGACTCCTAGGAAAAAAATCCTTATACCTATTAACAACCTATATTGAGATAAAAGAGGTATCGTCAAAGGGAATCAAGTGATTAGATGAAGAAGACGAAGGATCATTGCTTGGGGCAAGTCGTTTTCTCCTATGTGAAGCCATGGAGGTGAAAAAGAAGAGGAGAAACAAACAAACACACCAAACAAACCTCAAAAACCATCCAAGCACCACCAAAGAGAAACTGGGGAGGTCTAGGTCACCCAAACTAGGTCGGGAAAGTTCTAGGAAGGGGAAGGTCAGGGTTGGGGGTGAGAGCTTAGGGTTAGAAGAATAAGAACCATTTGGCTATTCTCTAGTTGAGAGGGAGAATAGTCCGTCGAACCAAACGTAAGTTGGATTCAGCCCACTCATCAGTCGAGTTCTAAGAGTCAAAAACTCGACTGATTGGTCCTTTTTAGAACAGCTCTTGGCAACTGATTGGTCGAGTTTGTCCTAGGGAAACTCGATTGATGGTCAACTTGACCAAAAACCATCAAACTTAATTTCTAGCCATATGAATGCTAATTAAATTCATTTTTTTAGTTTTTTATGTACATTGAACATACTTAGGCACGTATCACTCATCATTGGGTACTATTTTTCTATAAAACCAAGAAATTCGAGAAATGCCCAAAAACAAGTGAAACTAAGCATGTCAACAAGAAAATTTAGCATATTTTAGCAATTTCAGTCAAGAAAGGTGAGTAAAGCATGAGCAAGACATATACGATAAAAGAAACTAGCTCGATGGCATGTCAATATCATCAAAAGAAATTATAAGCAATTTTGATCTAATAAAATTAAATTTCTCTCTAGCTAGAGGTTTAGTGAAAATGTCTGCCAACTGATTTTCCATGTCCACATGTGTGATATAAATATCCTTCTTGGCAATGTGATCACGAAGAAAGTGATGGAGAACCTCTACATATTTAGCTCTACTATGCAATATAGGATTATAAGAAAGATTGATTGCACCAGTATTATCATGATAGATAGGAGAAGCGTCAAAATGTATGTTAAAGTCTTTGATCATTTGCTTCATCCATAGGACCTAAGCACAACAACTCTCGGCTGCACTGTATTCATCCTTGATAGTTAATAATGCCACAGTGCACTATTTCTTGGAAAACCAAGACATCAAGCATGGTCCTAGAAGGAAGCAAGTGCCACTTGTGCACTTTCTAACAACCAAACAACCCGCATAATCTGCATCACTGTATGCTACAAGAGTAAAGTCCCTTGACTTAGGGTACCATAGACCAAAGTTTTGAGTTTTGGCTAAGTACCTCAAAATCCTCTTGACAACAATAAGATGTGATTTCCTAGGACTTGATTGCAAGTGAGCACACAAGCCAACACTAAACATAATATTAGGTCTAGAGGCAGTTAAATAAAGTAAACTTACAATCATACCTCTATAGAGCTTCTCATCTACCTTCTCACCTTCTTCATCTCTATCAAGTTTGGTGGTGTTGGACATGGGTGTGTCCATCGGCTTCATGTTCTCCATCCCAAAGTGTTTGAGTAGTTCACTGGTGTACTTGCTTTGGTTGATGAAGTTTCCATCTTTGGTTTGCTTGATTTGGAAGCCGAGGAAGAAAGTCAACTCACCAATCATGCTCATCTCGAACTCACTCTACATAAGAGAACTAAACTCCTGGAAAAGATCAAGATCAGTTCCTCCAGATATGATATTATCAACATAAATTTGAATAATAAGAAAATTGCTAGAAGTGTGTTTTAGAAATAAAGTAGAGTCGACTTTTCCCGTGACAACCATTGTCTTACAAAAAGTTCTTTAATTTCTTATACCAAGCTTGAGGTGCTTGCTTGATTCCATAGAGGGATTTTTGCAACAAATAAACATGATTAGGTAGCTTGTCATTTTCAAATCCCAGAGGTTGAGCAACAAATACTTGCTCCTCGATTGTACCATTCAAAAATGCACTTTTAACATCCATTTGATATAGCAAGAAATTTTTGTAACTAGCAAAGGCAAGTAGCATTCTAATAGATTCAAGTCTAGCAACTGAAGCATAAGTTTCATCAAAATCAATACCTTCCTATTAGTTGTAGCCTTGTGCTACTAGCCAAGCTTTGTTCCTTACCACCTTATCATTCTCGTCAAGCTTGTTGTGGTAGACCCACTTGGTGTCAATGATTTTTCAGTCACTTGGTCTTGGCACTAGAGTCCAGACTCGATTCTTCTCGAATTTCTCTAGTTCCTCCTGCATGGCTAGGATCCACTCATCATCTCCAAGAGCTTCCTTGATGTTCTTAGGCTCCATCTATGAGATGAAGGCACTATCTTCTTGTTCTTTGTTATAGGAAGCTCGTGTCTTCACTCTCTCAAATGGGATGCCAATTATTAGCTCTTTGGGATGATTCTTTACAAAGCGAGGACTGGGATCCTTCTTCTCTTCATTTTCTACTTCAATCACCTACTTACCTTTGTTGTCAATGTTGAGGTCTTTCAAGATAGGACTTGAGTCATCTGCAACATCATTATCAACAACATTCTTGCCAACAACAGGGTTAGTTTCAATAAACTTGACATTAATAGATTCTTCAATTTTAGACAATTCAATATTGAAAACTCTATAAGCCCTGCTTGTAGTGCTATAGCCTAGGAAGAAAGCCTTCTATGATTTTAGATCAAACTTGTCCAGAGAATCCTTTGTGTTTAAAATAAAACAAGGACATCCAAAAACATGAAAGAAACTAATGGATGGCTTTCTACCATGCTATAACTCATAGGGGGTTTTCTTCAAAGAAGGATGTGTAAAAACTCAGTTCTGCACAAAACAAGCGGTGCTAACGGCTTCGGCCAAAAACTTCTTATGAATGTCATATTCAAGAAGCATGGTCCTAGCCATCCCCTGTAGTGCTCTATTCTTTCTCTCTAGTACCCCATTTTGTTGAGGTGTACAAGGAGAAGAGAAATTGTGCGAGTAACCAGATTTTTCACAAAAACACTCAAAAAGATCATTTTTGAACTCTCCACCATGGTCACTACGGATAGAAACAATCTGGCAAGAAACTTCGTTTTCAACTCATTTACAAAAGATCGAGAAAATATCAAGAGTATCACTTTTTGAAATGAAAAAGAAGGTCCAAGTATAATGAGAGAAGTCATCGACAATCACAAGACAATACTTGGAACCACAAAGCATTTGAGTTCGCATAGGTCCAAAGCATTTGGGTTCTCATAGGTCCGAATAGATCAATATGAAGAAGCTCAAGAGCTCTTTTTGAACTAAGGACTCGTTTGGATTTGAAGTAGAATCTAGTTTGCTTGCCTTGTGTACAACATTGGCATTCCTCATCCCTTTCCAAATCCAATTTGGGAAGTCCCCAAACCAATTCCTTTTTGCTCAATTTCTTCATTTGATGCATGTTCACATGACCCAACTGGAGATGCCAAAGAGAAATATCATTTTTATCCACAACCAAGCATCTATCAAATATGGGCTTTAGAGCATCAAGCACAATAACATAAAGATTACCATTTCTAGTTCCCTTATATATGACATTGTAAGTAAGGAAATCTAGAAGTAAACATTCTAAAGAAGTAAATAGGAAAATATATCCATTATCACAAAGTTGACTTACACTTATCAAGTTGTGATGTAGGCCATCAACAAGCAAAACATTTTTAATACAAAGATCGTTGCCTACATCACCCTCACCTATCACCTTACCCTTTTTGTTGTCCCCGAAGGTCACTGATCCTCCTTTCTTTTTCATGAATTTGTTGAAATGGTTGATTTCACCTGTCATATGTTTTCAGCAGCCACTATCAACAATCCACCTTCTTTCGACCTGCATGAAAGAAGGATGTCGGTACCCAAATCAAACTTTGGGATCTAGGGTTAGCTTGGGGACCCATTTCATCTTTGGGTTGGTCCCCTTTGGCTTGTAAGGACAATAAGTAGAGTAATCATCATCGCATTTACAATGAACAGATACCATTGGGTTCTTAGAGCCAAAAGTCTCTCCATGGAAGATAGGAGGTTCCACACTCTTCATCTTACCCTTACTCTTGTTCTTGTTCTTACCCTTGGGAGGATTCCCATCATATCCTAAACCATTAGTACCAATTTGTTTGGTAGAGTGTTCTAGGATAGCATTAAGGGATTTCTTTCCCGTAAGAATCATTTGCAAAGAGGCTCTTAACTTAGCATTATCATCACTAAGGTTAATGACAATAGAAGATAAACTAGCAAGATCATCTCTAGCATGCAATAGGTCGGCCTCTAAATAGAGGGCTTTAGTATGAAAAGAATCATGTTCTAAAACAGTGCTAGCTACCTATTTACTTTGCAAAATAGGTCTAGATAAAAGATCATTAACTTGAGCAAGCAACTTAGCATTTTTAGATTTAAGCAAAAGAATTTCCTTTTTATAAGCATGAGTTTCTTGCTTCCCAGCTTCATCAATGAGATTAACTTATACATTTTCAGTTTTAAGAACTTCTATCTCATCTTGGCATCTTTTGGTTATCATTTGTAAGATATGTAATAGTCTTAATATAGACACCATTCTCAACCTCTATTCCATTATATTGGAGCTCAAGGTCAAGAAATTTCCCTTGCAAATAATTTATGCTATCAAGGAGAAGTTTTTCATTTTTATCAAGAATCTCAATTTTAGCATAAAGAGCATCTATTATCTTGCCTAACCTTTTCCTTTTAGATTTGCATTTAGTAAAAGATGACCGGCAATCATTAAGCATATCAATAAGAGTTTCCTTAGACAACTCATGCAAATTGACTTCACTTACCTCACTTACCTCACCTACATATTCACTTGTAGAGGCCATGAGAGAAAGGTGACATTCTCCATCTTCAGAGCTTGAAGAGCTTGAGGAAGACTCCTCCCAAGCTTCATGAGCTACATCTTTACTTCTTTTTTCTTTCTTCTCCTTTCTCTTGTATTTGCCTTCTCTCTTATACTCGTTGTTTTTCTTATGGCTACTCTTGTGATGGCTCTTCTTAGCCTTGGGGAAGTCACTCTTGTAATGGCCCTTTTGGCCACACTCATAGTATCTAGGAGTTGATGAAGAAGGCTTCCCCTTGAAGTGTTTGCACTTGGAGTAGTTAGCTTCATGCTCATTCGGGCCTTCATCTTCACTTGAGGAAGGAGCATGGGACTTGAGAGCAAGTTGTTGTCGAACTATCTCTTCAATTTGAGCTTTGAAGGTTGTGTCTGTGATCTTCTTGGACTCCTTTTCTTCTCTCTTTTCTTCTTCTTCTTTCTTATCAAGCCTTGGTTCATGGGCTTGAAGGTTGCCAACCTGCTCCTCGGTTGACAATTCACTAAGCTTGTACACTTCTTCACTGGATGTAACCTTGGGCTCCCATCTCTTTGGAAGAGATATTAAGATCTTGGAATTGATAGTGCCTTTGTCCATCACACTACCAAGGGCTGCAAATCCATTGATGATGACATTAGGTCTAGGATCAAGGGACAAGGTGACCCACTTATGGCAAAAAATTATGGTTGGATACATGTGTGTTGGATTTCTCTCTCTTGCTGGGGAGATTTTATGAAAGAAAAACTCACAGAAAAAGGAATATCAAGGGGAAAGATTGAGCTTAATGTACATATCATCCACTCTTTCATTCTTACCCATCTTGAAGTTCTCAAGAAGACCACCAGGCATGTACATCTTGGCTTCCTTCACTTGCTTCATTTGGGCTTCCATCCATGTGGAGATTTCCCCTTTTGGATCTTCATACTTGAGGTGCACCACCTTCCACATCTCATAGCTCACACCTTGGAGGTAGAACTGCATTATTCTCTTCCAATGGAGGAAGTTGGTGTCATCAAAGACCGGAGGTCACATGGAGAAGCTTCCTTCCAAGTTGAGGGAACCAAGTGCTAAATCACCCATCTTATCCTACTTGTAGAAGTAACTTGGAGAATACTTTCTCTAATACCACTTGTTGGATCAAGAGCTCTAGGGGGGGTGAATAGAGATTCACAATTCTCACAAAAAGGATTAGACCACCAAATTGTATTAAGTGTATAAACTTAAACAAATAGCAATTTGGTGTCTTAACTAGAAAGCATAGCAAGGATGAGAGACAAGGAAGAGCATGCACTTGGATAAGGTGGTTTAGAGTGGTTCCACGTCCTAACTAGGAGCAATGTCAGTCCACTACCTAGAGGTGGTTAATCTCTAGGATTTGAAATCATGGTACTCTTATATTCCATCATAATATTACAAGACAAAACCACATTCATCCAAGGGCTTAGTACCTCAAGAAAGAATATTCAACCTATAGAAGGAGCTTACCCACTTGAACCATGGAGTCTTTAGCCATCAACATGGACTTACCCACTCCTTCTTCAAGTCTTCATCCTTCAAGGGATTACCTATTCTTCTTGAGCATCGTCTTGCCTATCTCCTTCACTGGGAGATATGGAACACCATGCTTTCTTCAACCTTGAAGAACAACAACTCCTTCTCCTTCACTCAGAGAAGATCTTCAGCCTTTTCTTCAATAGGAAAGGGGGTAGGAAGATGGAGGTGGAGAGATTTACATCAATACAAGGAGTATCTCTCATACAAGGAAACCTATCTCACTCATACTCATGAATTTGACTTGACGGTAGAGAGAGAAAGAGACTCAAAGGGTTAGAACACTCTCAAATAAGCTAGAGCCAAGCATGTAGTGAATGAGAAACTTTGGAATGAACTCCAAGAGGTCCTATTTATAGCCGAGGGTGCCCCTTTGAGTTGTGGGACACTTAGGGCCAAAATATAGCCATTTTTTCTCAAAGTAACGACTCTATTTTCGATCAAATAGCTCACCAACGGTCACAATCACTTTTTCTACAAATTCCATATAGTGCAATCGGTCGAGTTTCAATAAAGGTAACTCGACCGATAGAGTAAAAGACAAAGACGATTTTCAAGCCCACGGCCGATTTTGTCGTGAGGAAACTCGACCGACAAATGAAAATCATATTGGTCAGTTACTCGATTCATCGAGTTCTGTGAAACCACAACTCGATCGATGCACTCTTTAGAGAATTGATCCAAGAGGATCGGTCGAGATTCAAATTCGGCCGATTGACTGCCTGTGATCAATTTTCTAAAGTGCATCAAAAGTGATTAAAACTTGGTGTTTGGTGTCCCAATGAATTTTCTCATCTTATTTACAAGCCAATTCATCAATATAAGTGATTACAAAAATATTCTAAGGTCATTTACATGGATTTCCCAAACAACACACTTTTATAGCTTTTGGCTTGAACTTGAGCAAATTAGGGCTTTTGATTTTTGATCCTTTTCATATACCTAACACTTGAAATCAATCTTGAATACACACATTAGATACATATGAATGGAATGGTTAAGTCATTATCAAAATGTGGACAATGTATAACCTCTAGGTCAACAAATCCTCCATAACCTTCCGTTTATTCACTGCCATTACCTACATTTCTTGTGGCAAGATCACCAAGGGTCAGATGTTCATTGTAACCTCCTTCACCTATGTCTTTAGTGATTATACATCTAATGTTAAGTTACAAATGTTAAGAACAGAGTTAGAATCAATCTCACACAAGATGTCTATATCATGTCAAGTCTCCATGAACTTTTTCATGGAAGGGGTTTCCTTGCTTGTAGAAATAGGGGGGCATGAGCTCAAGCATTGTCTGGGCTTCTCTCTCAATGGTGAGTGGAAATGGTTCCCTTCTTGGTTTTGGCACAGATTTCTCTATGTTCCCCTTTCTAATGAGGTGTGTTCCTTGTTTGTAGGTCATATATATATATATATATATATATATATATATATATATATATATATATATATATATATATATATATATATATATATATATATATATACATATATATATATGTATGTATATATGTATATATATACATATATACACGCACACATATATATCCATATATACACACACATATATAGGGTAGCGATCCAGTGAGAAACATCCTACGATGAGAGCATGAGAGGCATTTGAATAACTACAAATTGGGAGTTGTTTTTAAAAATTCAACCATATAGATGGAAAAAGCATCATTTCATTTACCTTCTCAAAACAAATCCTTGCAATCAAACATTATTTACATGGCCATATATACAATATACACTTTTTACATCCAACGGTTAGCCTAAAATTCAATATAGAGCGTCGAAAAGTATTTTGTTGTTGTGAATGATCTACAAATTGGATGGTGATAACATTTTCTAGGAAGGTAAATATTAATATATACTTGTAATCTATATGGTTGTATTATGAAAAATTTATCTATATGGAGAGTTATTCAAATGCCTCTCATGCTCCCACAAGATATGTTTCTCACTGGATTGTTTCCATATATATATATATAGATATATATATATATATATATATATATATATATATATATATATATATATAAATATATATATATATACATAGATATATACATATATATACATACATTGATATATACATACATATATACATACATATATATACATATATATATACATGTATATATATATGTATATGTATATATATGTATATATCTATATATATATGTATATATCTATATATATATATATGTATATATATGTATATATATGTATATATATATGTATATATATATATATATATATATATATTAATTTATAATATTGCATGATGTGACACCAGAGTTGTAGCTATGGAGGATAATGAGATCTTCTCCCTTTCTGAATGAGATTCTTATGATGGTTGACATCTTAGGTGGGGTGGCTAACGACATCATCATAGGATGTTCAACGTTTATTGTATTTTTAGGCTAGGGTGTAGAGAGCTTTTCCATTTTAGGTCTCGCAGTTGTCTTCTTGTGAAGTAAAACTATGAACATTTGTTTCATCGTGGGTTATGTAGGTTTATCCTCTTTTCTATTGGTAATTTTCTCTATAGAAGGCTCACTTAACTAAGGCAGATGGGTTTATCCCAATATCATCTTCAAGACATACTCTATTGAAAAAAGAAGCTTATCACAATCATATGTACTCATCTCTAGAAGAGGCAACATGTTCTTTGATTTTTGGAATCTATAAAATTATTTGTTTTCCTTCCTGGTCAAAACATTTTTTAATGTTAGATATTTGGCATCCACAAATCTTTCTCAACTAGATGGGGTGAAATGTAATGGATCCTTTAGGTATCCCATTTTGTATGTGATATATGTCACGAGGACCCCCATGCAAAAATCTTGTGGGCCTTCAAGACCTTCTGCTGATGCAAGCGTGTTAGCCAAAATTTTCCCAATATTTACCAACTTCCTATCTAGAATTCTCCATAGGATGTGGAGGTTCATCCTCGTCATATGGTCAATGTCTAACCTGGTGAAGATTGCATTAGTGATTGTCTTGTGAATTATGCACATAAGACTTGCATTCATCTAGGAAGCCTTAGACTATTCTAAATTGGGTTTTTCTTCTCCAAAAAGTTGTTCCCATGTCTTGTCAATTGAGAAACCTCAGAATTTTCTAGCAGATTTTGCCTTATTCGCAAGTTCAACATACTGTTTTGTGTCACTAAAAATTGAGTTCAGCCATTTCATAGTCAGTGTAGTCAATTTTTATTATCCACATAGCCAATTTGAAACTCCCTCCATGGTCCTCATCCTCTTCTTCTAAAATTGGCATTTAATTTTATTAAATATATGAACTTTAAGGTGAGTTCTTCATTAGAAATTTGATTGTTGAAAATTATGTTGTCTATAATGACATTGTTAAGATGTTCTTTCACCCTTTTGTACACTTCCAGTTTGATCAGCGTGTCTACACAACCATGTTTGGTTGCTTTGAAAGTCTTCCAACACATTAATTCCTTCCAACTTTCCATATGGGCATTGTCCTAGGGAATGAAATAATTGTCTAGTTGTTCTAAGGGTTAATTAGTTGGTTCTTTTATTGTGCTTTTCTCAATGCATTATGGCATAATTTCATTTCTTCTTGCACTTGTCCCTATCTCTCCCTATTTTACTCCTTGTCTTCTCCCTTTGTCTGTCATGTTTGCATCCTTTTTTCTACCATTAGGAAAGGGATGAAGTACCTTCCTCTTCTTTGATTGTCTAGTCTCCTTGGAAGGAACATATTCAGAGGTTTTAGTACCTCCTAATTCTACTACATTTGATGACTCATCCATGATTGGTTCCTATAAGCACTTCATTCTATCTGCTTCATACATTTCCTTTCTACTTTTAGGGGTAGGGTCCCCATGAATTTTTTGGTATTTGAAGGTTTCATCTTTCAACTTTCCACCTTGTCCATACATTCCTTTTGCATTTTATCTTGAATTGCATCTATATCCTTCATCCTCAAGGATAGTTCAAGTGATAGATGTGGCCTTGGAGAGTTTGTGTTATCTGTCGTTTAAACTAATTGTGATGAAGATATAACATATATCTCGCACAATTGTTGGATCATGAAGTTATATTGGCAAAAAGTGAGAGTCCTATGATTAAGAATATACCTAGTAAGTGGATTTCTAACCTAAGTAAATGCGACAACAAAAAATGAATGTCAGATCAAGTGTTGAAACACGACGGTTTTTAGATTGTACCTTATGAATGTTCGAGAATGATAAAAAACCAATGGAAATGGGAGGTGCTAGAAATCAATGGTTTTAATGGTTTACAACATTTAGAGACTTAAGGAGGTGGTTCTTTAGGAATATAATGGAAAATATGCTATACATATTGAAGGTTTGTAAGGTGAGTTGGTACATGAGGATTGATGTTCTTGGAAACTGATGGTTTTAAAAATTGAGATTGTGAGGGCTAGAAGTCAAAGGTTTTGATAGTATTCCTTCTGAAGGTAGTTTAGATAGGGAGGGGCATAAACCAAAGGTTGGGAGAAAATGTATGTTAGGGATTTGAAACTTAGGAAAGACAAAATAGAAGAAACTGAAGGTTTAGGAGTCATCAAACCAACAATGTCTAGTATAGAAATGTTGGAAGATCAAAACTTGATCAAGCTCAAAGGTGGGGAAGGAAAGCCATATAAGAGAGATAAACTTACTTTCTTACAAGAATAAGATGGAGGTTTCATGACTTTTGGTCCACACTTCTTGTCATCCCATAGTCATGTTTCCTTATTCATTGAAGAAGATGACCACTTTGGCTTCTTCTTTAGTAGTTACTCCATCAACTCGGCAGAGGGCTTACTACAGCATGGAAATAAAGGTGGGTGTCATGAGCAAGATATTAGAGGTCAGACATCTTTTGTATATGTTCAGATCTAGTCTTTTAGCAAGATGTGTTGATTTTTTATGATGGAGGTCCAAGGACAAGGATTGAAGGTTTCATTTTTCATAACTGACAAGGGTAGGTGGTTGCTATTAGGATTTCTTTAATCATAATAATTCTATAAGTTAGAGTTTAGTGTGTAGGTGTGTTGCTCATACTCTTATTAGTTTTATTCTTTTAGTTCTATTATAGATATGGGCCTTACCAAGACTTAACTTATCATTTATGTCATCCAGGGATAGGAACCATTTGTTGATGGTTTTTGTGGGTGACACCTTATAAAGGTGGAGATTGATGGTATGGTGGCTCACGCCTAGAGAAAGCTATGAAAGAAATATCCTTCTAATAGTTGATAAAGTTATAAAATTGATGGTTTGCCTTCTCCCACACTCCATGAGAAAAAATTGATGGAAGAATAGATATCAATCGATGGTTCACTAGTGTGACAACCAAAGGAAAATTTTCTAGTTGGCACTTGTCAAGTAATCCAAGAAATATAACCCAATTTCATCAACTAAAATTAATCATTTATACACTAAACTTAGAAAAATAAAGTTTTCATTCAAAAAATGAACAAGGTTATAAAATTAGCGAAAATAAAAGCATACTTAGATTGAATTCAAAGAATAAATTAGTAGAGATAATAATGAAAATAGTATAGGGGTTTAGAAAGACTTGGGTTGCCTCCTAATTAGTGCTAATTCATAGTCTTTAGCTTTATTGTCTCTATGATCTCCACAATCATGGATCAGTGGTTCATCAAGCTGTAGTTCAGGTCATTAGGTGAATGCTTCATCTTTGTAGTATCATTGTGCTCTATGACCATTAATGGGAAATATTCCTAATTTTTCACTAGATAATCCCATCATCTCATATGGATATGTATTTTTGACTATATACGGGCATGACCATCTTGACCTCAACTTTCTAGGGAAAATAAGATGTTAGAATTTAATAGGAGAACTTTATATCCTTCATTAACATCATTTCTCTTTTGGTGTTCATCATGCCACATCTTGGTACTTTGCTTGCAAATATAAGCAAGTTGTAGGCGTGCAGCCTTAGCTACCCAAGTTCCTAAAGCTGTAAGAATATTTTCTTTCCTACCATATTTGGGTCCATGTTAAGGAACTTAATTGCCTAAAAAGCTTTTTCTCAAGATCCATAGTAAGATGGAATGCCTTTCCATAGATCAACCTATAAGGAAAAGACACTATAGGTGTCTTATAAGCACTTCCATATGCTCACAAAGAATCATCCATCTTCATTTCCCAATCATGTCTCTTCTTGCTGACAAGTTTTTTGTGAATTTGCCTAATTTATCTATTCAAGACTATGACCTATCCAGACATATGTGAAAGGTATGGTGTGGGGACCTTATGTTTCACTCCATACTTCCTCAAGAGTGCTTGAAACTATCTTTCCATAAAGTGAGATCTAGCATCACTAATGACAGTCCTTGGAACATCATATCTCAAAACTATGGTCTTTTCAAAGAGCTTCATTATGGCCCTTGAATCACAAGTAGGGGTCAATACAACTTCCTCCCACTTGGATACATAATCAATGGCAAATAACATGTATTGGTTGCTACATGGTGAGGGGAAAGGTCCCACATAATTGATCCCCCATACATCAAAGATTTTCATTCCTACCCAGTCAGATAGAGACATTTTCCTCCTCAATATATTTCCCATTCTTTGGCATTTATTGCAAGACTTCACATAAGCTTGAGCATCCTTAAACAAGGTTTTCCAGTAAAACCCTAATAGAAGAATATTTCTGGTGGTCCTATTTCCACCTAAATTCCCACCATAAGGTGAAGCATTCCATTCATGTAGAATTTGAAGCATCGCTTTCTCAGGTGTACACTTCTTGTAGATATTGTTAGAAAATTTCCTAAACAACAAGGAATCATCCCAATAATATTTCTTGACATCAGATAAGAGTTTCTACTTTTTTTCATAGGTGATGTTTGGAGGGAGTTGTTGACAGGCTAGATAATTACATATGTTGGCATACCAAGGTACAACAGGATCTACGATCTTGGCCATCATAAGAGCTTTATATAGGTAGCAATCATTTTTAAGTATCAAGTGATACTATTCTAGTTGTATCATTGATAAGTGGTATGTTACAATGTTCTCTGGCCCTTTCTTATCTCTAATTTCATTCAATAGCCTAGGTTTCATGTCCTTTTTCATCATTAAGTACTTAACTGCTCCATGGTTCGTATATACAACAACCTTAAAACCTATTAGATATGATAGAAGATTGTCTATATGAATATAATTTAACCATCATCTCTTTCTTAGTGGTTGTGTAGTTAACCTGGACCTCTCTTGGGATTTTTCTCACATAATATATGACAAATATTTTATTGTCGTTCTTCTTCTCTAAGACAACACCCATATAATTGTCACACATCAGCTCAAATGCGAGATCCTAATTTGGTGCTTGAATTGTTGGAGTTGTAGTAAGAGAATCATTTAAGGTATTTTAGGCATTTCGACAATTCTCATTATAGTAAAAAAAATAATGTATTTCACCATAAGGTTTGATAAAGGTTTCAATATCTTGGAAAAATCTTTTATATATCTTCTATAGTATCCAATGTGTACCAAGATGCTTATCACTCCCGTGATAGACTTGGGAGGTGGTAGTTTTGTTATAGCCTCAACTTTTCTAAGGTCAACCTTTGAATACTTTTTTTAAAATTGTGTGTCTTAGAACAATAACCTCTTGCCCCATGAAATGACGCTTCTCCCAATTAAGTACAAGATGCTCCTCTCTACATCATTTCAAAACAAGGGAAATATTCCTCAAATAGTTTATGAAAGACGTACATGAATAGAAAAGACATCCATAAAAACTTGCATTATATACTCTAAAAAGTTAGAGAAGATCATTTCCATGCACCTTTGAAAAGTCACAAGTGTGTTTCATAGGCTGAAAAGTGTGTGCCTGGAAGTGTATGTACCATTTAAATAAGTGAAAGTAGTCTTTTCCCAATCATCGGGGTGTATCAGAACTTGATAAAAAAATAGAATATGCATCTACATAATAGAAGTAAAAATGATCAGATAGATGATCTAGCACTTGGTCTATGAAGGGGAGGGAAATTGGTCCTTGTGTTGTTGCATTCTCTTCTTGTAGTCAATACACATCTACCATCCCCTAAAAATTCTAGTTGATATTTTTTTGCCATTATCTTCATTGAACATTGTCATAGATTCCTCATCAGTAGGTGTCCTCCTGACAGAGGAAAATTTAACTATATCTAAAATAGATTCTTCTTCAACTTTAACTATCACTTTCCTCAATTTCCGCTTAATCAAGAAGTTCAACAACCTCAAAATCTTCAAGATTTGGACTCTAGTCAGTTAAAGCTCTCATTAATAGATCAACAATGGCATTTTGTTATTGTATCTCTTAGTGAAGTTGGTTGTAGTTGTACATGAAGTAAATTGATCTGAATAGGCAATGCCTTTTCATAGAGTCTTGAACCTTGAAGTCAATGTGATTATTTTTTACCTTAATGATGATGATACTAGCCTCAACATCTATTAAGTCTCTCCCTATAGAAAGGAAAATTCTTCTAGAAATTAGAGGATAATCTGGGTCTTCCACCATATCACTAACAACGGTATCACATGGACTAGAATATTCAACTTGAGTGGGAACATCTTCCACAAAACCATTAGGTTTAGTGAAAGTATGATCATCTAGTTAAATATGCATCCCACTCTTCTTGATTTCAGTAAGACCAAGCTTTTGGGCAAGAGTGAGAGGCACTAAACTTATGTTGGCCCCCAATCAGTGAGTCCTTTCCTTTCTTTATAATCCCCTACATTGAATGGGATAGTGAATGCATTCATATCTTTTTACTTTGTTGGCACCTTGGCTTGAATGAAGGAACCAAACAATTGAGAAGTATAAAAATTCTACTTCATTGCCACGCCTTCTTTTTTTGTCAGATCTTTGAAAAGTTTGGTGTAAATTGACATATACTCTATGTCATCCCTAAAGGAATGTCTAGATAAACCTTCTCTACTACCTTGATAAACTTCTTGTGCCACTTCATCATATGAGCCTTGATGAGATTCTATAGAAAAGGGATTATCATAGCATAAGGGTCTCTGTTAGCAATTGCTTCTATAGTAGAATCAAGTTGCTTTTCTTTAACTGGTTTCTTTCCCTTGGCGTTTTTTTTTACTTTTCCTTTTCAAGAACAACTACATGTCTAGGTTCCTGTTCAATCTCAACTATCTCAGGCTGGGACTCAGGAATGGTAAAACTCTCTTGATGGACTTTAGGTGACTAATTCTTCAAGATAGTACCTTACCTTAGTGTGGCCATATTTGCAGTTTTGTGTCTTCTAGGATTTTGCTCGATTTTAGATGAAATCATTGCAGGTGGATTATTTATAAAGGTCAGACATATATGTGAGTTGTTGGTGAATCATTTTGTTATGAGTTTGTAGATTATATATGTTTCCAATAATGCATCTCATTTGGGCTTGTATCATACTCGACGTGTTGTTGTTGCTGATTGCATTTGGATTCAATTTGTTGTTGATGTCTTCTTACTTTTTTACAAAGGCAAACATCTTAGAAATTAAGTTTGGCTATGTCTAGTTTTGTTTTGATCTTAATTTTACCCTTGGTTATGTCCTTGATTGTGTTCTTGGCCTTGAAAGTGTTCATGTTCTATTGATAAGTAGTGTTGCGAGTGACCCAGATGGCCCACCGGCTCTCCCAAAGCTAGGTGGCCTTAGGGGTGAATTGTTAGGAATGTTCAGTTGGTGAGAGTTTTCTACATCATTCTTGTTGTCATAAGAAAATATGAGACTAGAAAGCTTGTAAAAGTCGGCATAAGAGACATTCTTGGTTGACCCATCCTAGTTATCCTCTTCTTGATGAGTGTAGATGCAATAATTAGTGCCATGGCCATTCTTTCCACATGTTACACCGTTCATCGCGATTTCAACATGATTCTTTCCTTTGTATCTGATTTCCTTTATAGTGTGGACATATGTAGCTATCTTTTCAATTTTTTCTATAAGGAGCTTTGAGTTCCTTTGAATCAGTGGGCAGTCCCCAGAGCAAAGACTATATTGTTGCTCCTCTTTCAAATCTTAAACTATCTTGCAAGAGGGCCATGTTATTGACTATCTCCTTTGATTTTTTTGGGTTATACCCCATGAAGTCACTTCCTACATCAGTGTTGAGGGATGTTCTCTCACTAGTGTTTAACCTGTTGTAGAAGGTAGTCACTAGGTATCCCTCATCAAAGTTATGATTAGGGAAATCTCATTGATACTCCTCAAATCTTTCCCAAGATTCACTCAGGTTCTCACTGGGTTTTACCCATGTAGATAGTGATTCTAGTAATGTAGTGGATGGTTTTCACAATAGGGTAGAACTTGGTGATGAAGGAATCGGCTAGGGGTTCCCAACCTTCAAGACTCTTATCCTTCAGAGCTAGATACCATGCCAGCACCTTGTCCCTCAAAGAAAACTTGAAAGACTTGCAATAAATCACCTCCTAGGAAACTCTTTAATCTTGAGGGTGTCATTAAATGTTTTTGAAGGCATCCTTGTGGTGATATGGGTTATTTTCAATTAAGTTCCTTTAAAAAGTTCATTGTTGAACAATATTCAGAAAAGCATGCTTCAACTCAAAGTTAGCTATGTTGAAGTGGGGAAGGACAACTAGTTGTCTTGTCTTGTTGGCATGCGTGGCAGACATGAACCTGAGGATGGGATGGCACTGTCAACCATCCTACATGCGGTGCCTCTAGATAGGATGTAAATTCTAGCCATGAAGGATACAACAAATTAGGTGTGGGATGTTGTTAAGATGATTCACATGGGTGTCGATTGCGTCCATGAGGTGACTGCACAAAATCTATGCAAGGAGCTTGAAGACATCCAATTCAAGGAAGGGGAGTCAGTCGATGATTTCTATATGAGGATCATGGGACTTGTAAACAATCTTCATATCCTAGGAGATGTGGTAGAAGAAGAAAAAGTAGTAAAAAAATTCCTATCTATCATGCCATATAGGTACACCTAGGTGGTAATTTTGATCGATATGTTTCTCTATCTTAGCACTTTCTTGCTCAAAGATCTCAATGGATGGCTTTGATCTATTAAGCAGTGCTACTTGTGTGATGACTCTGGAGGGACATGCTACTCCAGTGGGCACCTAATCCTTACCGAGGAGGAGTGGCTCACATGTGTTAAGAGGAGGGAGCATGGTGAGAGCTTCTTTGTAAGTGACGACGGGGGTGGTAGGAGTGGCAGCAACAGTCATCGAGGCAGGCCATGTGGTTGTGGTCATGGCAAGGGAAGGCAAGACACCAAGGATGGTGGCACATCCAATGCACATCATGACATGTCACAAGTCCAATGCGACAACTACGATAAGTATGGGAACTACTCCAAAGATTGTCGCAAGCCCTGATGCGAGTACAAGGAAGAGGCGCACCTAGCATGCACACATAATGGCACACTAGTTCTAATGATGGTTGAGCCTTGTGAGCTGACCCATGTGACCGGCCTAAATCGCACGTCCTAAAATTGGAGGCGGATTTGAAGTAGTCAGACTTTTACATTTATAACCTGAAACCTTCTAGGCCCCCACAACTTTGTTTACAGGGTCGAAGTAGATATACGGGGTCGAACACAAGGACAAGGGTGGTAGTGTTGAGAACACGGAATCGACACGCTACACTCCGGCAAGGGTAAAGAGATGGTAAAATTCCCAACGGGAACAGCAGGATAAGGTCGATAAAACAAAAGAAATCTATCTCCAACTGGAGCTATGAGGAAAATTAAGGTTTTAAGCATTTATCAGTTTTTAGGGATTTTTGTGCAACGGGAACAGAGAGATAATACTAGCGCTAAACCAAGGTACGAAGGAGAAAACTATGGTAAAACAAGTGGCAGCAGAAACGTCATGTACCCCTCCTCTCGAAGCAGGTACCTCTAACTAAGCATCAACACCCCTCTCGAGGTTGCTGGGCTTAAGTTAGAGTGGAAAGGTAACTAAAGCAACTCCGATTCCGGGCACTCTCATACTCCAGAATCGGACCAAAAACTAGAGCCACAACACCTCTCTCGAGGATGTTGCAATGGGAAAACATGATTTGGTAGCTAATCAAAGCACGATCCAAGCATACAAGCTAGAGTTCAGATGTTAACCATAGCAATCATCCAACAAAGGTACCAAACATAAAGCAGTAGGTGATTAAAACTCTTCTATTTCCATAAACAAATAAAGGTCTGATTACATTGCATAAGTAAAAGACGTAAATGACTGAAATAACAAATATAAACATCACCTTCTTGATATAGAAGGATGACAGACTACAACGGACTCTCCAGCCCGATACTGGGCAGGAGCCTTGCCCGATACACCCGTGTCAGACTGCACACCCTCTCGAGTGACACGCTATCGATGGGCGTATTGTATCGTGTGAGGCGCCCTAGCCTGATACGCTCATGTCGGGCGGTACCCTCTTGGGCGACATGCCGTGATAGACGATGTGTATCGGGGTTTGGTATCGTGTCGGGCTTAGAGTGTCGCTTGAAGATTCGGTCACTTGTATCAGATATCCTCGTTGGCCGATATCGTCCTGTAGTGGTGCCCGGGACGACCCTAAGTGAACCATTCCCTCCCTCTCGGGATGGGGGAAGTTCTCACCTAGAATCGCCCGGCTTACCTTGAGGCACGATACGCTAGCTTCAAGCTCTTTTCTATGGTATCTCTCGTAGGGTTCCGACCCGTCCTATCCGAGTTTTGTAGCTGCTATTTATAGGCAGCGATTGGAAGAAGTTATGGTGCTCCGGACGCCACGTGTTCTTTATCAGCTCCATTATTGCGGGGTCGTTGGATGGCCGATATCAGTATCACCCAGCACAAGGATGTCGGCTATCGGTCATCGTGACGAGCGGAGCCTGCCGGTGGGTGGCCGTATCGCGTGACACGCTGAATTTGTTTTGGCGAGCCCGGCTCCCTGTCGGGTAAGAGGTGCGTCGCCTGTTGGTTCCTTATTGTGCGGCATCCTTGTGTCGCACGTCGGTGTATTGTGCTGCCCTGTTGGGCAATGAGCGTATCGACCGGCAGGTGGGAAGGCCGATATATGTAGAACACATTTGTGGGCCGGGACGGGCCTTGTTGCTAATAAATGGGTTAAAAATGGGAGAAAACTCTGCAAAATATGATAGATTTGGGTTAAGAGCGTTGTGTGGCCTGTTATTGCAAAAGTACATATAAAAAGAGAGGAAAACAGTTAAAAAGGGCAGTTTTGATAACAAAATAAGGGCCAAAAACATCACAAAATTTGGTGTTATCACCATGTCATAGATAGAGCTCAACAACATCCTATCTACATCAACGAGGAGAATTTGTTCCCAGTGGATGTCAGATGTGACATGTGGTACCTTGACACACATGATACAAACCACATGATTGGAAATGAGATGATGCCCACGTCTCTTAATGAGATGATGAAGGGCACTATGAAGTTTGATGATGGATATGTCATGGAGATCCAAGGCAAAGGAGTTGTGATGTTCCAGTGTAAGTATGGGGAGCACCATGTTTTCTTTGATGTGTACTACATAGCACAGCTACATAGAAACATTGTCACTCTAGAACAATTGGATGAGGGTGGGTGCAAAATTGTGATAGAAGATGGAAAGTTGTGCATATTCGACTACAAAAGGCTCCTTCTAGCCTGGGTAGTTAGATTCAGGAACATGCTATATACCCTAGCCTTAAACCTAACTACATTGGTATGCCTTCTAGGAAAAGCATATGATGTTTCCTGGTGTTGGCATGCACACTATGGTCGCTTGCATTTTTGTGCACTCCATGACATGAGTGCTAAGAATATGGTTGAAGGGATACCATTGATCAATCAGGTAAAATAGTTATGTGATGGATGTGCTCTCGCCAAGCAACATCAAACCCCATTCCCACAAACAATAGCATACCATGCCAACTGTGCACTAGAGCTGGTGCATGGAGATCTTTGTGGCCAATCATGTCGGCCATACCAAGTGATAACTGCTACTTCCGATTGATTGTTGATGATCATAGCAGGTACTTGTAGCCAAAGTTGTTGAGGACAAAAGATGAAGCTTTCAAGTTCTTTTGTAAGATCAAGGCTTTGGCAGAGAACAACTAAAATATGAGGATGACAACATTTCATACAGATTGTGGTGGGGACTTTAGCTTCACCATTTTCAATGACTACTGTAGTGAGCATGGCATCAAGTAGTATACCATTGCACCATACTCACCACAAAAAAACTATATTGTTAAGCAGCAAAACCAAACAATCATCGAGATGGATTTGACCTACTAAAAAGCATGCATGTTCCAACAATGTTCGAGGAAGAATCAATAAAGATCGTTGTAACTCAACCGTGCATCAACATGAGAACTCTTAGGTATAACACCTTACAAGGTGTGGAACAAACAATGCCCCAACATGCATTATTTTGCACATTTGGTTGTGTTGCACACGTGAAGAAAACTAGTCTTAGAGTGAAGAAGTTATTTGATCGGTGCATATCAATGGTCGTCATTGATTATGAGGAAGGTTCTAAAGATTATCAAGTCTATGACCCCAAGGTAGGATAATTACACATCTCATGTGATGTGATCTTTGAAGAAGAGAAACCATGGAGATGGAAGGAAAACTTTGATGATCGTGCTCCCAATGGAATCGATTCTTTCATCACAGCCTATTTTTTTGTTGATCTTTTGATAAGTGAAGGCAATTCCATGTCTTCCTCAACTCCAAGACCACACGAGGAGAAGTTGTATAAATCTATTATGGGAGGTGCAATAGTGTATGTTGGTGGTGTCTTGACATCCTTAGTGGACACAATCCCACTAACATCATAGGCAGCTAGATCAGACACTCCACCCACTTTGATCATCCTAGATCAAAGTGTCATCGTGTGGGCTACACCTCCCATGGGTAAGGCACTGGACTCGAGGGGTGCACCATTACGCTAGCGGATAATGTCAAACTTCTATGGTACAACCTCAATCCACAACATCAAGTAAAATGGCATGTGTATGTTGGCCACTGAGGAGCCCATGTGCATCACATAAGCTCTCAAGGAGACATGCTAGCGGCATTCTATGAAGGAGGAGATGCAATCCATCCATGACAACAAAACTTGGGAGCTTGTCTCTCTCCCCATTGGGAACTATGCTATCAGGCTCAAGTGGGTGTATACGGTAATGAAGGATCTAAAAGGAAATGACACCAAGCATAAGGATTTCTTAGTTTCAAGGGGCTATGCACATAAGTAGGAGATGGATTTTGATGAGGTGTTTGGGCCAATGGCACACATGGAGATTGTGTGTGTATTGGTCATATTAGCTGCACATGGTGGATGGGAGATCCACCATATGGATGTCAAGTCAGAATTCCTAAATGGTGACCTTGTCGATGAAGTCTACATGCAGTGACCACCTAGTTTCATCAACAAAAAGAAAGAGACCATGGTTCTCAAGTTGCATAAGGCCTTGTATGGTCTGTGGTAATCACTGCAGGCTTGGAACTCCAAGTTGGATGCTACCTTGGTCATGCTCGGTTTTGAGCACAACTTGTTGGAGCATGTGGTGTATCAAAGGGTGAAGAACAGGAACCGTCTTCTCATAGGCATGTAAGTCGATAACCTAATCATCACTGGCCCCAACATTGATAACATCACTGATTTCAAGGCCCAGATGATGAAGATGCTTAGTATGAGCAATCTTGAACTTCTAATCTATTACCTAGGAATTGAAGTGAAATAGGCAACACTAATGATCATTGTATGCCAATCAAGTTATGCAATAAAGGTGATTGATATGTTAGGCATGGTCGAGTGCAATTCATGGTTGATATCAATGGAGAATCGACTAAAGTTGACAAAAGCTTATGATAGCCTTGTGGTCGATGAAACTAAATATTGCAACATCATCGGAAGCCTCTAATATTTAGTGAACACAACCTGACATAACCTATGTAGATGGCATCATTAGCCACTACATGGAGGCACCTATTGCTCAACATATGGCTAAATTAAAGCACATTCTACAATATGTAAGCAAAGCAATCAATTTTGGGTGTTGTTATAGATTGAGTGGTGCACTAAAACCTGAGTGGGATACAGTGATAATGACCTAGACAGTGATGTGGATGATCAGAAAAGCACCACGGGAACAACATAATTCCTAGGTGCAAGTTTGGTTACATGGGCATCACAGAAGCATAATATTTTTGCGCTGTTGTCTTGTGAGGAAGAGTACATTGCGGTAGCTAAGGAGGCGTGATAAGGTAAGTGGCTCATCCGTTTGCTCAGTGACATGACTAGTGAAGCTACGATGTGCATCAAACTAAAGGTCAGTAATAAATCTGCAATCACTTTGTGCAAGAACCTGGTGTACCTTGACCATAGAAAACATATTGACACGAGGATTCACTTCATATGTGAATGCATCAAGGATGGAAAAAAGTGGATGTGGAACACGTGAGCACATACAGTTAGCTAGCTGATATCCTAACAAAGGACATTGGGTTTGTCAAGTTCATTGAGCTAAGGTAGAAGCTTGGAGTACAAAAGGTCAAGTCCACCATGATTAAGGGGGTTATTTGTTGAGATAATCATGGCATATGTTTTTGTATTGAATATGTGTAAGAGAAACATCTATTTTTCCAAATATTGTGTATATGGTTGAGGCTCGTGCCCTAAGTTCATGGTGAGGCCAATGCAATAGTCGCATCTATTTTTAGATCCATGCTCTTCATGTGGTCATTATTGTATCTTATCATAATTAGCATGTGATGTTAATAAACAATGAGAATAAAAACACTAATAATAAGCAACATAATACCTTTCTGAGTCCTTACATAATTCATTCAATTACTTCTTGTGTGTGTTTGAAACTACAAGTAATAGGTCTTGGGATTCACCTACATGAAACTAGGAAATAACTTTGAAGACTTTTGGGGAATCATGTGGAAGAAACTAAACCAAATCAATGAACAAAAAACCACAATAACACTAGGTTGGATTCTGATGTAAGGAACAATAAAAGAGAGGGGCATATCAAACTAATTAACTGGATACTAGAAACATAGAACACAGTGAAGGAAAGATGTTAGACAAGGTAGTGATATTTGTGTAGAATATCCCATGAGTCTCATCCAAGTTGAATTAATATATTGGAAGAGTCATATCATCTATGGACTACGGGTTCTCAAGTTGATGATAAGCACAAAATCAACATGCAGTGGAGCTTCTAGAAAGAAAAGACCATTGAGGATGATGGTGGGGATAGGGTTTTATCTAATGAATAGAGAATGAAGGAATGAAGAATTAGGATAGGGAAACTAGAGAGGTAGCAAAGAGTTTTCAGAGTCAGAGGAGCGATGAGTGGCAGACTAGCTCATGGACTGCTAAGCAGATAGGAGGAGGAAATTAGTTGTAAGACCCATGACCTTACTTTTTGGTTGAACATGCTTCCTTACCATAATTGGATGTTTAAAACCTTAATCAAACCCTAATATGCACTTTGATATCATGTGGCAATCTTAAGTTTCAAGTCTGGTCCAGTTTGGACACTATTTGAGCAAGTTATGCAAATATGTGCAATTTACCCATATTTAGGACTTCTCTTGCAATTTTTCACGTGCTCGTTCTGCCTCACATTATTTCATATCGTGTTTTATATAGTTGTGTTATGGGGTGCCTTGTTACATCTTAGTTTAGATATATTGATATTAGGTTTGCTCTCATGGATGCCCTAACTCATGGTCGACCTTTAGTGTTGAACCATCCAGTGTTAGTGGTGGCCAAAGTTTTAATGAGGTCTCTAGTGTTGGTGGTACCCAAGTTTTCTTGATCAATCTTGGGTTGGTTCAATGAGATTTTGAAATCTCTTAGTCTCCAATCTTCCTAGTGTTGGCGGTCATTTGGTTTTTTATCACCTTGGTCGCCAATTTTCTTAATGTTGGCGGTCGCCTAGTTTTTCTATGTGGTTGCTTTGTTTTTTGGTCAATATGCTTGACTTGTTTTCATGTATGAGATTATTTCATGGATGAGATACCCTAGACACATGGCATGCATGGTTTTACACCTAACCCTACCTCTCTCTCTCTCTAACCCTAAGCTTTATATACCTCCTTCCTTGCATGGAAACAAGCTCTTTACACACTTAGCATGTAAGACCCCTAACTCAAATTAGTGATTGCTTGTTCTTCCTTTGCTTAATAATATTCTTAAACCTTAATCTAATCTTTTGAGATGCCTTAATCACACGTGACAAATTTATTTTTTCAATTTGGTCTTGTTTGGTTGTTGTTTGAGCTAGTTATGCATGTTTTGGGCCAAGTTGTAATCTACCGATGAGTGAGAGTTATCTTGAAGTTTTTCACATGTAGAGTATTACCTCTATGTCTTTGAATCATAATATAGAGAAATAAGCATAGGCTCACTTTGCTTGGACCTTGGTTGATAATGTGACTTCACATGGTGATATTAGGGTTTCTAGAGTTTGCCTTGTTGATGTGTGTTGACCGTACTAGGGTTTGTGTGTGTTGCAACCACAACACCACTCTTGGATGATGTTTTGACTGCAACACTTACCCTAGGTATTGTTTGCTTCGACCATGGCAACCTAGGTGTGGTTTGGTTGATGGGGTTTGTCTTTTAGTGGAGTGTTTCGACCATGTTAAGTGGTGACCTAGTATAGCAGTCGCTACATGGTCTACCCTGGTGTGTTGCAATCGCAACATGGAATGTAGCTGACCTAGGTGGTCGCTACAATCCCTAGGTTATATCTTACATGCATGTCTTATGTGGTTGCATGGTTGTTTCCTTAGTGTACAAGTGTCCTTTTGGTTCTCTTATGTGTTGACACCTCATAACCCCCTCGCTTCCCTCTACCTTAAGTATATGATCCCTCTCCTTCACATTCAAGTACTCTTTTAGGCTCTAATCTTTCCCTTCTCTCTTTTGTTCGTCCTTGGAGCTTTTTGGAGAAAAAGAGGATTGATCTTGGGGCTTTGGTGGACGACCAACCTTGCATGTGGTGATCTTGATCTTGATCATCTTCCTTGTGGTGATCTTTGGTGATCTTCTTACTTGGTAATTTGTTATCTTTCCTTGGTCACGTTTTCTTTTGATCTCTACCCTAACTTCCTCTTCCTTCTTGGCCATGAGACTATGGTGCAACCATGGGGGTTATTCTCTGAGGATCTTCTCTTTACTAAGGTTGGAGACTATGGATTTACCATGGTGGTACCTATGTGAGAAGAAACTCTCCTCTTTCTTCTCTCTTGTTCAGCCTAGGGTTTGAGTTTCCTTTTCTTGAGCTCTCCTTTAATCTTAGTGTTTCTTCTCTTCTTGAGTTGACATTATTGTCGAGTTGTTGATTCAAGTTGGAACTTATTCTTCTCTTTTGGAGCTTTTGATCTTGGGAGCTTGATCTCTTTATAAGGCAGGTTATATAACTCTTCTCCCTACTATTATTGCGCCAAATTCTTGCATTCATGTTGTTGTTTACATATCTAAAACGTAATCCTAATATTCTATATGAAGCTATCATGATCTAGATTTTATGATTGTGTAGTACTCTCTTATGGATTTCTCTTTCTCCTAAACTCTAATTTCATGTACCCATTTAGTAAGTGGTGAGAATTTGTTTATTTTTACATGAAATTCAATCCTCGGTTTCATCTCCATTTTTAATTGAGGTTTGAGGTTTTGTATCTTTGATTATGTAAGTTGGATGATTTGATTCTCTCTCTAGCATCATGGTTTTTCATGTTCATTTTGGTGACACTTGATTTAGGGTTTATATTCCCGTTCTTATATGGAGTTTCTCCTAGATAATGTTTTGTTTACTTGATGATTAATCATTTGTTTTAGACATGGGTTAACTCTATTTTGAGGATAGTTAAGTTTTGTCTTGTGATACCTTGACCTTTAGGTCTCTACACTTTTCTTTGATGCTTATGGTCGATACAGTCAACATGATGTTTGGGTATATACCCTATTGGTTCCTGTTGTGGTCGATGCACCTTGTTTGAGTGGAGTAATGTGTGATATGTGAGGGGTTGTGGGATCTACATGGTCTAAGCTTAATCACCCTTGGTTGCTACACCTTGTACCCTTATTGGGCACTACACCTTTGAACTTGTTTCAGTCGACACACTTTGATTTGGTTGGATGGTCATTATACATCTTGGCTTCGGTCGCAACATGTTTAGTGTAGTGGGTCGCTACACATGGTTGATGTTTGCTTTGGTCATAACAAATCACCTTGGTGTGTTAATGGTTTCTAACCCGACCTATGGTAATAATTGCTACACCTAGGTAAGCAGGTTGGTCGCTAGATGGTGTTATCATGACGGTCGTTACACATGGGTGTGTGTATGAGATGGTCGCTACACACATATAAGATTGGTGGTCGTTACATATTGTTGTTTACATGATGATGATTATATGTTCAAGAAAGTAATGTTAAACCCTATTGTGCTTCAAGAAAGTGGGAATTAATGTATCCAAGATTTTGTGGTGATTGTTTCATTAGAAATCCTAATCGACTTCAATTGAAACCCTAATCCTAATTGGGCATGAAATGATATTACTTCTCTTGTTGATGTGTTAGCATGATTATGGTATTTTCTCTCTACTACTTGCGTAACCATGACCTTGCAGTTGGAATAAATGTCATAGCTATGTGAATGCTATGGTGATCCTTATATAATATAAGGTGGTGATTATGAGTATTTTTGAAGCATAATGTGATATGGAATGTGTAGGAATTATGTGATTGGGTCTAATGACCTAGCAAGTGACTTGTTCCTAGTTTGAGGTGAAATTCTCAAGAGATGTGATTAAGGGATTGATATCCCATAGTGATGTGATATTGGCGATGTCCTTGTGAATGGTAGTCAGACAAGTCTCATGTGATAAAGGGACAAGTTTCATTTCATATGTTTTATAACTTCTTGAGTTGTAACACACCATTAATTATGTAGCATTTGTTTAGGGTTTTGTACGTTGTAACTTGATTGATGCACTAAAAGACACTTAATTAGCATAACTAATCAAGTAAAACCCTAATCGTGTAGATGCCTTGTGTTGTAGATCCATTCCAGTGTCAAAACTTGCTGGGTGGTGAAAGAGTCATTCCTATGGGAAACTCTGAGTGCATATTTTTAAATATGTGGGGGTGAAAGTCGATGATATATCCTTACGTCCACAATTTTAAGTTTTGAGGACAACTGCGGGCATGCTTCATGGTGATGTGACTTGTGAAAGCCAGTAGTGTAAGTGTGTGATTGCCTCCTTATAGAATGGCTATGTGTGAGTCTGTTCTTTAGTGATGTGACATGTACAAAGGTCGGAGTAGTTGTTTCTTTTTAGCTTGACTTTATGTCATTGTTGGAAGTTGACTGTTATGTCTTTACGTTGTCTCCCGTACTAACTAGGAGTTGTGTGGTGAGATCATGGATTCCCACTCTTCCATTTATCTTGTATGGCATTGATTTTAACTCAATAGTGATCAGTTGGATTTGGGGTGGTACAACTCAAATACTCAGAGAAAATTAAAGATGCAATACAACCTTGTAGTATATTTGCTAATCGTTAAACATGACTCACATTGGATGACCCTTTGCCTCATTTCTTGTATAGAATTCTTGAATTATAATGCAGTAAGAGAAATTGAATGTTATACATGTTCTTCATATTCCTTCTTAAAATATAGGATATTCTAATGCTCAATGGTAGATGCCTAAATTGCTTAGACAATGGTAACTACTTCATTCATATCATTTAGTTGAATTTACTCAACTTGATGTTATGGTTATCAACCTACTTTAGTTTCTTTGTGCTTATAATAGTTTTTGGAAGAGAGTTATATCTATTACATGGACATTTGGTCTCACCCTGTGGGTTTCCACACCATTAAGGTGGTCATGCACGATGAGGTAGGGATCATGCTGTTGAGGAAGAGAAGAAAGAGAAGTACTAGTTGTTAAAGATTGGACTTGATGCTAGTGTTTTGTAGTAGAGTCCTATGTGTCATTGGGGGTGTTTTGTAGTTGTTATGCATCAATACAAGGTTTTTTTCAGTATGCCATGGTTGTTTAGATACGGTTTGTATATATATGAATAGGTTACCATATGGAACGGGTTGTGGCAAGGTGGCCACTAAACAATGATATGTGTACATATTTTAGCATGGGATATGTAATATAGGTGGCTTCATGAGGACTCAGATGTAATAAGTTTTGGCTTTTGTGCTTATGTGAAATTGGTTTTAATTTCTTGTGTTTTCTGTGAAACTGGATGTTCAATGTATTAATTCAACTATTTGTTTTGAGTAATCTTATTTTATGTGACGAGTGTGTCACATTTGGTGGTATCAGATCCCTAGGTTCGCTGAGTGTATAGGGACATAGTACTAGGGTTTGTGTCTGTTCTAGTGTCTTCCAATATATCTTATGATAACTTCTTCTTATGTAGAAGAAGATGAAGAGAAGAAAAGATGTTTGGAGTACACGAAGAACATGCTACTGGTAGTAGTGTTTCTGCACTAGGTGGTCACACCAAGAGGTAGGAGAGGGTTGGTGGAGTGTCTGAGGATCCTCCATTTGACCCATCAACTGTGGCCCATCCCATTTTTCAGTCCATGTTTGGACAGTTCATGGACACAATGACTCATATGGTGAACAGGATGCCCATACCCCAATCTAGAGAGGCAGTCCCCAATGTGGAGTCTTGTGGTTCTAGGAATACCTTTGAGAGGTTTAGGTGTGTTGGAGCATTGGAGTATATGGGTACGTCGGACCTAGTTGATGTTTATATGTGGTTGACCAAGTTGGAGAAGGCCTTCAAGATCCTCAATATCCCTAAAGAGGATAAGGTGAAGCATGTTGTGTACCTGTTGAAAGGGAGTGTTGGCCATTGGTGGGCCATTGAGGAGGAGAAAAGGATGGAGTGGTCATTAATTGGGAAGAGTTTCAATGGGAGTTCGTGATTCGATACTTCGCAAAGACCTACCTAGATGAGAAGATCACCCAATTTGAGAAGATTCAGCACGGATCAATGACGATCAACGAGTATGAGGCAAAGTTCATGGAACTTATGAGGTTTTGTTTGCATATGGCTTCTACAGACAAGGAGAGGATCATATGCTTTGAGAAGGGATTTAGATCTGAGTTGATGACGATGGTGTCAGCTTTGGAGAACAAAGAACAATTTTCCACATTTTTGGAGTTTGTGAGATGGATAGAACGATCAATCGTGGAGAAACCTAAGGTGAAAGACAAGAAGAGACCTACACAACATCAAGGAAAGTCATATGGAGGCTTCAAGAAGCCTAGGTTTTCAGCACCTCAGCCATAGCAAAAGTGGTCGGTTCAATCTCAGTGGTTTCCAAGCAAAGCTTGTACCTTTCCTCCGGCAGGAGCTCACAGTGTTGCATCAGTATCAGTGACAGTGCAATCTAGGTCATGGTATGAGATAAAGACCTATTTCAAGTGTGGACAGACTAGGCACACAATGCCATATTGCCCAATGAAGAATGAAGAAGTGATACAACAGCTATGACAAGGTCACCAAGGGTCGCACCAGTGATAGTTTGGTAGTGATGGAGGTCAAGGATGTGGCCAAACATTGCAAGTTGGTTCATCTGGACAAGCCAATAGAGGACGGGGTGACAATAGGCAATGGCTCAATTCTATGCTATGAGTCAGTCAAAAGGAGTGGTCAACCCGTGAGTCATGATAGGTCAGATGGAATTATTTCATTCTGATATGTCTGCATCTTTCTTTATATTTGTTTTGGTTGACTCAGGTGCAACACACTCTTTTTTCACTAGAGAAGTGATATCGAGTTGTCCTTTTCCTATTAGTCATAGATTTGATAATCTTCTCTTAGAAACCTGGTTTGTTTGTTCCACCGAGTTGTGGGAGGTGTGTCCTTCCTACGTTCTTTGTTTCTTCATACACAACATACAAGTGGATCTTATACCACTTGATATGCATGGATTTTATGTGATCCTTGGAATGGATACTTTGGAGAAGTACTGAGTAGTCTTGCACTGTAGTTATAAAGTGGTTATGTTTGTTGATGGCGATGTTTTGTGGATCTTCCAAGGTGATAGGAAGATTCTTCTAATGTGTATGGTATCAGAGATGACAATAGAGAAGCTAATAAGACAGGGTTGTGAGGCATTTTTGGCACATGTTGTGGATACTAAGGTAAGGAGTCCTAGTATTCAGGAAGTTCCAGTTGTTTGTGAGCTCAAGGACATTTTTCCCTATGAGTTCCTTGGTGTTCCCCCACCCTGATTGTAGATTTTGAGATCAATCTAGTACCTAGAACACAGTCGATAGAACAAACATTATATAGGATGTGCCAACTGATATGCAAGAGTTGAAGAAATAGTTGCAAGAACTGCTTGAGAAAGGCATTATCAGACCAAGCACATGTCCTTGGGGTGCTCCCATGTTGTTCATAAAGAAGAAGGATGGATATATGAGGTTGTGCATCGATTACCGATAATTGAACAAAGTGACGATAATGAACAACCATCCCTTACCACATATAGATGACATGTTTGATCAGTTGAAGGGTGCTATAATGTTGTCAAAGATATATCTAAGGTTAGGATATCATCAATTACATATCAAGGTGGATGACATACCCAACTAAGCTTTCAGGACTCGGTATGGTCATTATGAGTTTGTGGTTATACTGTTTGGGCTAACCAATGCACTAACAACGTTCGTGGACTTGATGAATAGAGTGTTTTAGATATATTTTAACTAGTTTGTGGTTGTATTCATAGATGATATCTTCATATACTCTAGAGACAGCCAATAGCATGAACAAAATATGCATCAAGCATTGACCATATTGAGACAGCATCAGTTGTACACTAAGTTCGGCAAGTGTGAGTTTTGGTTGAAGGAGGTGTCCTTCCTTGGGCACATCATATTTGTTGAAGGTGTACATGTGGACCCCAAGAAGGTTGAAACTGTGATAGAGTGGGATCAGCCGAAGACCTCAATAGAAGTTTGTAGTTTTCTGGGTCTAGCAGGCTACTACAGGAGGTTCATCAAGAACTTCAGTGCCATATCGTTATCCCTAACAAAGCTAACAAGGAAAGGTGTACCTTTCATTTAGGACAACAAGGGTTAGTGTTCCTTCCATTCATTAAAGTAGAAGTTGAATAGTGCTTCAATGTTGGTTTTTCCTGAGCAAGGGAAAGGAATTATCATCTTCTATGATGCTTCAAGGAACGGTCTAGGTTGTGTGTCAAAACAAGACAAAAATGTGACTGCTTTTGCTTTGCGATAGCTTTAGAAACACAAGGAGAGCTACCCAACACATGTTTTGGAGCTTGCAGTGGTGGTCCGTGCTTTGAATATATGGAGACACTACCTTTATGGTGAGAAGTGTTAGATCTTCATTGGCCATAGGAATCTCAAATACATCTTTTTGTAGTAGGAGTTGAACATGTGACAGAGATGCTCGATGGAGTTGATTAATGACTATGATTGAACCACGGACTACCATCTAAGGAAGGTGAATATGGTAGAAGATTCTTTGAGTAGGAAGTCTTCTTCATCCTCATTGGATCAGGCACAACTATGTTCTTTGGTGTGCCATAAGAGAGATATGATAGTCTCCTTGCATCAGATGAATGTGAAACTGGAAGCATCCTTGTAGCAAGACTATTAGCACAGTTATAGGTAAAGCCTATATTGATATAGCGGATCAGAGATACACATCGTGATGATACTATTATACAACAAATATGAGTAGAGTTTGGCAATAAGAAGCATGATGGCTTCCATGAGGCAGATGATGGGATAGTGTGTTACCATGGCAGAGCAGTGGTACCTGATGTTGATGATCTGAGGAAGTTAGTTCTAGAAGAGGTTCACTCTTCTATGTATGCTATGCATCCATGTAGCACCAACATGTATCACAATATGAAAACATGTATTGGTGGCCTGGTTAGAAACTTGATGTCGTTGAGTTTGTGGCTAAGTGTTGTGTGTCAATAGGTTAAAGTAGAGCATTAGAAACTCACATGTGCTTTGCATTCGTTGCCTATAACAAAGTGGAAATGGAATCATTTATTGTGGACTTTATGTTTGGACTTCCTAGAACAACCAAAGGCCATGATTCTATTTGGGTGAGTGTTGATAGGTTGACTAAGTCAACGCATTTTCTTCTTGTGAAGACAACATACAGAATGGAGAAGCTTGTATAGATATATGTTGATGAGATTGTTTGTCTGCATGGTATCCCAACTACCATTGTATCATACAGAGGCCCTTAGTTTACCAGTCACTTTTGGGAATGTCTACACTCAGCTATGGGTACTCAATTGAGGTTCAACATAGTGTTTCACCCACAGACAGCCAGTCAATCTGAGAGGACTATACATACTTTGGAAGATCTACTGAGATCTTGTGTCCTATAGCTTTTAGGTAGTTGGGACATCCACCTCATCCTGATAGAGTTTGCATACAATAATATTTATGAAAGTATCATTGATATGGCACCCTACAAAGCTTTGCATGGTAGACATTGCATATATCTATTATGTTGGTATGAGATCGGTGAATGTTAGTTTCTAGGTATTGAGCTTGTGCAACAGACCACAGAGAAGATAAAGATGATATAACAATAGTTGAAGGCTTCCCAAGACAGGCAGAAGTTGTATGTTAATAACTGTCATAGCCTTTGGAGTTCTAAGTGGGAGACAGAGTGTATCTCAAGGTATCTCCTTAGAAAGGTGTCTTGAGGTTTGGGAAGAAGGGTAAGTAAGCTCCCGGGTTTATGGGACCTAAACATGTGGTGGCACGTGTTGGGAAGGTGTCATATAAGTTGGAGTTGCCACCTGAGTTGGACAGGCTACATCTATTGTTCCATGTGTCCATGTTGAGGAAGTGCCAACAAAATACCAAGTTTGTGCTATAGCTAGTGGAGGTTGAGTTGGTAGAAGATGTGTCATATGTGGAGGATCCTGTGTTGATCTTGGGTAGAAGGATCAAGAAGTTGAAGAAGAAGGATATCATTTTGGTTAGGGTTTTGTGTCATCACCGCAGCATAGAGGAAGCCACATGGGAGCTTGAGGAATATATAAATAGGAAGTACTCATCTCTTTTCGTGTAGGATTTTGGGGATGAAATCCTTGTTAGGGGTTTCTAGTTGTAAGCCCTCTGACCCAAATAGTGCTTGGTTGTGCTTTCTTTGCAAAATAAGATACTTAAACCATAATCTAATCTCTTTAGATGCCTTAATCACATGTGACAAGTTTATGTTTTCAGTTTGGTCATGTTTGGTTATTGATTGAGCTAGTTATGCTTATTTTGGGCCAAGTTAAAATGTACCCATGAGTGAGGGCTATCTTGAAATTTGTCACACGTAGAGTGTTCCCTCTATATCTTCACATCATAAGAGAGAGAAATAATAAAGGGGCACTTTGCTTGGACCTTTGTCAATAATGTGACTTCACATGGTGATATTAGGGTTTCTAGGGTTTGCCCTATTGATGTGTTTCGACCATACTAGGGTTTGTGTGTGTTTTAACTACAACACCACTCTTGGATGAGTGTTGTGACAACAACACTTACCCTAGTCTTGTTTGCTTTGACCATGGTGACCTAAGTGTGGTTTGGTGGATGGGGTTTGTCTTTTAGTGGAGTGTTTTGACCATGTTAAGAGGGTGACCTAGTGTAGCGGTCACTACATATTCTACCCTAGTGTGTTGTGACCACAACATGGGATGTAAGTGACATAGGTGGTCTCTACACTCCCTAGGTTATATCACCCTTTGATGCATGCATGTGTTATGTGATTGCATGGTTGTTTCCTTGGTAGACAAGTGTCCTTTTTGTTCTCTCATGTGTTGACACCTCATAATCCCCTTACTTCCCTTCTACCATAAGTATGTAACCCCTCTCCTTCACATGCAAGTATCCTTTTTGGATCTACTCTTTCCCTTATCTCTTGTGTTCGTCCTTGGAGCTTTGTGGAGCAAAAGAGGACTGATCTTGGAGATTTGGTGGCCGACCAACCTTGCATGTGGTGATCTTGATCTTGATCATCTTCCTTGTAGTAATCTCTTTCTTACTAAGTTATTATCTCTCCTTGGTCGTGTTTTCTTTTTATCTCTACCCTATCGTCCTCTTCCTTCTTGGCCATGAGACTATGGTGCAACCATGGTGGCTATTCTCTAAGGATCTTCTCTTCACTAAGGTTGGACACTATGGATTTACCGTGGTGGTACCTATGTGAGAAGAAGCTCTCCTCTTTCTTCTCACTTGTTTGACCTAGGGTTTGAGTTTTCTTTTCTTGAGCTATTCTTTAACCTTGGTATTTCTTCTCTTATTAAGGTGACCTTGTGGCCAAGGTGTTGATTCAAGTTGGAGCTTTTCTTCTCTTTTGGAGCTTGTGATCGTGGGATCTTGATCTCTTCATAAGGTGGGTTATATAACTCTTCTCCCTACTATTATTGCACCATGTTCTTGCATTCATGTTGTTTTTTACTTATAAAAAACATAATCCTAATATTCTAGATGAAGCTATCATGATCTATGGCTTATGTTTTTGTAGTATTCTCTTATGGATTTCTCTTTCTCCGAAACCCTAATTTCATGTACCTTTTTGTAAGTGATGAGAAGTTGTTGATTTTTGCATGCAATTCAATCCTTGGTTTCATCTCCATGTTTAAGTGAGGTTTGAGATTTTTGGTCTCTAATTATGTAAGTTGGACGATTTGTTTCTCTATATATCATCATGGTTTTTCATGTTTATTTTGATGACGCTTGATTTAGGGTTTAGAATCCCATTCTTGTATGGAGTTTTTTTCCTTGATAATGTTTTTTTTACTTGATGATTAATCATTTGTTTTAGATGTGGGTTAACTCTATTTTGAGGATGGTTAAGTGTTGTCTTGAGGTAGCTTGGTCTTGATGTCGCTACACTTTGCTTTGATGCTTATGGTCGATACACACAACCTGATGTCTGGGGTCATTACTCTATTGTGATGCACCTTGTTTGAGTGGAGTAATGTGTGCTAAGTGAGATGTTGTAGGCAATACATGGGCTAACCCTAATCACCCTTGGCCATTACACCTTGTACCCTTGTTGTTTGCTACACCTTTGAACTTGTTTTGGTCGACACATTGTAATTTGGTTGGATAGTCATTACACATCTTGGCTTCGGTCGCAACAGGTTTTGTGTAGCAGGTCGTTACACACAGTTGATATTTTCTGTGGTCGTAAGAAGTCACTTTGCTGTGCTAATAGTTGCTATCCTGACCCATGGTAGTGCTCGCTACACCTAGGTAAGCATGTTGGTCTCTAAAGGGTGTTATCATGACAGTAGTTACACGTGGGTGTGTGTGTGAGATGGTCTCTACATACATCTATATGATTCGTGGTCGTTGCATATTGTTGCTGACATGATGATGATTATATGTTCAAGAAAGTAATGTTAAACCCTATTGTGCTCCAAGAATGTGGTAATTGATGTACCTAGGGTTTTTTGGTGATTGTTGAACTGGAAACCCTAATCTATTTCAAGTGAAACCCTAATCATATTTGTCCATGAATGATATTGCTTCTCTTGTTGATGTGTTAGCATGATTATGGTATTTTCTCTCTCCTACTTGTGTAACCATAACCTTGTATGTGGAATGAATGTCATAACTATGTGAATTCTATGGTGATCCTTATATAATATAGGGTGGTGATTATGAGTATTGTTTAGTCATATTGTGATATTGAATGTGCAAGAATTATATGATTGGTTCTAATGACCTAGAAAGTGCCTTGTGCCTAGTTTGAGGTGGAATATCTAGAGATGCGATTAAGGGATTGATATAACATAGTGATGTGATATTGGTGATTTCCATTTGAATGGCAATGAGACAAGTATCATGTGATGAAGTGACAAGTTTCATATCATATATTTTATATCTTCTAGAGTGTAACACACCCTTAGTTATGTAGAGTTTGTTTAGGGTTTTTACATTGTAACTTGATTGATGCTCCAAAAGATGATTAATTGTCATAACTAATCAAGTAAAACCCTCAGCATGTAGATTCCATGTGTCGTAGATCCCCTCCAGTGTCAGAACTTTTATGATGGTGAAACGAGTCATTCCTACGGGAAACTCAGAGTGCATATTTTTCAATATACAGGGATGCAAGTCAATGATATATCCTTCCATCCACAATTTTAGGTTTGGTGGACGACTGCGGTCATATCTTGTGGTGATGTGATTTGTGAAAGGTAGTAGTATAACTGTGTGATTGTCTCCTTTTAGAACGGACATGTATGACCATGTTCTCTAGTTCCATGACATGTACCAAGGTCAAACTATTTGTTTCTTTTCAGCTTGACTATATGTCGTTGGTGGCAATTGACTACGATGTCTCTGTGTTGTTTCTCGTACTGACTGAGAGTTGTGTGGGTGTGTGAGATCATGGATTCTGGCTCTTCCATTGATCTTGTATGGTACTAATTTTGACTCTATAGTGATCAGTTAGATTTGGGTGACAAATTCAAATCCTCAGGGTAAATAAAAGACATACAATAGTTGTGTAGTATATTTTCTTAGGGTTAAGCATGACTCACATTATATGACCCTTTACCTTATTTTTTAACTATTTTTTTGAATTATAATGCAGTAAGAGAAATCAAATTTTATACATATTCAGCATATTCCTTCTTAAAATATAAGATGTTCTAATGCTCAATTGTAGATGCCTGAATTGTTTAGATAGTGGTAACTGCTTTATTCATATTATTTAGTTGAATCTTCTCAACCTAATGTTATGGTTATGTACTTGCTTTAGTTTCTCTGTGCTTATAATATTTGTTGGTAGAGAGTGATATCTCTCGCTGGGATGTTTGGTCTCACCACATGGGTTTCCACATCTTTTAGGTGGTCATGTACAATGAGATAGGGATCATGCAGCTGAGGAAGAGCATCAAGAGGAGTGGTAGTTGTTAAAGGTTGGACATGCTGCTAGTGTTTTTAGTAGAGTCCTATCTATCGTCCCTGTACAGTCAGGTCCTTGGGGGTGTTTTGTAGTTTTTATGCATCGATACAAGGTTTTTGGAAGTACACCATGGTTGTACAGATATGACTTGTATATATATGAATAGTTTACCATATGGAACAAGTTGTCGTAAGGTGGCCACTGAACAATGATATGTGTACATCTTTTGGCACAAGATATGTAATACAGGTGGCTTCATGAGGACTCAGATGTAACACGTTTCAGTTTTTGATCTTATGTGAAATTGGGTTCAATTTCTTGTGTTTTCTGGTAAACTGGATGTTTAGTGTATTAATTCAGTGATTTGTTTTGAGTAATTTCATTTTGTGTGATGAGTGTGTCACATAGCCCTCTCTCTTCTTATTCCTTGCTACTTGGAGCTCTTCCCCCATGCTTGGTGGAGGAGAAGGAGCCAAGGTAGAAGAAGCTTGGCCAATCTTTCTTACAAGTGCACCTAGGGTTTGGATCTACCATTCTTGAGACTGTTTAGATCTCCTCGCTTTTCTTCTTGGTCTTAATGAGTAAGATAACCCTCCCTTCCTTTATTTTTATTGTTGTCCTTCCTCTCTCTTCTCTTTTCTTGGTTGGCTACATGGTGGAACATCTGCTAGAGGTTGAAGACATATTTTTTCTTGCCTCTTCAACCTAGGGTTTACTTCCTTTTAAAGAAGGAGCTAGCTTGTCTGAGTGGAGTGCACAAGCTAGGGTTTCTACCTTCCTTCTTCAAGATACCTTGTTGTTTGGAGTTTCTCCATCATCTCTAAGGCGAGTTATATAAATTTCTTTATGATTATTTCTTACTCTCATCTTGCATGTACATGATCTTTCTCTAAAATGTTATTTTAAGTAGAAAGATGTTACATCTACCTAGGGTTCAACTTAGATGATAGATTTTGAGTAGATAAGTCTTCTTGATATGTTTCTAAACTTGGTGCATGTTTCTACTTTGAAGATGGATAATCTAGACCTTACTTTGTGTGTGTCACCATGTTGGGTATGATGGTTGCCAAATTTTTTGACACCTTGAGTGGTTACCAAGATTATGCTCTTATGTGGTTGATGTGTTTTTGATCTATAGTGCTTATCAAGTTTTGAACTCCATGATTGGTTGCAAGTTTTGAACTTTATGTTGGTCACCAAGTTTCAAATTCATGTGGTTAGTAAGATTTTGAACTCCATGGTTGGTTGCCAAGATTTTGGACTCTTGATGGTTGCCAAGATTTCACCCTATGTTGTCGTTAAGGGTTTGACTCCATGTTGGTCGATGAGGTACCTAACGCTAGCAGTCGCCAAGGCATTCCTAACCCTAATGGTCGCCAAGGTGTTCCTAACCCTAGCGATCGCTGAGGTGTTTCTAACTATAGTGGTCACCAAGTCTCTTCACCCTAGCAATCGCAAAGTCTCTTAATCCTAGTGGTCACCAAGTCTCTTAACCCTAGCAGTCCGCTAAGTCCCCAAACCCTAGTAGTCGCCAAGATTTCTGACTTCATGGTCGATGAGATTTTTGACTTTGTGATCGATGGGTTTTTAAGTTATATGAATATGAGTTAATAGTTTTGGTTGTATGATATCAGATGGTTATGTGTTGACCTTTTGCATTCATGATCAATGTTTATCATTGAATGTTGTTTTGTAACATCAAATCCACTTATCTTGTTGAACCTAATCCTAATGTAAATTGGTGATGAAGGTTAATCATACTTAGCTTCCTTGTGTGACTAGTATGATGAGTAAATACCCTCTCAATCTCTCTCTATGTTGTTGTAACCCTAATATTTTTCCATATGAACATCATAATCTCTTAAATACAATGTTATTTCAAACTTATATGTCAAATGTATGGTGATGGTTTGATGAGCCTTTGGTACGACATGGAAAGATAATGATGTCCCTACATTGAATTATGTGATGGTCTTAATATACTTTGATCATAGTTGAACCCTTATATAGGTGTGATGCTCTTCTTGATGTGATAATGATTGGTATCCTATGATGATGTGATAAGAATTATATTTCATATATTTTATATCTTCTAGAGTTGTAACATACACATGTTTTTATATAACACTTTTAGGGTTTGTTTGTAACTTGATTGATGTAGCCTTAACTCACCCAATTGGAATTAACTAATCAAGTGAGACCCTAATCATGTAGTTATCTGTTCAATAGATCCATTCTAGTGTCATGACTTACTAGATGGTGAAACGAGTATTCCTCTAATGCAAGCTCAGAGTCGTATATTGTTGAGTATATGCATATTTTGGGAATGGTTGTGGTCATACCTCGATAGTAGAATTGTCGAGGCAGTATTTCATATGATTATGATTCAGTATATGTGATGTGAATGAGGACAACTGTAGTTGTACCTCGATGTTTGGGTTTTTGGATACCTTGCCCACTAGTGTTGTGACCTTTACACCAAGGGTGGACTAGGCTATCTTACTAGTGTCATGACCTATATACCAAGGGCAGACTAGGATATTTTGTATCCTGACCTTATGTGCCATTGCGGTGAACTCCCACAGGCTGATGGTGGATGAGATCTTAGGATTTTAGCTCTCGTAGATCTTGTATGGAGCTTATTTAAACTTAGGGCACATTTTCTTTAAAGATTCAGATGGATCTTGAAGATTATTGAATTTTTGCCATCATGTATCCACTATTTACTGGTTTTAAGCAATATCACAATAGTATATTTTATGTTTGCTTCAAGTAGTGGCATCCTCTCTTCTGACTGGACCAACAGGCTACGTGATAGGCTGGCAACAGCTGCCATAGTGTAATTAGGAGTAGGTGCACGACAAACGTGTTGTTCAGGTGCCATGTACATTGTTGCATCATGGCATTCAGACATTCCGAGATGTAAATGATAATCTAGTAGTTCTTACTTGTTTGGGGACCCCTAGTTTGCTTGCTTTTTCAGCTCCACTAAACCAAACTTAAACTTCTTGTTAATGGATGTATAAATACAATCCAATCCAATTGTATCCAGGTAAACAAACGTCCCTTTAGTAGTGGTTAGTTGGAGATTAAGTGGTATACCTCAAACTCTCTAGGGATTAATAAAAGGTGTCATCTAGTCATGTAGGATATCTATTTAGGGTTGGATGTGATTCACATTTTTTGTCAACCCTTGCCTTGTTTCTTATATTGCTTGGATATTATATAATGTGGTAAGCGAAATCAATTGTTTAGAAATGATAAGTTTATATGTTCCATTATATATATCTTAATAAGCATGCATGTTATTATGCCTACCTGTTTAACTTGCTTAGTCTATTTAATCTTCTTAATCTGTTTTAATATTAAATAACCTTTTGTAATCAATAACCATTGTTGAGTGCTATATCTCTCACTGGGATGTTGGTATCGCCTCATGGTTCACCACATCTTTTTAAGTGATTGTCAGCTATGTGTTCAGGTACGTGGAGGTGAAGAAGATTAGCCTAGAGAGCAGTAGGGGTAGAAGGTTGGCTAGTTGTTAGTGTGTCCTAGAGTTATCCATGTACTCTCGGGTCTGAGTAGGGGATGTTTTTTAGATGATATGTATATTGTCTTGAGTTTTTTTTATAGTGTGTCGATGTTTGTATATGGCATGTATATGTGGAATAATATATTTTGTATATAGGTTGTGGCCTCAACCACTAGAATACATGTAAATACCTGGTATGGTATATGATCTTATGTATATTGTTGGACCTTTATGTAAATATCTCTAAACATGATGGTAATGTTTAAATCGATTTTGATTTACCCTCTTTTCTGGTTATGAGGTCAATTAGTAGTTGATCATGTGTTTTTTTAGTAATCTCGGTAACCATGATGGGGCATCACAGTTTGGTTGGTATCATATCCTTAGGTTCGTTGAGTCTATAGGGACATAAGACTTAGGATTGTGTATGTTCTTACGTAATCCAACATATCTGATCATAGCTTATGCTTATGTAGATATGTCAGGAGAATGTGAAGAACATGCGGAGAGTAGTTACGTAGCACTAGGAGGTGGTGGTAGGATGATGATGAAACATGATGGAAGAGTTCTAGAGATAGAGCTAGAACAGTTTGTAGTGCCTTAGTTTGACCCTAAGACCATGTCAAATCCTACTTTTCAGTCCTTGTTTGGACAGCTCATGACGGCGATTATGTACTTAGAGGATAGGGTGTCGTACCTCAAGCTAGGGTAGCCATCCCTAATGCAGAATCTCAGGTTTCAAGGGAGACGTTTGAGAGGTTACGGCAGGTTGGAGCGATTGAGTATGTGGGTACAACAGACTCGGTTGACGTTTCATGTAGTTGATAGAGCTTGAGAAGGTGTTTAAGATCTTAAGCATCCCATAAGAGGACAAGGTGAAGCATGATGTTTACATGTTGAAGGACGGTGTTGGGAACTAGTGGGCTATAGAAGAGGAGAAGAGACTAGGAGTTATTGTAGGTTGGGAAGAGTTTTGATGGGATTTTGTGAGTTGCTACTTCCCAAGGACGTGCCTGGATGAGAAGACAATGCAGTTTGAGAAGTTGCATAAGGATCGATGTCCATCAACGAGTGTGAAGTTTATGGAGTTTTTAAGGTTCTCTCCTCATATGGTAGCAATAAAGAAGGTGAGGATTCGGCAGTTTGAGAAGGGTCTAAGCACAAAGTTGTGTACGACATCATCTTCTTTGGAGAAGAGAGAGAGGTTCTCTACCTTTGTAGAGTCAGTGAGGAATATTGAGAGATTTGCTATTAGAAAGAATGAAGCCAGTGCTAAGAAGAGGCTATCTCAGTTTGAAGGATAGTAATTTAGAAGCTTTAAGAAGTTGAGGTTATAATTACAACAACCACAATAGAGGTCAACCTTCTCTAAACTGAGATCAGAAGTTCCTTCACAGTGGTCCCCGAGTAAGGGCAGAGACTGTAGCTTTGACAAGAAGGAGCTCATAGTGCAATGTTTGTGTCAGCGATAAGGTTTTTTAGGCTATAGTATGATTTGAGGAGTTGTCACAAGTGTGGATAGGTAGGGCATATAAGGTGGGTGTGCCCTATGGAGGATGAAAAAGTGACACAATAGCCTAGGTAGAGTCATTAAGGTTCCCAGTAGCAATAATAAATCAGTGGTGGTGTTAGAGAGCATGGTCAAGCATCATAGGTGGGGTCTTCTGGATCAGTGAGAAGAGGATGTGGACAATAAGAGGTGACGACTAGATTCTATGCTATGAGTCAGCTGGAGGGAGTGGTCAAACTATGAGTTGTGACAACTTAGATGGAACTTTTTCATTCTGATATATTTGCTTCTTCTTTCATATCTATTTTGGTTAACCTGGGTGCGACACATTCTTTTATCACTAGATAGGTGATAAGTAGTTCTTATTTTCCTATTTATAGTAGATCTGATAGCCTTTTGCTTGAAACCCCTCTTGTTGGTTCCTTTGAGTTGCAGCAGGCGTATCCATCTTACGTTCTTTCTTTTTCGGGACACAACATTTAAGTGGATCTTATGCCAATTGACATGCATGGATTAGATGAGATCCTAGGGATGGATACTTTGGAGAAGTATAAGGTTGTTGTGGACTATAGTTCCAAGGTGGTGACGTTCTATGATGGAGATGTTTCATGGATCTTCTAAGGAGATAGGAAGATTCTTCCTACATGCTTGGTGTCAGCTATGATGATGGAGAGGTTGATGAAACAGGGATGTGAGGCTTTCTTAGCACATGTTGTGGATACCAAGGTGAGGAGTCCTAGTATCCAGGAGGTGTCAGTAGTGTGAGAGTTTGAGGATGTCTTTCCTGAAAAGTTTCTTGGTGTTCCCCCTCCTAGAGAGAGTGATTTTGAGATCAATTTTGTTCCTAGAACATAGCCCATAGCACAAGCACCTTGCAGAATGACACGAACAGAGTTGCAGGAGTTGAAGAAGCAGTTGTAGGACCTATTAGAGAAGGGTTTAATCAGACCAATTACTTCCCCTTGGGGTTCTCCCGTATTGTTTGTGAAGAGGAAGAATAAATCTATGAGGCTTTGTATAGTTTAGCGAAAGTTGAACAAGGTTACAATGAAGAATAAGGGCTCGTTGTTGAGGATTGATGATCTATTAGAATAGTTGAGAGGTGATAGGGTGTTCTTAGAGATAGATCTGAGGTCAGGATATCACCATTTGAGGATCAAGGCTGATGACATACCATAGACTACCTTAAGGACTAGGTATGGTCTCTACGAGTTTGTAATTATGTCGTGTGGGTTAACCAACATGCCGAAAGGTTTCATGGATTTGATGAACAAGGTGTTGAAACCGTATCTTGATCATTTTGTGGTCGTGTTTATCGATGATATCTTGATATACTCCAGACATCGCCAGCAGTATGAGCAACATCTTTGCCAGGCATTGACGTTATTGAGTAAGCACCAGTTGTATGCTAAGTTCAGTAAATGTGAGTTATGGCTGACTGAGGTGTCTTTTCTTGGTCATGTTATATCTTGTAAGGGTGTTTGTGTATATCCAAAGAAGGAAGAGTCAATGCTGGAATGGGAACATTCTAAGACACTGACCGAAGTTCAAAGTTTCACTACTACAGAAATGGCTTATAACGTCACATTTATGGGCATCAGTTGTATACAACAAACTGACACCTAAACCATACAGTGTTGGTTAAATACACAAACCGACATCTATTTGTGAAGAGTGGCCAGACATAGGTATCACTTTTTATTCAGCATTGGTTCCTCAACTACCAACTGATGCCTAAAATTTACCGCCAAATCTAAATTTTGCTGTGAAAAACAATTACCTCCAAAATTTAACATACGACGTCATTTATTAACTTATTAACCAACGACTAAAGGTTTTTTGTGAGATGGAAACTGGGCCAATTTTTATCGTCGGTGTTCTTGCAACAACCGATGCCGAAGTGTTTTTGTGCATTGTCCCCACTAAAATTTCCACCCCCCCTTTGGCGTCAGTTTTCTATGGCAACCGATGACTATGCTCAGAATTTGAGAACATTTTTTTTGTCTGCATATGTAGATAGACGTCAATTTTTCTAGTTGAAATAGATGACTATCATTGAGCATAAGTGTTGGTTTTTGGTGGTAACTGACACCTATTATTATAAGCGTCAGTTGTTTTTAACAACTCATGTCGATTGTTAACTTAATAGCACCCACACGAAGCAGACTCTTCCCCTTTCTCTGTTTCATTCCCGATTATTCAGGTTAGGTCTCTAGTGATTTCTCTCTACCGCCAATCTTTTTGTCATTGTTGCCCCTTCCATGTCGCCGCTACGCTTGCCACTGCTTCTGGAGCTCGTCGGTCACCACTATTGGATCTCTGCTTTTGGAGCTCACCAACTGTCTCTACTGGAGCTCTCACTGCCACTACTGGAGGTCTACCACCCTTCTCTTTACTCACCCTCGCCGTCGCCCTTCTCCCTGCTCGCCACCACCAATGTTGTGCTCACCGGCTCCCTACTCGTTGCCGCCCAAAATCCCAGTTGTGACCTGCTCAGTCTGCCTCTACATGCTCCCTGCCCTCCGCCGCCCAAGTTTCCCAAGGTCGTCGCTGCCTCCCAACGTCAGCCCCCCCCCATGACCTAGCTTTGTTTCTCCTTTAAACATTTAGTCATACAAATTGATGGTCTGATGAAATGATCACTACACATCATTGTTTTCTTCTCTTCCATCATTTTGGACATAGTTGAGGTGATGCTAACTCAAATTAAAGGGACCATCACCACATGGCTGCACTTGCTAGAAACTTGGGCCTCCTTGCTTTTGATCATATTACTAGCATTAAGATTGATTTATTAGCTAGCAAGAATAATTCCTAGGTAACATTTTTTCTTGGAAATTCCTAGGTAACTTTCTTTTATATTTATTGCAGTAGCATCGACAACCTTCTTCTTGGAAATTCCTAGATAACTTTTTAACATATTCATTAGTTCATTACTTATCAATATGGTTTGCTCATGATTCAATTAATTATATGGCACGATGATACTAATATGAATCAATGATAAAAGTTTGATGGATCATCATAAGACATTTTATATGAACATAGTTTTACTGAATTTGACAAAATTAATTAGGGTTGTCTCGGGTTTGAACTAGGAGTTAGGGTTGCAAACCCTAATTCCATCATATCATTGTTTTTAAGATTACAACCTTTAGTTATGCATATTAGGTGAAACCTTATTCATCATCTTAAGCATATTAGGTTATCCATGATACCTATACCATATTACTAGCTTTAAGATCATAGTAAGATGTCCATGGTTTCAAAACACTAAATCAGCATAATATAAAAACTTCAATTATTCATCAAGAGTTTCTAATCATATATGACAAGATCAGTTATAATTCTTAACTTAACCCTAATGCAAGTAAGAGATGATGGTACACAGCCTCTTGTGTGATTATTATAATTATAGAGTACTTTCTCTCTCTCTCTCTCTCTCTCTCTATATATATATATATATATATATATATATATATATATATATATATATATAAGAATGAAAGCACATGTATTTTTTGGCCTAGAAACCCATCCAAGATTTACTCATTAGGAGTAAATCATGGATAGTCCCCAGTTTGGGATTGTTCTTGAACACCTAATCTCACTTAGGATGTAAGTGTATAATGTGTATTTAGTTTTCAAGAAAATTTTGGTAGCATTTCCCCGTTTGTTCTCTAAGTACATATGTAATTGGAGAACAGTGGGGAAATGCTGCCGAAATTCTTGAAAACCCAATACACATTATACACTTACTAGTGAGATTAGGTGTTCAAGAATGGGATAGGTGGTAGATATTTATTATATATAAGACCTTAAACCCTAATGTTTTAACCATAAACCCTAATCTTTTAACCCTAGACCCTAATCTTATTCTAATATATACTTGTTTTCTCTTTGATCATAGAATGGATAGATCATGGATGTCCATTCCAAATCGTTGCACCCTAGAGTTTATTTCTGGTCTTGATCAGTTTATTAGATTTTTCGAGGAACATAGGAAACAACCTAGAGATAGGTTCTACTGTCCATGTAGGCATTGTGGTAACAACTTGAAAGTCAGCACTAGTGATGAAATCAAAAGTCATGTCATGTGCAATGGGATTGTACAAGGCTATATAGAATGGCACTGGCATGGAGAAATTTCAAACCTGAAATCAGTGGATGTCAATAGCAGTGCTTGTGTGGAAGAATAATTTGCCTCCGATGACGTAGATGTGAATGAACCAGTTCCAGTAGACATCGTTGATGTGATGATGGATAGTTGTGGGGTAGAGCACATCGATCCACCTCCCATGTTTAGAAACATTATGCATGATGCTGAGATACCGTTATACATAGGTTGTAAGTTTACGAAGCTTAGCACTGTGTTGAGATTGTATAAGTTGAAAGCTAACAATAGATGGAGTGACAAAAACGTCATGTCATTGTTGTCTTTGTTGAAAGAAATTCTTCCTAAAGGAAACAAGCTGCCAATCTCAACATACCAGTTAAAGAAATTATTGTGCCCAATGGGAATGGAGGCTAAGAAGATACATGCATGCCCGAATGATTGTGTATTATTTCAAAAGGACTGTGTGGATTTGAAAGATTGTCCCAAATGTGGTGTGTCAAGGTATAAATTGATGGCTTTGGGGGTGTCCAAAACTAGTTCTCCTACCAAGGTGATGTGGTATCTACCTATAATACCACGGTTTCAATGCTTGTTTATCAATCCAATAGATGTGAAGAATTTGAGGTGGCATGCAGATATTGAGAAAAATAATGATGGGATCCTACGACAGGCATCTGATTCCCCACAGTGGAAGAAGATTGATTTATTGTACCCTAAATTCAGTGAAGAAGTCAGGAATCTAAGACTTGGGCTTTGTACAGATGGGATGAATCTGTATAGGACATTGAGCAGCCAACATAGCACTTAGCCAGTTATGCTTGTTATATACAATCTTCCTCCCTAGTTGTGTATGAAAAGTAAGTATGTTATGATGTCAGTGTTGACATCGGGCCCTAAACAACTTGGAAATTATATCGACATTTATCTTGAACCTATGATTAATGACTTGAAGAAACTCTGGGGTGAAGGTGTGATGACCTATGATGCTTCATGAAGAGAGACATTTCATTTGCACGCTATGTTGTTTTGCACTGTCAATGACTTTCCATTATATGGGAATTTTTTTGGATACAGTGTCAAAGGATCTAGAGCATGTCCTATATGTGAATAGAACACTGATTCAATATGACTAAAACACGGCAGCAAGACTATATATCTTGGTCATCGAAGGTTTTTTCCAAAATTCCATCCGTATCGAAGGTTGTGCAAAGCATTCAATGGACGGAATGAGGAACAGAGTGCACCTAAACCTATACCATGGGAGAATGTTTATGAAAGAGTAAAAGACTTTTCCAATGAATTTGGTAAGAGATCACAATGTGCGATGGCCACACGGAGTGAAAAATCTTTATTCAAGAAGAAGTCAATACTTTGGGATCTTCCTTATTGGATTTCTTTGGCAGTCAGGATTTGTATCGATGTCATGCACGTTGAGAAAAATGTATGTGATAGCATCATCAGTACTCTGTTGAATATACCAGGTAAGACTAAATATGGGATAAAATCCAGAATGAACCTACGTAAAATGGGAATAAGGATAGAATTAATAGAAGTAGTTAGTAGCGATCGGAGAACATACTTACCTCTTGATTGTTACACATTGTCGAGAAAGGAGAAGAAAGCTTTTTGTAAATGATTGGTAAATGTTAAGGTGCCATGGGGTTACTCATCCAACATTCGTACATTGGTATCAATGAAAGATCTGAAGTTCATAGGTCTTAAATCTCATGATTGTCACACTCTAATGCAACAAATATTGTCTGTGGCAATTTGATCTATATTGCTTAAGCATGTAAGGTTTGCAATCACCATACTTTGTTTCTTTTTCAATAGTCTGTGCAGCAAAGTTATTGACCCTGATACTCTTGATAAATTGCAAAGAGAAGTGATTGTTACCCTATGTCATCTTGAGATGTATTTTCCTCCTTCATTCTTTGATATCATGGTACATCTTGTTGTTCACTTGACTAGGGAAGTGAAAATGTTGGGACCAGTTTTCTTGCATTCGATGCATCCCTTTGAATAATACATGAGCATTTTTAAAGGTGACGTTCAAAACCATTATCGACCTGAAGGGAGTATTATTGAGGGTTATGTGGCGAGAGAGGTTATGGATTTTTGCAATGACTTTCTGAGTGGTAATGATGCTCCTGTTAATGACAAGAATATTGAGGAGCATTTTGGAAAAGGAATTTTGGGATCACGGATGAAAGTAATTAGCCGTGAGCAGTTGGAACAAGGTCACTTGTATATTTTACACAACATCGATGAATTGAGTGTTTATATCAAGGAACATACCAATTTCATCAAGAGACAATATCCTCGAGCCAATTCAATGTGGCTTGCTAGAGAGCATAAGTAGACATTTATTAAGTGGTTTGAAGATAAAGTCTTACATCAACTATCTCAAACACCAGATAATCTTACTGAAACTATCAAATGCCTCACCTTTAAACCAAAATTGAATGTTATGTCTTATGAAGGGCTTGGCATAAATGGATTCCAATATTACACAAAGTGTCAAGATGATAAGAGTGTCATCCAAAATAGTGGGGTCACCCTTCAAGCGTCTTCATTGTTTTTTTGCAAGTGCAAAGGATAAGAGTCAACGTGAAGCTAAAATGTCATATTACGGTGTCATTGAAGACATATGGGAGTTTGACTACGTAGATTTTAGAATTTTGCTCTTTAAATGTAATTGGGTTGATAACACCAAAGGAGTTATAGTGGATGAATTGGGTTTCACATTAGTGAACTTTGAAAAGATTGGTGAGAAGGTTGAACCATTCATATTGGCATCACAGGAGAAATAAGTATTTTATATCGATGACCCTGTAAATGATAAATGGTCAGTTGGTCTTAATGGTAAAAGATAGTTCATTGAAGATCTTATAGATGAAGAAAAGTACTATGATAAGTATGATGACTCTAGTCCATTCTCAGTTGGGTTGCCAACACCACCAAATATTGAAGCTAATGATGTCTTGTATGTGCGCGGAGATCACAATGAAGGATTGTTAATTGATAAAAGATTGCAATATCAGAGGCATGCATGTTTATATTTTTTATATGTTTTATTTTTCTGAATGTGAACTTTACAATGTGAATTACTTTACAATGTGAATGTGAACTTTACAATGTGAATTACTTTACAATGTGAACTTTACAATCTGAATGTAAACTTTCAGATGGTTGAGCATTCATATGATGATTGTGCTGATGATTACCATGACGGTGAGGACGTCAATGCGTCGCCTCACAATGTAAGTTTTAAAAATATATCCCGCATCATATTTATAGCTATATCATGTAAGTGTGTTTTTTTTTGTCAAATTTTAGGTTGGTGATGTACCCCCTGAAGAAATTGGGGCACTTGATTTGCAGCAAAAAAATTGAGAAAGTGAGGGGCATCACAACGATGAACAAGTTACTACAGCAAAGGGACAATGGACCCAAAGTGGCTGTGGATTTCAATCATGCAGGAAATCTAGTTGGAGTGAACCGCAACTCATTTATTTCATAACTTGGGGTTCTTACTCGCAGCCATTGTAGTCCTATTTTTGAATCCTGGCATAAAGTTCCTAAGGGGAAGAAAGACTTAATTTGGAAGGAACTATGTGTGAGTTATCATTATTTGCAATTCTATTTTTGTAGATTACTCATTTTTAGGATACTAGTTAATAGCAATTCTATTTTGTAGATTATATTGGATTTGGATGAAAAGTTGCATCGTAAATGTGTGATGTAATGATGTGGGAGGGTTATAAGGAACTATAGGACAAATCTCACCTGAGATTACATGCGTGATGCTGAGAAGAGGTTCTTGATTGATTTCCAATTCTAGACATTGATAACTTTTTGACTAACTCTACACTAATAATTTTTGTTTGTATTCTCTTTAAAAAATACTTTTTGGAAGAAGGCAGCCCCTGATCAATGAAACTACCAGGACCCTAAAGACTGGGATGAGTTTGTTACCTAAAGAAAAATAGATGAATTCAAGGTATTAAGTGCCACTCCCAATTTAATTAATAGACATTCTTATATATTCACCTATCCAAGATTAACCTTTAGTGTTACTAACCAAATAAGTGTTCTTACTAACAAGGCTATCATTGATGCTCAAAGAGTTGTGCACTGAATGTGCATGACTACACAATGGGTCCAAGATGCTATGCAGGCGTTTGCCAAAGACTACAGGTTGAGTATACTGCTTAGTCTATTGCTCAGTCTGCTTCTACTCAAGAGTCCTCTACTATTGGTCCCGCACCTCTACCTCACCATGCTATATGGATAGCTGGGAGGCAAAACAAGAAAGGAGATATAACAAAGTCTGCAACTACTGAGGGGGCTACAATATTGGTAAATTTCAACTCTTAGAGCAATCGATCGATATTGATTATTGTTATGTTTACTTACCAATTTCTGTTGATGGCGATTAGCAGGAGATGCACAAGTAGAGGAAGGAAGGCAAGTTCATCCCTGAGGGCATAAGGGATGAATTGACAGTTGCTCTGGGTAACCCACAGCATCCTGACGTGTTAGGGGTGCAGGCGCTGGTGTGGGCATCAAAGCATTCTTTGGGCCATCCCAGCACAAACCTATCCTAAAAGAGGGACTTTCACAAGTTGAGGTAACCTATTCTTTTTAGAATGTTATTGTGAAAGGGAATTCAATAATTGATAGCTAGTGTTTCTTTTATCCATGTATAGGTAGATGAATTAATTGAGAGGAAAGTCCAAGAAGCAATGGTGAAGTGGCAGTCGTCTCAGACGGCCACTCAGACGGTACATGTGACGTGTCGCGCTTCTATTACTCCTACTGTAGAGGTTGGGAGTAATCGTGTAGACCCACCACCTAGCACATCCTTTGTAAGTATTTTTATGACATAGAAGCTAGTCTTTTCAAGATGATATGTTTGTGTATATATGCATATAACATTCTTTATGTAGATTTGTAGGGGTTGAAGCCATGCCATCTAAAAAGTCAAGAATATTTCGTTGTAGATGCATCGGCTTACCCACCCCTTCTAGGGGAAATGTTCCATGGGACTCCAGTACCAGATGGTGCAGTTCGTGTGAGCCCGATAAGTATTGTCCCCAAATGGAGGGATCTTACATTGCCATATGCCCACCTAGATTTTGAAATGCTTGGTGAAGTAGAAGGCGGAGTGATATTGTGGCCTAAAGCGGATGTCGTCTATACTAATATTGTATGGTAAATTTACATTATGTTAATTTGTTAGTGTGTATGTATATATGAGTCAACTGATCTGAAATTATAAATACAGGTCAAAAGGAAGACACCCGCTACATCCCGGCCTCCACCTCCACCTCCTAAAATACCAAGTTGGCTTCCAAGGGACCTACATGCCTCGTTAAGTCCTAATTGTAGGGGTATGGCAGATTGGATAGGCAAACATGATCCAAATTTCCCTACAAATGTTACTATTCCAGAGGAAGTTGCAGGTCAATCATACGATAACAAGCTATTTATACAAGATATTTTGGATATGTTTCATTATGCTTGGTTGAATACATCTATGATAGAGCTATGGATATACTGAGATCTTATTTATATATCCATATATCTTGTTTTATATACGGTGATATGGTTTCTTATATATTAATGCATACTTAATACATGTTTTGCAGCCACTTACACTCGATATGTACAAATTTTTCATTTCTCCATGTGGGATTTTTGATTCCATCTTTGATTAGTCTTGTAGGTAAAAACCCTAGGTTAGGTACTTCATATTGTTGTGATGTTTTTAAATATTTTGGTAAAAACAAGAAGACGGTGATAATATCTCCATTCAATGTCGGGTAAGTTTACTTTGCTTATAATTTGGACTTTAGAAAATTACATTTTTATTGTGACTTTTGAGTTATTAATTTTTAACTTTCTTACCTTTAGTTGTAAGCATTGCGAGTTACTAGTTATTGTCCCTGAGATGTTCACTGTCTATTATCTAGATCCTATGGGGAAGGAATTGAATATATATGGACACAATGAAAAGGCCATTATTACCGTGAGAAATATTTCATATTTTTATATCCATTAACATATGTTATTACATTACTATTTAATTATGCAATTTAATGTGTTACATTAACATGTAGGGCTTTACAAGAATACGCCAAAGCTGGAGGAAAGGTCCCCAAGAAAAAGAACCAACCACTAACTTGGCATAATGTGAACTGTGTTTATTTGTATTTTTGAATATTTTGTATGTTTCCATTTATAGTTTGCTACACAAGAAAATGGTTGGGCATGAGGATACTATGTGATGCAATTTATGAGCATAATTATCAAACATGCCACAATGGAAATCGATACCCTACATCAGGTATTATATGTAGTCTCATTAGATAATATGAAATATATCAATCTTATTATATATTATTAATTATATATATACATCATTATCTTTGCAGGTGTTTAAAACTGACTTCACTACAGGTGAAAAGTTATTAGATGTACATACTCCCTATATGATGGATGAGTTAAATGATGTAAGAGAATAATGGGCAGAAGCCCTACAAGTAGTGGGAGTTTTTAAATATAATTGGGATAATGACAATGATGAATAAAGAATGATATTTCTAAACTTTGTTCCCATAATTATTTTTGTGTGAATGTGAATGACTTTTTATGAATTTTCATATGTGTGAATGTAAAGATGATCAATACATGAATGTTTCTACATGTGTCTAAATTTGAAAATAGATGAAATGAATGGAACTCCAGGTAGCTAAATGTGTGTGAAAATGGAGGAAATTTGAAATGGAACTACTGGTTTCTACATGTGTGTGATGAAAACATATGAATTAAATGTGTTTATACATGTGTGTGAATCACATGATAAATATATAATATTATCCATCTTGTTAATTTTGCAGGTTTGTGGACTGTTGTTGGTTGATATCAATGGATGTTGTAAACCTGTAGTTCAGAACTGAACTATAGGTTCTTGATCCTACTGACCAGCCATACAATAGGCCTGCAAACTGATAAGAAAAAAAAAATCAGAACATAGGTGTCGGTCATTTGTGTAAAACTGACAACAAAACACATAGGTGTCGATTATTAGTGTAAAATTGACGTCTTTATCCCCTTCTGGAGTCAGTTATCTGTAAAACCGATGCATATTCCAGCCAGTTACCACGGTCCTGCTGGGTAGCATGGCCGTGGTGGCAGGGGATATGGCGTCGGTTATTAGTATCGAAACTGACGCAATGATGACTTTGCTAGTACCTTTTTGGTGGCGGGAAGGGGTATGGTGTTGGTTGTTAATTAGTAATCGACGTTTTTAATCAGGTTATAGTGTTGGTTTTATTTAAGAACCGATGCCTATAGTCCCCTTGCTGGCACGTTTTTGGTGGCAGGAAAGTTTATGGCGTCGGTTGGGGGACTGACGTTGAAGGTGTCAACTTTTAGCAGCACCCACTTGGGTGTCGCTTGGAAACTGATGCCTTAGGCCTTAAATAACTGATGCCAAAGGCCATTTTGGTAGTAGTGTTTCCTAGGTTTGGCTAGTTACTACATGAGATTCATAAAGAATTTCAGTGTTATAGTGTTACCCCTAACTAAGTTGACTAGGAAATGTGTTCTTTTTGCCTGGGATTATAAGTGTCAGTGTTCTTTCCAGATGTTGAAGGAGAAGTTGACCAGTGCACTAGTCTTAATCATGCCAGAGAAAGGGAAAGATTATATCATCCTTTGTGATGCTTCAAAGAATGACTTAAGATGTGTGTTGATGTTGGACAAAAATTTGATTTCTTTTGCTTCACAAAAGCTTAAGAAACACGAGGAGAAATACCCAACATGTGACCTAGAGAAAGCAGTAGTGGTTCATGCCCTGAAGATTTAGAGGCATTATCTACATGGAAAGATTTGTCGGATATTCACCGACCATAAAAACTAGGAGCTAAACATACAGTAGAGAAGATGGATGAAGCTGATCAAGGACTACAATTTGATGATAGACTACCATCCAGAGAAGGCAAATGTAGCAGTTGATGTGTTGAGCATGAAGTCATCTTTGTCATCATCTATGGGTAAGGCACAATTACACTCTATGGTGTGCCACAAGGACACGTTGGTATCACCTCACCAGATGAACATACAGTTGGAGGTTTCTCTATTAGCATGATTACTGACACAATAACAAGTGAAGTCTATCTTGATGTAATAGATTAGAGATGCACAATAGGATGATACCATTATACAGAATATCAGGTTAGAGTTTCACAATAGGAAGTATGAAGGCTTCCATGAGTCAGATGATGGGATAGTTTTTTTTCATAAATAATGGTTGCAAATGTTGAGGGCCTAAGGAAGATGGTTCTTGAGGAGGCTTAGTCCTTGATGTACTACACAATGCACTCTGGAAGTACTAAGATATACCATAATATGAAGGATCTATATTGGTGTCCAGGTCTAACGCATGATGTGGCAGAGTTTGTTGCTAAGTGTCTAGTTTATCAACAGGTCAAGGCAAAACATCAGAAGCATGTAGGAATGTTGCAAACTTTTCCATTACCGCTTTGGGAATGGGATCATATCACCATGGAATATGTCGTTAGTCTTTCTAGGACAACCAAAGGTCATGAATCTATCTAGGTGATAGTTCATAGGTTGACCAAGTCATCTCACTTCCTTCCAGTCAAGATGATATATACAACAGATAAGTTAGCACAGATTTATGTAGATGAGATAGTTTGTCTGCATGGTATTCTAATTACCATACTAGCTAATAGAGGCTCGTAGTTTATGAGTAGGTTTTGGGAATGTATGCATATAGCATTTGGGACACAGTTTAGGTTTAGTACATCTTTTCATCCATAGATGAATTGTCGTTCAGAGAAGATGATCTTGGAAGAACTTTTGAGGGCGTGTGTTTTACATTTTCTTGGAAGTTGGGATGTGCATCTGAGTTTGATCGGGTTCGCTTACAACATCAATTATCAGAGGAGTATAGATATGGAACTGCATGAAGCGTTGTATGGAACATTTTGTCGATCATCTCTTTATTGGTATGAGATTGGTGAGTATCAACTTTTGGGTCCCAAACTCATACATCAGACTATAGATAAGATCAAGGTGATAAAATAATAGTTGAAGGCAGACCAAGATAGACAAAAGTCATACAAAGATAATTGACATAGACTATCTGAGTTCCATGTTGGAGACTGTGTGTACCTTAAGGTTTCCCCTTAGAAAGGTGTGATGAGGTTTGGTAAGAAGGGTAAGTTAGCTCCTAAGTATATGGGACCATACCCTATTTTGGCTTGTGTTGGAAAGGTGATGTACAAGTTGGAGTTACTGGCAGAGTTGGACATGTTGCATAATGCCTTTCATGTGTCCATGTTGAAGAAGTGTCATCCTGACACAGAGCATACATTGCAGCCAATGGAGGTTGAGTTGTAGGAGGATGTGTCGTATGTTGAGGGTCATGTGTTGATCTTGGATAGAGGAGTGAAGAAGATGAAGAAGATGGATATATACTTAGTTAAGGTTTTGTGGCATCATCATGGTATGAAGTAATCCATGTGGGAGTTAGAGGATGAGATGTGTAGGAAGTACCTGTCATTCTTCGTGTAGGATTTTGGGAGCAAATTCGTTATTAGCAGTTTATGGTTGTAAGATTGTTGACCTTGGTTTTTGGTTGAACATGCTTTCTTATCATAACTAGATGCTTAAAACCTTAATCAAGCCCTGATATGTGATTTTATATCATGTGACAAGCTTAAGTTTCAAGTTTGGCCCAGTTTGGACATTGTTTGAGCAAGTTATGCAAATATGTGCTTGTTTTAGGCTTTCCTACAATTTATTCATTTTTAGGGTTTTTCTTGCAATTTGTCACATGATCATTGTGCCTCATATGTTTTCATATCATGTTTGATATAATTGTGCTTTGGGGTGCCTTGTTACATCTTAGTTTGAGATATGTTGAGATTAGGGTTTGCTCTCATGGATGCCCTAACTCATGGTTGACCTCGAGTGTTGAGCCACACAGTGTTGGTGGTCACCAAAGTTTTTATGAGGTATCTAGCATTGGTAGTCACCAAGTTTTCCTGAGCCATCTAGGGCTGGCAGTCAATGAGATTTGAAGCTCTCTTGGTCACCAATCTTCTTAGTGTTGGTAGCCATTTGGTTTTCTGATCACCTTAGTCGCCAACTTTATTAGTGTTGACAGTCACCAAGTTTTTCTATGTGGTCTCTTGGTTTTGTGGTCAATATGTTTGACTTGGTTTCAAGGATGAGATGTTTTAATGGACGATATACCATGGACGCATGGCATGCATGATTTGACACCTAACCCTTCCTCTCTCTCTCCAACCCTAAGATTTATATACCTCCCTCCTTAAATGCAAACAAGATATTTACACACTTATCCCTCTCTCTTCTTCCTCCTTGCTACTTGGATCTCGTATGTTTCTTGGTGGAGGAGTAGGATCTAATATAGAAGAAGCTTGGCTGATTTTTATTGCTTGTGCACTAGGGTTTGGATCTACCCTTCTAGAGGTCGTTTGGAGCTTCCTTATTTTACTACTTGGTCTTGGTGAGTAAGATCTCCCTCCCTGCCTTTGTTTTATTTTTTGTCCTTCCTCTCTCCTCTTTTTTCTTATTCAAATCCATGCTAGAACATATTTTAGAGGTTGAAGACGTCTTCTTTCTTGCCTCTTTAACCTAGGGTTTTCTTCCTTTTAGAGAAGGAGCTATCTTGGTTGGGTGGAGTTCTCAAGTTAGGGTTTCTACCATCCTTCTTCAAGATACTTTCTGTTTGGAGTTTCTTCATCATCTGTAAGATGAGTAATATAACTTTCTTCATGATTAGTGCTTACTCTCATCTTTCATGTACATGATCTTGCTCTAAAATGTTGTTCTAAGTAAAAAAGAATTTACCTTTGCCTAGGGTTGAACTTAGCTGCTAGATTTTGAGTAGATAATTCTTTTTGATATGTTTCTAATCCTGATGCATGTTTCTTTCTTGAAGATGGATAACCTAGACCTTGCTTTGTGTGTGTCACCATGTTGGGCTTGATGGTCATTGTAAGGACCCTGACCTTCATTTTGGGCTTACCCTGTTTGCTTTGCCTAAACCTTATGTTTAGATACTTTCTAATCACCTCAAATGGTGATTAGGGTTTGTTTGTGCTTTGTTGAGAGTTGGAGGTGCAACTTGCAAATAACCCAAGTTCTAGGGTTGATGTGCAAGTTTGACACCTTGAGAGATGTTTCTCCCTCTCCTTGCATCCTCTAGGGTTGAGACGATGGGTTGGGCTCATTTCTTGAGCAGCCTTGGGCTTTGTTTTGCCTTGTTGAGCCTTGTTTGGGCTTTGCCTTGCTTTGATGGGCCTTGTGTCAGGAAAGCCCTAGGTGTATTGGCCAAGCTTACATTTGTCGACCTTGGTGTGCCGGCCATGGTGTATCGGCCAAGGAGGGTGTTGGTGGGTGTGTCAGTTTGCCATGTTGGGCGACACACACCCCTCCACCTAGCATCGTTTGTGACACCCCCTTTGTGGACACTTGGTGCTTGCTTCTTGCATGTGGCAAAAGCTTTGGACATGTGGTGGTGGGCGAGATAGTAGGAGGCTTTGCCCCATGGACAAGTGTCCCTAGGTTGGGCGACACCTTGCCTTAGTCTCCCCTTCACCCTCTTCTATATATGTCTCTCCTTTCTCTTGCTTGGGATCCCTTTAGTTCCTTAGTTGCCTTCCTTTTTCGTTGGTGGATGATACCTCTCCTTAGTAGAGCTTGGTGGCCGATCTCCTTGGTGGAGTCTTCTTATTCCTCAAGTGGTGGCCGAACCCTAGAGTGTTTTCTTCTCTTCTTGTGGTGAGAATCTCCCTCTCTTTCCTTAGTTGCTTATTCTTCGGCCATGGTGGTTATAAGCTTTGTTTTTCTTCTTGTGGTGGCCGAAGGTGGTGCTTGGAGCTTGTAAGCTTGGTGCTAGGAGCTTGGAGCTTGCTTAAGGTGGGTTACATAACTCCTAACCCTAGCTATACTACTTCTTTTTCATGTTGCATGTTTACATGTCATCTTGATTGGCCATGCATCTTGTTAGACATGTTTCTTGCCCTGGTATGTACCATTTTATCTTGTTATATATATAGTGATCATGTTGTTGATGTGTTCTTAGACCTTGTGGCCAAACCTTGAGTTTACGGTTCCTTGGGAAAAACCACTTTCTCTCCCATTTTGTTTTGAGAAGTGAGTTCGAGCTCTAGTGGTGTAGGAAAAAACCCTCTCTTAGTTTTTGAGAGGTGAGTCTATGCTCTAGTTGCTTGGGCAATACCCTTCTCTCACCATGGATTTGAGAGGTGAGCCTTGGTTGGACGTTGACCTAGTGAAGGTTGGAATCTTGACCGATAAGGGGATGATCCACCTTGTTGCCTGATATGTGATGGAGGTTGTGTAAAACCCCTCTCTCTTAGTTGTTGAGAGGTGAGCCAACTCTCTTGATCTATTAGGGTTTGATGATGGTGATCTTGAGGTTGATGATGACCAAACCGATATGGTCTTTATGCCTTGCATGATACCCTTTTGTGGTGCTTTACATGATACACCTCTTCTAGGGGTTTGTCTTCTGCGATATGATAAGTTGGGTTTTGTTGACCTTGTTTCCTGATATGACCCCTTCCCCATGTTAGTGTTGTTGGGTGATATGCCTTGATCGAGATGTACCTTTGCCTTAGTTGGTGTTGTGCCTTTGGCTGACATGGTGCTTAGTAGCCATCTCTGTTTTGTGCCTTGGGCGACATGGGTTGGTTTTGATGTTTCCCGATATGGTGCTTGGGTGGTGAAACCTTAGATAGATGCCTTAGTGGTGACCGATATGTAGTGCTTAACATAGTTGAATGATAGACCTACTTGAGCACCATGATGTAGTTGGATAGAGGTCAGTAGTGTGCTTGTTGGGCGTTATGATCTTGGCCTTGGTTGATATGGCCTTGGGCGTTATGATGATGGTGGGTGCCTGACATGAGACCCTAACCCTAATGGGTGATAGGGTCTTGGCCATTAGGGTTGGTTGTGCCACCCGACACATCTTTGCACTTGGATGCCCGTTATCACCTTGCACTTGGGTGCATGATACACCCCTTGCTCCTTGGATGCACGACACAGCTCTTGGATCAAGTTGCATGATACACATTAGGTCTGGTTTCCCGATATCCCTTGTGCATGGATGCACTCCTTGGTTGGCCGATATGTGTGGCTAAGTGCCCTAGCCGATAGGCTTTTAGTGAGGGAGGTAATCCTGCCTGATACCCCTTTTGGGTGAGGGATGCACTACCCGCCACACCTATAGTGAGGGTAGGTGGTACCTTTGGTATGGGTTGCACCTAGCTCAGAAACCCTAGTTTTGGTAAGTTGTTATCTGGTAACCGCACCTCTGTTGATGAGGCATTATGAATGATAGGTTGTAACCAATGATATGTTTGATACCTAAAGTCGGTGCTAAGTGAGATGATTAGATACATGATTATGTTCATAAGATATAGGGCATAGTGGATGCTCATGGTTTGATAATAATATTAATAATGTAATTTGTCTACAGATACAACTTGTGCTTCATGTAACTATGATCATGGATGTTGTTCCAATCATGTACCTTCAACCCTAATAGCATGATAATCATAAAGATCTATGTTTGGTGATTCAATTATCTCTCTTGATATGCATACTAACCATGCAGGTGAATCAAGTGAATTCATAGCCAGGTAAGAGCTATGAGGTATATGTGTTTTGAATAACACTAATAATGATAATCCTTGATTGATGGGATAACATGTATCACTCGTATGATGTGAAAAGGTTTGTTGACCTGATAAAGGTTGAGTGCCTAGTTGAGGTGTTATCCTATGATGTTGAGATAAGGGATGTATATCCCATGGTGTTAATGTAAGCCTTGAGAGGCAGTGGCATTCTGTGATGAGGGATTGAGATTACATGGTAATAATGCAACTCAATGTTGTTATGTTTTATAACTTTGTTGCCTCAACAATCCACATAAAATATACTAATTAACTACAGTCGAACATTTCATGTAGTTTTCCCTGGCCATAGATCCATCATCATCGGTAACTGGTGATGGTGAAATGGCTTTATCCTGTGGGATTACCTGGAGCACATATTGTTGAATATGTAGGGTTTCTCCTAGCCGAAAGAAGGATAATTTGAGTACAACTGTGGTTGTGTATAGAGCATGGTGAACAAGCCCATGGCTCAGTGATTATATAGCATGGTGAATAGACCCATGGCTCATTATTATAGAAGGGTAGCATGTGGAGATGACCCTATGGATGAGGCCACTCAAGCAAGAGACTACAGTCCTATTTGGTTATCGTGCACTGACCACGAAGAGGTGAGGTCATGGAGTCCGGCTCTCCCAATGACCTTGTATGGCACCATTTTTGGGCTTCATAGCCAAAGGTTAGATTTGAGTGAGACAACTCCCTTCCTCAGGGCATAATAAATTGTAATCCATCTGTATAGAATATATTTCTTAAGGCAAAACACAGAACATTGGTTGAGGCCTTGCTTGTATAGTTGTGCTAGTTATATCTTATAGTTAATTGTACGTTCCTCATATCTTGTGATAAGTTCTTATAAAGCTTATCTTGTCAATCATGTTCCATAAAGAAATATTTGGTTATATGCCTCCTGGATATCCTAGTAAGCTAGTTTTGTTCAGTATGTCATATATATGAGTTGCTTATATCAGTTACCTGCTTTATCTATTCTAGCTCTCCTTTGAGGTTTTATAGTTTTAACGGGGAGTTATGTTTCTCGTTGGGACTGTGTGTTTAACCCCGTTGGTTTACAACATTTTTAGGTGATCGTGCAAGATGTGGTGGTGTTTGTGAGGTTGCGGTCGGGTAGCAAGAAGAGCAGTAGGAGGCAAGAGATGGATATGTTGCTTTTTTGGTTGTTTTGTAGTAGAGTCCTAGAGTCATCCTTATACTTTCACGTCCTTGGAGGTGTTTTGATGGTGTTTCACGATGTATAGATGATGTAGTTTTGTTTATCCTACTGTTGGCCTGGTATGGCATGTTCTGTAAATAAACAAGTGGTGAACTCTTTGTGCTATGTGACAGCTGGATCCTATAAGTTGTGGGCATGTAATTAAGGATTATTTATGTTTATATGACATGCTTCCTTGCAGGATAAGGATCTGGATGTAATAGTTTCTTTATTTATCTGTTTTCTGCAATCAGTTTTAATCAACCCATGTTTTTGGTAATATGTGTTTTATGGATGTTCCACACGTTTTCGCGTGGCGTCTCGTTGTCTGTGTGATAGCGGGATGTCACAATAATTTTAGTATCAGAGCTCTAGGTTTGCTAAGTCTACATGGATCTAGGACTAGGGTTGTGTCTGTTCTTATGAGTATTCCAGATTTTCTTACAATAACCTTCTGCCCTCAGCAGAAGATAAAGCTTAAAGATGTCTGGAAACCATGAAGAACATGCTGCTGAGAGTAGTGATGTTGTGTCAGTTGATGGAGCAGGAGTGCAGGCACATGAAGATCGGGTGCCTGAGGTCCCCCAACTTGACCCATCCATTCTTGAGAACCCTGCCTATCAGCAACTTATGGGGAAGTTAATGGCTATGATGAATATCATGGTGGAAAGGTTTCCAGTGCCTCCTCCAAGAGCATAGGCTCCCCATGGTGAAACATCAGGTATTGGGAAGACCTTTGAGCGGCTTCGCCGAGTTGGAGCTTCAGATTATGCTGGAACAGCTCATCCAGTGGATGTAGATCTGTGGCTGATAGGTCTCAAGAAGGCCTTCCAGATCCTCGACATCCCCAAAGCAGACAAAGTTAAGCGCGATGTCTACCTTTTGAAAGGTAGTGTTGGCCACTGGTGGGCCATCAAGGAGGAGAAGCGACCCAGTGAGGTGATCTGTTTGGATGTTTTCCGTCAGGAGTTCATCAGCCGATACTTCCTGAAGACGTATCTAGATGATAAGATCAACCAATTTAAGTGTCTGCGCCAAGGATCGATGAGCATCACCGAGTATGAAGCCAAGTTTATGGACCTATTCAGGTTTTGTCCTCACATGACAGCAACAAATGATGAGAGAATCAGGAAGTTTTAGAAAGGTTTGAGTGCCGAGTTGTCGACACCTACTGCTGCTCTAGAAAATCGAGAGCGGTTTGCCACATTTGTGGAGTCTTTCTGAAGGATTGAACGGTCAGTCTGAGAGAAGAGAGAGACTATGACCAAGAAAAGGCATGCTCAATTTCAGAAATAGAGGTTTTATAGCCACAAGAAGCTGAGGTTTTCTGCGCCTTTTGTGAGGCAAGGTTCTAGTGCACCATCATAGTGGTCACCAAGTAAAGGAAGAGGGCATGGATTTTCACCATCCAGAGTGTCGCATCCTTTTCACAAAAATAAGATTAACTAATGTGGAAGCAGTCGTTAGCAGCGGAATTACTGAAAATCACTAAAAATTAAAACTTTTACAAAGAGATCCATAAATTGAAAAACTCTTTCATAAAGAACCAAAGTATTTCAAATACATTCTGGTTTACTAATACATCTCTTGTACCAATCCTTCTCGAGAGTTACAAACATCAGCTGCCCTGTTAGACTATACATAGGCAGTACAAAAATCTCTAGGCATCAAGCCAAAATCTCATATCAATACTAAACTAACTATTGACTCCTAGGACCTGAGAGTATAGAGACGACACATAGGACTCTCTATTTACAGGACATGACAACTAGTATTTCCACCTGAGGATTCACTATTGTCCTTGATTCTGTTGTTGCTGTTGTTCTTCCCTTGTTGTAGGGTTCCTGCCTCTACTTCGGTGTTTACCTAAGAAGTTGGATTCCACGGGGGTGAGACAATTTAAAATTGTCCTAGCGAGAGATATAACTCTCCACCAGAAACATTATTATTGTAATTAATAGAATAAAATTGAGCACAAGAATCATAAGTATTCAACAGCAACTAAATTATTGACTAAATAATTTAGAGCAGTATTCTCTATTCAAGTTAATTCAGCTATATCTTGATAAAGCAGTATGTAATTTATTTAATAAGGAATATGAAGAACATGTATAGCATTTAGCCAACTAAGATATACTAAGAAATTCATCATCAACCATTGATTCTCATATTTCAGCCCTAAGCAAATACGCTACATGGCTGATTACATTTTACAAACATACTTAAGCCCTGAGGAGGTGAGGTATACCGCTCATACTCCAACCGACCATTGTGAAATCAAAATAGGTACCATACATAGGTCAATAGAAGAGTTGGATTTCCATGACCTCATCTTCCTCAGTGAGTGTGAGGACCAAATGCAGGACATCTTGTGCCTCTGCTAAATAGCTTTCCAGGGTATACTGAAACCTTCGCTATTAGAGTTATAGTGGCATGTTGTACTCTCTTCACAATCGAGGGATATTATATTTATCTCGCATCGATTCGGCATTAACATCATCGGGAGATTAATGGTACATCCATCCTGGCATTCGGGAGATTAGTGATACATCCATCTCGGCATAGTTAATGAAGGATTGAGAGATTTAATGTTTATCTCGCATCAATTCCTTCATTAGGGGCAAGGATATTCGTGCCCATAACCCCCACATACTCAAAAGTATGCCCTCCAGGAGTTCCCCTAGGAAAAACCTATTTAACCATCATCAAACTACTGACGGTGATGGATCTATGGTCAGGTCTCTACATGATACTATCTCACTTGATTCATTAAGTACATTACAATACTCTTTTAGCATCAAACATGTTTTTCAAACATAAAACATTATAACAATTGCATACAAGAATGAGTACTATTTCTATCAAATTCTTTTCAAAGCTTTGTTAGACATTCGGATCTCAATCCCTTATCACATCAGGGTATTCTCATCCCTTATCATCTCATCATCATGATTATGAAACATGGGTGTTCAAACCCTTAGTTCATCAAAATAATTGTTACCACTTTATTAGGTAACTTAATGCCTTTAGGTCATCTGACCAAAGTAACATAATATTTGCAATGTAGGTATTTCACATGGCTCTCGAAGCCCAATAATGTCTCTTGTTACCACTTACTAGGCAACACAGCAAATTATGGCTCACAAAGCCCATATAGCAATTTCAATAGTAACACATCATATCTCATACCTGGATATGTCCACCATCTTATGAAACCTGCATAATTAGTGCACATGATAACAATTATATCAATTACAAATAAGCACTATACATTATAAGTATAACAACACTATTTCATCATTTGAGTTAAGATTTCCCAATTTATGTCAATTAGGAATACTTTATCTCATTACCAAAATTTGGGTTATGATTTATCATCATATGGCCCAAAATTAGGGTTTCATATATTACAACCCAAGTTTAGGGCTCCACATATCTTCATCCTATATCAGTGTAGGATTTCATATCAAAAGGTCACATACCATCATATGGCATTACCTTGAATTAAAGGGTATATCACATTATTATGATTTCATTTTGACATCACCCTTGTCTAGGGTTCCACATGACATCACCCTCACTTAGGGTTTCATATGGCTTCACCCTTGATTAGGGTTTCTCCTAACATCCACTACTACAAAAATGGCTTATGAAGTCACTTTCCATTCATCAGTTATTAACATAGAACCAACGCCTAAAACCTACAACGTCGGTTTAAAACACAAACTGACATATATCGGAGAGGAGTGGCCAGACACGGGTATCGCTTTCTATTTAGCGTCGGTTCTAGAATAAACAGCCGACGCCTAAAATTAACCGCCAAATCCCAAATTTCGCGTGAAAAAATTACCTCCAAAATTTGACATCTGGGGTCGGTTATTTACTAAAAAACCGACAACGAAAGGTTATTCGCAATACAAAAATTGGGAACATTTTGGTCATCGGTTGTAATACAAGAATCGACGCTTATGGGTTTTCGCGCGTTTTCCCAGGAAACTTTTCACACCCCTATGAGCGTCGGTTTTAGAAAGAAACCGACGACTATGGTCATTAATCGAGAACAATTTTTTTAATCGGCGTATGTAGATAGACGTCGGTTGGTTTCTAGTAAAAATTGATGACTATCGTTAAGAATAGGTGTTGGTTGGTTTGTAGAACCGACACCTTTAGGTGTAAGTGTCGGTTGTTTTCAATAACTGATGCCGATTGATAACTTAACAACACCCGCGACCCCACTCTTCCCCTTTCTCTATTTCATTCATTGTCTCGCGCAGCTGCTACTCTAGGGTTTGGTGATTTCCGGTGATTTCTCCTCCTCCGCCGTTTACTCCGGCTGCATGCTGCTCTGCTTGCTTGGGTGGTCCTCTGCCCACCTCTGCCGCCGCTTGCCCTTTGCCCCAACTCCGATGGCCTTCTCTCCTTCTCCGATGACCTTCTATATTGCTCCGGCGGCCTGCTCTCCTACTCCTGCTGCTCGCTGTTGCTACTCTCCTCGCCAACGCCGCCGAAGGTACCTGCTCTGCTCTTCTTCCTCCTCTTCTTTCTCTGCTGAGGTGTGTGAAATTGCAGGTTGGCATGGTCGTGCTAGGCAGCACGGCCGTGTTGGTAGCACGGACGTGCTACATAGAACGGCCGTGCTAGCATGGCCATGTTGGTTGATTTTGTGCTATATTGCTCAATTATAATCGGATAGCCTATAATGTTGTGCTACATTACTCTTCTAAACTTATTCTTATATTATTGAATCGGGTCAATGACCACACCTACTATTGTGCCTGAATTATGCCATGTATGTTTGTACAAAGTGAATCTTATCGCTCTAATTGTGAATTATTGCATGTTTGAAACTATTGAATTCTTGATTTATTATTTAATAATGCTCTAATTATGAGTGATGCAATGTAAGTGAGCAAATACATGTAGTGGATATGTACTCATCAGCCTAGAAACCCATCCAAGATTTACTCATTAGGAGTAAATCTTGGATAGTCCCCGGTTTGGGACTGTTCTTGAACACCTAATCTCACTTAGGATGTAAGTGTATAATGTGTATTGGGTTTTCGAGAAAATTTCAGTAGCATTTCCCTGTTTGTTCTCTAAGTACATATGTACTTAGAGAACAGCAGGGAAATGATGCCGAAATTTTCTCGAAAACCCAATACACATTATACACTTACTAGTGAGATTAGGTGTTCAAGAATGGGATAGGTGGTATACATTTATTATATATAAGAATGACATCACATGTATTTGTTGGCCTAGAAACCCGTCCAAGATATACTCATTAGGAGTAAATCTTGGATAGTCCCCGGTTTGGGACTGTTCTTGAACACCTAATCTCACTTAGGATGTAAGTGTATAATGTGTATTTGGTTTTCAAGAAAATTTCGACAACATTTCTCCGTTTGTTCTCTAAGTACATATGTACTTAGAGAACAGGGGGGAAATGCTGCCGAAATTTTCTTGAAAACCCAATACACATTATACACCTACTAGTGAGATTAGGTGTTCAAGAATGGGATAGGTGGTACACATTTATTATATATAAGAATGACAACACATGTATTTGTTGGCCTAAATTTTTAATTAACCATGCAAAAACTCTAATCTGTTAACCCTAGACCCTAATTTTGTTGTAATGTATATTTGATTTCTCTTTGATCATAGAATGGATAGATCATGGATGTCCATTCGCAATCGCTGCACCCCAGAGTTTATTTCTGGTCTTGACCAGTTTATTAGATTTGTCGAGGAACATAGGAAAAAACTTGGAGATAGGTTCTATTGTCCATGTAGGTATTGCGGTAACAGCTTGAAAGTCAGCACTGGTGACGAAATCAAAAGTCATGTCATGTGCAACGGGATTATACAAGATTATACAGAATGGCACTGGCATGGAGAGATTTCAAACTCGAAACCAGTGGATGTCGATAGCAGTGCTTGTGTGGAAGAAGAAATTGCCTACGATGACGTAGATGTGAATGAACCAGTTCCAGTAGACATCGTTGATGCGATGCTGGATAGTTGTGGGGTAGAGCACACCGATCCACCTCCAATTTTTAGAAACATTGTGCATGATGCTGAGATATCGTTATACACAGGTTGTACTAAGTTTACGAAGCTTAGCGCTGTGTTGAGATTGTATAAGTTGAAAGCTAACAATAGATGGAGCGACAAAAGCTTCACTTGTTGACCTTGTTGAAAGAAATGCTTCCTGAAGGAAATGAGCTGCCAATCTTAACATACCAGGTAAAGAAATTGGTGTGCCCAATGGGAATGGATGCCAAGAAGATACATGCATGCCCGAATGATTGTGTATTATTTCAAAAGGACTGTGTGGATTTGAAAGATTTTTCAAAATGTGGTGCGTCACGATATAAATTGACGACTTCGGGGGAGTCCAAAACTGGTTCTCCTGCCAAGGTGATGTGGTATCTACCTATAATATCACGGTTTCAATGCTTGTTTTCCAATCCGATAGATGCAAAGAATTTGAGATGGCATGCAGATGTTAAGAAAAATAATGATGGGATCCTACGACATGCGTCTGATTCCCCACAGTGGAAGAAGATTGATCTATTGTACCCAGAATTTGGTGAAGAAGTCAGGAATCTAAGACTTGGGCTTTGTATAGATGGGATGAATCCGTATGGGACATTGAGCAGCCAACATAGCACTTGGCCAGTCATGCTTGTTATATACAATCTTCCTCCCTGGTTGTGTATGAAAAATAAGTATGTGATGTTGTCGTTGTTGATATCGGGCCCTAAACAACCTGGACATAACATTGATGTTTATCTTGAACCTCTGATTGATGACTTAAAGAAACTTTGGGGTGAAGGTGTGATGACCTATGATGCTTCATGAAGAGAGACATTTCGTTTGCATGCTATGTTGTTTTGCACTATTAATGACTTTCCAACATATGGGAATTTGTCTGGATATAGTGTCAAAGGAGCTAAAGCGTGTCCTATATGTGAATAGAACACTGATTCAACAAGACTAAAACATGGCGGTAAGACTGTATATCTCGGTCATCGAAGGTTTCTTACAAAATTTCATCCGTATCGTAGGAAGCGCAAAGCATTCAATGGATTTAATGAGGAACGGAGTGCACCTAAACCTATACCAGGGGAGGTTGTTTATGAAAAAGTAAAAGACTTTGTCAATGAATTTGGTAAGAGATCACAATGTACTATGGCCACACGGAGTGACAAATCTTTATTCAAGAAGAAGTCAATATTTTGGGATCTTCCTTATTGGATTCCTTTGATAGTTAGGCATTGTATCGATGTCATGCACGTTGAGAAAAATGTCTGTGATAGTGTCATTGGTACTTTGTTGAATATACCAGGTAAGACTAAAGATGGGATAAAATCCATACTGGACCTATGTGAAATGGGAATAAGGTCAGAATTAACAGAATTTCATGAAATGGGAAATCGAAGAACATACTTACCTCCCACTTGTTACACATTGTCTAGAAAGGAGAAGAAAGCTTTTTGTGAATGTTTGGTAAATGTTAAGGTACCACAGGGTTACTCATCCAACATCCGTAGATTGGTATCAATGAAAGATCTGAAGTTGATAGGTCTTAAATCTCATGATTGTCACACTCTAATGCAACAAATATTGCCTGTGGCAATTAGATCTATATTGCCGAAGCATGTAAGGTTTGCAATCACCAGACTTTGTTTCCTTTTCAACAGTCTGTGCAGCAAAGTTATTGACCCTAATACTCTCGATAAATTGCAAAGAGAAGTGGTTGTTACCCTATGTCATCTTGAGATGTATTTTCCTCCATCATTCTTTGATATCATGGTACAACTTGGTGTCCACTTGACTAGGGAAGTGAAAATGTTGGGACCAGTTTTCTTGCATTGGATGTATCCCTTTGAACGATACATGAGCATTTTTAAAAGTGATGTTCGAAACCGTTATCGGCCTAAAGGGAGTATTATCGAGGGTTATGTGGCGAGAGAGGTTATGGATTTTTGCAATGACTTTCTCAGTGGTAATGAAACTCCTGATAATGACAAGAATATTGATGAGCAATTTGGCAAAGGAATTTTGGGATCACGTGTGAAAGTAATCAGCCGTGAGCAGTTGGAACAAGGTCACTTGTATATTTTACACAACATGGATGAAGTGAACGTTTATATCGAGGAACATGTCAATTTCATCAAGAGACAATATCCTCGAGCCAATACAATGTGGCTTGCTAAAGAGCATAACAAGACATTTATTAAGTGGTTTGAAAATAAAGTCTTACATCAACTATCTTAAACACCAGATGATATTACTGAAACTATCAAATGCCTCGCCTTTAAACCAAAATTGACTGTTATGTCTTATGAAGGGTATGACATTAATGGATTCACATATTACACAAAGCGCCAAGATGATAAGAGTGTCGTCCAAAATAGTGGGGTCACCCTTCAAGCATCAACTATGTTTTTTGCAAGTGCAAAAGATAAGAGTCCACGTGCAGTGTCATTGAAGACATATGGGAGTTTGACTACATAGATTTCAGAATTCCGCTCTTCAAATGTAATTGGGTTGATAACACCAAAGGAGTTATAGTGGATGAATTGGGTTTCACTTTAGTGAACTTTGAAAAGATTGGCGAGAAGGATGAACCATTCATATTGGCATCACATGCAAAACAAGTATTTTATATCGATGATCCTGCAAATGATAAATGGTCGGTTGTTCTTCATGGTAAAAGACAGTTCATTGAAGATCCTATAGATGAAGAATAGTACTATGATAAGTATGATGACTCCAGTCCATTCTCAGTTGGGTTGCCAACACCAGCAAATATTGAAGCTAATGATGACTTGTATGTGCGCGAAGATCACAATGAAGGATTGTTAATTGATAAAAAATCACAATATTAGAGGCATGTTTATATTTTTTTATATGTTTTATTTTTCTGAATGTGAACTTTACAATATGAATGTGAACTTTACAATGTGAATTACTTTATAATGTGAATGTGAATTTTACAATGTGAATTACTTTATAATGTGAATTACTTTACAATGTGAATTACTTTACAATGTGAATTACTTTACAATGTGAATGTGAACTTTACAATGTGAGCTTTACAATGTGAATTACTTTACAATGTGAATGTGAACTTTACAATGTGAGATTTACAATGTGAACTTTACAATGTGAATGTGAACTTTACAATGTGAATTTTACAATGTGAATTACTTTATAATGTAAACTTTACAATGTGAATGTGAATTTTCAGATGGCTGAGCATTCTCCTGATGACTGTGCTGATGATTACCGTGAGGGTGAGGACATCAACGCGCCGCCTCACAATGTAAGTTTTAAAAATATATCATATATTTATATCTATATGTCCATTTATAGTTATATCTTGTAAATGTGTTTATTTTGTCAAATTTTAGGTTGATGATGCACATGTACCATCTGACGCACTTGAGGCACTTGATCAGCAACACCAAAAAGTTGACAGGAGAAGGGGCATCACTATGATGAAGAAGTTAATAGCGCAAAAGAGCAATGGACCCAAACTTGTTGTGGATTTTGATAATGCAGGAAATGCATCTGGTGTGAATCGTAATTCATTTGTTTCATATCTTGGGTATGTTACTTGTAGCCATTGCAGTTGTAAGATAGATTCTTGGCATAAAGTTTCTAAGGAGAAGAAAGATGTAATATGCAAGGATTTATGCGTGAGTTATTATTAATTTGCAATTCTATTTTGTAGATTACTAATTTTTTGGATACTAGTTAATAGCAATTCTAATTTGCAGAGTATATTTGAATTGGATGAAAAGTTGCATCGTAAATGCGTGATGCAACGCTGTGGGAGAGTCCTAAGGAACTATAGGACAAATCTCACCCGAGAATACATAAAAGAAGCTGACAAGAGGAAGAATACAACCACTGAATAGTGGAATTTCCTAGACAAAGAAGAATGGGACGTGTCTGTTGCTTCAAGACAAACGGATGAATTCAAGGTATTAGGCGTCTGTCCCAATCTCATTAATATATGTTGTATTCACCTATTCAAGATTAACATTTACTGTTACTAACCAAATCATTAATGTGCATACTAACTAGGCCCTCAGTGAGGCACAAAGATCCAGACGTGCATTGAATGTGCATGACCACACAATGGGTCCAAAGGGGTATGCAGGCATTCGCCAAAGACTACAGTCTGAGGCTACTGCTCAGTCTACTGCTACTCAGGAGTCCTCCACTATAGGTAGCACACCTCTGCCTCGCCATGATATCTGGATAGCTGGGAGGCAAAATAAGAAGGGAGAAATAAGGAAGCCCGCAACTGCTGAGGCGGCTGCAAAAATGGTAAAATACAACTCTTACAGCAATCGTTCGAATATTGATTATTTGTGGTGTTTACTTAATTACAAATTTTTGTTTTGGTGATTAGCGGGAGCTGCACGAGCTGAGGAAACAAGGCAAGTTCATCCCTGAGGGCACAAGGGATGAATTGACAGTTGCTCTGGGTAACCCAGAGCATCCTGGATGTGTTAGGGCTGCATGCGTTGGTGTGGGCATCAAAGCTTTTTTTGGGCCATCCCAGCACAAACATGTCCCAAAAGTGGGACTTTCACAAGAAGAGGTAACATATTTTTTCCTTGTAGATGTTACTGTAAAAGAGAATTCAATAATTAGAATTTGACGTTTCTTTTATCCATGTATAGGTAGATAAGCTATTTGATAGGAAACTCGAAGAAGCAATGAAAAAGTGGCAGGCATCTCATACTGCCACTTACCAGACAGTACATATGGTGTCTCCTACTGCAGGCTCTACTCCTACTGCAGAGGTTGGGAGTAATCCTGTAGACCCACCACCTAGAAAATCCGCTGTAAGTATTTTTATGACATAGTAACTATTTTTTTAATTCAAGATGATATGTATATATGAAATTGTAGTCGTTTCAAAAAAAGATGATATGTATATATGTATATAACATTCTTTACACAAAAATGTGTAGGGGTTGAAGCCATGCCGCCTAAAAGTTAATGAATATGTCGTTGCAGAGGCGTCCGCTTACCCATACCTACCAGGGGATATGTTTCACGGGTCTCCATTACCAGCTGGTTGGATTCGTGTGATCCCGGTACATATATTCCCCAAGTGGATGGATCTTCCATTACCATATGCCCACCCAGATTGTGAAACGCTTGGTGAGGCAGAAGGCGGAGTGATATTGTGGCTAAAAGCGGATGTCATCTTTACAAAAATTGTATGGTAAATTTACATTATGTTAAATTGTTAGTGTGTGTATATGATGTCAGTTGATCTGAAATTATATATATATATATATATATATATATATATATATATATATATATATATATATATATATACAGGTTAAAAAGAAGACAGCCACAGCATCTAGGCCTCCACTTCCACCTCCTACATTACCCAGTTGGGTTCCACATGACCTACCTGTCCCGTTAGGTCCTAACTGTAGGGGTATGGCAATATGGTTAGGCGAACATGATATAAATTTCCCTATAACTGTTTCTATAGATTCAGATGTTGCAGGTCAATTGTACGAAAGCAAACTATTTATACAAGATATTTTGGAGTTGTTTCGATATGATTGGCTAAATACATCTTTGATAGAGCTATGGATAAGGTGAGATCTTCTTTATACATCCATATACCTTGTGTTGGATCTGGTGATCTGGTTTCTTATTTATTAATGCATGCATAATTAATACATATTTTGCAGCTACTTAGACAAGATATGTGCAGATTTTGCATTCAAACATGTAGGATTTTTTATTCCATCTTTAATTAGTCTAGTAGCTAAAGACCCTCCGTCAGTTCAACAATACTATTGTGAGGCTTTTACAATTTTTGCTTAAAAAAAATAAGACGGTGATAATGGCTCCATTCAATGTAGAGTAAGTTTACTTTGCTTATTATAATTTGGACTTAAGAAAATTACATTTTTATTGTGGATTTTGAGTTATTAATTTTTAACTTTTTTACCTCTAGTGGTATGCATTGGGAGTTATTGGTTATTGTCCCCGAGACGTTCACTGTCTATTATATAGATCCTAAGGGGAGTAAATTGAATACAAAATATGGACACATAATGAAAATGGCATTATTCTGGTGAGAAATATTTCATTTTCATATCTGTTAACATATGTTATTACATTACTATTTAATTATGCAATGTACTTTGTTACATTAACATGTAGGGGTTTTGATGAGTTCAAAAAGTCTAGAGGAAAGGTCCCCACGAAAAAGAACCAGCCAATAATTTGGAAGAATGTGAAAGTAAGTTCCCGACTGCAATATATGTATATATTATTTATGTGAACAATGCTTAATTAGTTGTATTTTTTAATATTTTGTATGTTTGAATTTATAGTGTGCTACACAAGACAACGGATGGGCATGTGGATACTATGTGATGCGATTTATGCACATGATTATCAAATATGCCGCAATGGACATCAATTGTATTGCTGAGGTATTATATAGTCTCATTAGATATATAATATGAAACATATCAATCTTATTTATAGCTCATTAATTATATATATACATCATTCTCTTTACAGGTGTTTAAAACTGACCACACTACAGGAATGGCCTTACCAGATGTACATGCTCCCTATACGATGGGAGAATTAAATGAAGTAAGAGAAGAATGGGCAATAGCCATACAAGTAGTGGGGGATTTAAGATATAATTGGGATGTTGATAGCGAATAATGACTAAAGAATGATATTTTTTTAAATGAATTTCTGAATTATAATATAGTGTGAATGTTTCTACATGTATGGATGTTTCTACATGTGTCTGAGTGAAAATGAATGAAACTGTTGGTTGCTATATGAATGTTTCTATATGTGTGAATGTAAAAATGAATGGAACTACAGATTGCTAGCTACATGAATGTTTCTAAATGTGTGAAAATCAAATGGAACTACAGGTTGCATTGCTAAATGTGTGAATATTTTTGTTGTTAATTTTGCAGGTTTGTGGCCTGTTGTTGGCTGATATCAATGGATGTCATAAAACCTACAGTTCATAACTGAACTGCAGGTTTCTCATCTTGCGACCAGCCATACAGCAGGTCTACAGACTGATAGAAAAAAAAACAAAAAATAGGCGTCGGTTATTTGTATAAAACCGACGCCACATCGTTACAGTGTCGGTTTCTAATAGTAACCGACGTCTATTTCCTTAACACCACGGCCATGATGGCCAGCACGGCCGTGGTAGTGGAACAGACACCACGGTCGTGCTGTCCAGCATGGCCGTGTTGGGAGTGCACGGGCGTGGCAGCGGACCAGACACCATGGTCGTGTTGGCCAGTATGGCCGTGTCGGGGTTTATATGACGTCGGTTATTATTTAATAACCGACGCTGATAGTGCCCAAGATGGCACCCTTCTGTGGCGCGAAGGTATATGGTGTCGATTTCTTACCTAATAACCGACGCTGATAGTGCCCTACTGGCGCATTTTCGGTGGCGCGCCAAGGGTTTTGGTGTCGGTTTTTTAACCGACGCGTAACGGCTGGCCTTTTAGCGCCGCCCACATAGGTGTCGCTTAGAAACCGACACTAAAAGCCTTAAATAACTGATACTAAATGTAGGTTATGTACTAGTGATCATCCTCAATTAGGGTTTACTATTCACATTCAATCAGGGTTTATTATTAAAAAACCCTGAATTAGGGTTTCTCATATCATTAGCCTCAATTAGGGTTTAATCACCATGGATTAGGATTTCACCTATCATTGCCCTCAATTAGTGTTAGGGCACATTGACCCTCTTAATTAGGGTTTATGATCTCTTTATCAAGGATCATACCCTAATTACACATTCATTCATATTGAAAGTGCTGAGGCTTAATCACTACATAATAATCATTCATATGGGAAGTCATCTCTCTCTCATCCTCTATAAGATGATACTTACTTCAGACTTGATTAGATTAGGTCAACTCAACTTGATTGGAGAGTTGACACATGTATTGTATCATTACTTCCATAATCATCAAATATTAATCATTCAAAAGGTACTAATCACCCTATCTTATTAAGGGTACAATTACTATAATCACCCTTGGGTTACATCATGAAATGATCAATTAAACAATTGACCTTTAATCATCTTAAGTGTCTATACAGTTTTGATTAATTACTTCTCAAACGGTCTTGGTCACTTAGACCCCAAATGGTCTTGACCAACCAGAACCCAAATAGTCTTGCTTGAAATACCTTCAAACGGTCTAAGACCGTTTAGACCTCCAAACGGTCTTAATGAACACTTGAAACCATTTAGCAAAGTTGATACTTGAAACTGTTTAACAAAGTTGATACTTGAAACCGTTTAACAAAGTTGATACTTGAAACCGTTTAACAAAGTTGATACTTGAAACTATTTAAGTCTCAATCGGTTTGGGATCATTTGTTCCCAAACAGTCTTGAGACCGTTTGGTCCAAACCTCCTCAAAACCGATTGGACCAAAAATGGTCTCAACCACTCATATTAATTTAGGTTTTCCAAGATTAATTCCTTCATCAATTGAATCCATGTAATTTCTCACCAAGTGAACCTAAGAACCATACTTCAATTGAGATCAATGAATCATCTTTCAATTGATTCAACCTTCAATTGATCATCAATTAGGGTTTTGAACCCAATTTAATTAGGGTTGAAATCGATGAACCTTCAATATTAGTCATTTTGGAACTAGTTGCTTAAATACCATTGGTCCATCATTAAAATTGGGCATGACCTGACCTCAAACGGTCTTGAGGTTGTTTGGATGACCTCCAAATGGTCTTGAGACCATTTTCCCCATCCATCAATAAAATTTGTTAAGTTCAATTAGGGTTTGCATCATTGGGTTACTCATTAAACTAGCTATTGATTGCATTACAATTTGATATCTTTGGATCTTCAACTCCTTCACCGTACTCAACCCTAGACCTCCAAATGGTCTTGGTTGACCTCCAAACAGTCTTGAGACCATTTGGGTAATCTCCAAATGGTCTTGAGACTATTTGGGTTAATCAACCCAAAGAATTAAATTAATCAATTGCAAAATCAGCACTCAACCAGATTAGGGTTTCTAATTATATGATTGTTCATACATTGATTCAATCAATTGGAACTATTAGATCCTCATCCAACAAGTACTAGGGTCCTGACCTCAAATGGTCAACCCATACAAACGGTCAACCATCCCAAATGGTTTAGGGTTCAAGACTCTAAACGGTTTGCAAACCGTTTAGTCTCCAAACGGTTTGGTGAAACCGTTTGGACCAAGATCTTCAAAACCGTTTGCAAGGGAAACTCATTGGATTGCATGCCCAAGATGATGTCATCATCATATACCTTCATTCATTCAAAATCTACTACCATTTTCATGGTAATTACAGCAATGGATCAAGGAAATTTCAAATAGAACAAAACGTTCAACAAATAATGGAGAATTGAATGCAATAACAACATTTAAGGGTTTAAGTTATATAACACGCCTCCAATTGAGCTTCAAAGCTTGGATCTTCACGTCAACAATGGTGGAGGAAGATTTTGCAACTCTCCCAAGGCTCGTCCTCGAGCTTTGGAGTGAAAATATTGGCTAGGATTGAAGACGGAGTGAAATAGAGAAGAAATCACGCATTGTTTTGTGATTTCCACCATGAAATCGAGGTGAAAGAAGATCAAGAAGCTTACCAATAGGTTGGGGGTCTTCCTCCATATGCTCCTAGCTCCCTTGGTCAGTTTGCAAGAAAATAAAGGAAGTGGGTTCGAAAAAGCCTTTGATTTGAGTTGTAAAAGGTGTTTTTATAAGAAAATCAATGAGAGAGAAAATGCCTTATAAAAATCTTTTAATTCCAAAATTAGTGCCACCTCTTCCACTCAATTCCTTGGCCACGAAGCCATATTTGCCCACTTTCAAAACCTCTTCATTATCCAAGAATTAAAATAAAAGGAATTAAGCACCTTAAACATATTATACTAATATCCCCTTTTTAGTGGATATTACATTTTCTTAACTTAATGTGAGTGGCGTTTTCACCTCCTTAGGATATTTCTTTGCCTTTGAAAGGCATAAGGGTGTTCACACTTGAGAAAATTCAACCATCTCGTTTTTGGTTGAAGGTCCTTCAATTATTTTATTTATTTTTGCATTAAATTGAATTAGGGTTTCAATTATGCTTAAATCTTGATTATTTTAATATCAAGATTCTCTCTCATCCAAAATAATTTAAATGAGGCGCCCCTCCCATTTTATTTTCTCTAATTGATGCAAAGAAACATGGGGGACCCTCTAGAAGTGGTATTTTTCATATTGAACCCTAGGTTTTGGGTAAATTGCACATTACACCAAAACTAGGTTTTAATGCGCAAAGATTGCTCAACCAGCTCTATCTTGGTGCTCAAGCTTGTGGAAACCATACCACTACATCATTCTCATTATTATGATGCCTAAACATCTGAGGAACATTATATCATGTACAATTTGCAAGTTAACCCCTCAACTTGGGTAATTTGCACTTTAGTCCAAAACTAACAAAACAATGTTTCAACATTATTCAAAAAGGACTAAAATTGAAATATAAGTTCCTCTTGAGCCTTAATTACTTTCCAAGAAATATGAACAAGCATCTAATCAACATTATTAAACAAAACATCTAGGGTTAGAGCATAACCTAGGTCAGGGATGTTACAAATTATCCACCCCTTATAAGGATTTCGTCCTCGAAATCATCAACAAAACATTTAAGAGAAAAGAGTAGGGTATTTCCTCCTCATATCTTCCTCTAGTTCCCATGTATCTTCTTCAATGCCACAGTGATTCCAGAGGACTTTTATAAGGCAAATGTCTTTATTTTTCAACTTTCTAATTCTTTTATCAAGGATCATCACAGGTCCTTCAACATATGATATATCATTATTTAATTCTACCTCCACAGGTTGTAGAACTAATTCTGTGTCAGGGTGACACTTCCTCAACATAGAGATATGGAACACTAGATGCAACTTATGCAACTCAGGTGGTAACTCCAACTTATAAGATACCTTTCCAATCTGTTCAATGATTGGATAAGGCCCCATAAATCTAGGAGCTAAATTTCCCTTCCTTCCAAATCTGAGAACTCCTTTCCAAGGTGAGACCTTGAGATAAACTCTGTCTCCAACTTGGAATTCTAAAGGTCTTCACCGTTTCTCGGCGTATGATTTCTGTCTATCCTATGCAGTCTTTAATCGTTGTTGTATTACTTTAATCTTCTCAGTTGTCTGCTGCACTAACTCAGGACCCAAAAGTTGGTTTTCTCTAGTTTCATACCAACATAAAGGAGATATGCATCGTCTACCATATAATGTTTCATATGGTGCCATGTCAATACTGTGTTGATAGCTATTATTGTAAGCAAATTCTATCAAGCTCAGGTGTAAATCCCAACTTCCTACAAACTGAAGGACACATGCTCTAAGAAAATCCTCCAAAGTTTGTATGGTCCTTTCAGATTGTCCATCTGTCTGAGGGTGAAAGGTTGTACTAAACCTTAACTTTGTACCCAAAGGTTTATGAAGTCATTCCCGAAAACGACTCGTGAACTGGGGACCTCTATCATAAACAATAGTAGCTGGAACCCCATGCAACCACACTATCTCATCTACATAGATATGTGTAAGCTTCTCAGCAGTGTAGGTTGTTTTGACAGGTAAGAAATGTGCTATCTTTGTCAACCTATCAACTATCACCCATATGGAATCATGACCTTTGGTTGTTCTAGGCAAACCAACCACAAAGTCCATGGTTACATGATCCCATTTCCACTGTGGTATAGGCAAAGGTTGCACTGTTCCTGTGGGCTTCTGATGTTCAGCTTTAACCTACTGACACACCGGACACCGTATAACAAACTCAGCTACATATTTATTTAATCCAGGACACCAATACATATCTTTTAAGTTATGATACATCTTGGTGCTCCCTGGATGCATAACATACATAGAAGAATGAGCTTCTTCCAGAACTAACTTCCTCAAGTCATTGGCATCTGGTACTACCATCCTACCATGGTAACAAACTACCTGATCCTCTAAATCATGGAAACCGTCTCGTTTCTCACTACCATATTCTGACCTAATCTACTGAACTACAGCACCAGCTTGTTGTGCTTCCTTAATCTTTTGTCTCAGAGTTGGTTTTATGTGCATCTCATCTAACAACCAGGCTAACAATGATACTTTAAATTGTACATTGTTTTGCCTCAAGGATATAAACATATTCCTTTCAGAACACACTAAAGAATTCAACTGTGTTTCATCTAAGGCTGGTGTTGCTAATTTCCTGCTTAATGCATCAACAACCACATTAGCCTTCCCTGGATGATAATCAATTGTAAAATCATAGTCCTTGATTAACTCCATCCAGCGGCGTTGCCTCATGTTTAGCTCATGCTGAGAAAAGATATACTTTAGGTTCTTATGGTCTGTGAAAATCTGGAATGTTTCTCCATAGAGATAATGTCTCCAGATCTTCAAAGCATGGACCAAAGTAGCTAGCTCTAGATCATGAGTTGGATAATTATCCTCGTGTTTCTTAAGTTGTCGAGAAGCAAAAGAAATGACTTGCTTATCCTGCATCAACACACATCCTATACCATTCTTAGATGCATCACAGAAAACTATGTACCCTTTTCCCTACTCAGGTAACACCAGCACAGGTGCACTTGTCAACCTTTCTTTCAACAACTAGAAAGAATGTTGACACTTGTCATTCCAGACAAAAGGAACTTCCTTCCTGGTTAACTTGGTTAGGGGTAAAGCTATTGAACTAAAGTTCTTAATGAACCTCCTGTAATAACCTGCCAACCCTAAGAAACTACGTATCTCTATCGGTGTTTTAGGTTGTTCCCATTGCAGGACCGATTCTACCTTCTTAGGATCAACATGAATACTTGAGGCAGATATTACGTGTCCAAGAAAAGAAACTTTTGGTAACCAGAACTCGCATTTGCTAAACTTAGCATACAACTTATGCTCTCTTAGCAAAGTCAAAGCCTGACGGAGGTGCTGCTCATTCTATTGAGCATCTCTACTGTATATCAAGATGTCATCTATAAAGACAACTACATACCGATCAAGAAAAGGTCGAAAGTTTCTATTCATGAGTTCCATGAATGCAGCTGGCGCATTAGTTAGTCCAAATGACATAACTATGAACTCATAGTGATCGTACCTTGTCCTAAAGGCAGACTTAGGTATGTCACCCTCCTTAATATGCAATTGATGGTATCCCGACCTTAGATCTACCTTAGAAAAGATAGTTGCACCATGCAATTGATCAAACAAGTCATCAATCCTTGGCAAGGGATACTTGTTCTTTATAGTTACTTTATTCAACTATCTGTAATCAATGCATAACCACATTGATCTGTCTTTCTTCTTTACAAAGAGAACCGGAGCACCCCATGGTGAAGTACTTGGTCGGATAAAACGTTTCTCAAGCAACTCTTGAAGTTGATTCTTGAGTCCTGCCATTTCAGTAGGAGCCATCATATACGGTGTTTGTGTTATAGGTTGTGTGCCCAGAATTAGATTAATCTCAAAATAAATCTCTCTGGGTGGAGGTACACCTGGAAGTTCTTCAAGGAACACATCCTCAAATTCCCTGACTATAGGAACTTCAAAAGGATTAGAACTCTCCATGGTGGTATCTACCACATGTGCCAAAAATGCAAAACATCCTTGCCTCATCAACTTCTCAGCTACCATAGCTATCACAAGACAGGTTGGAAGAATCTTTCTGTCTCCTTGAAAGGTCCATGTGTCACTATCATCTATGAACACAGCCTGCTTAGACTCACAATCCAAGACAACCTTGTACTTTTCTAGGGTGTCCATCCCAAGAATTATATCAAACCCATGCATCTCAAGTGGTTTAAGATCCACTTGAATGTGATTTTCAGAAAAGAAAAGAGTGCAGGAAGGACACACCTCCCACAACACTTCCGATCCCATCAAAGGAGTTTCTAACTTCAAACTTTCTGCCCTATGACCAACTGTCATATTGCAGTCAAGAATCACTCTTTTAGTGATGAAAGAATGCGTAGCACCCGGATCAATTAAAACAGATATGATGCAGGATGTAGACATATCATAATAAAATAGTTCCATCTGACCTGTCACAACCCTAGGGTTGACTACTGCATCAGGTTGATTCATCGCATAGAATCTCACTGTCGCCTGTGATTGATTCAGTGCTCGATTACTGGGTGTCGATGATCCACCTTGGGACGCTTGTCCACATCCTCTTGCGCCACTTAGAAACGGTCGCCTCTGAGAGCCTTGCTGACTCTGCCTCTGAGGTTGAGTCACACTTGCTTCTCTGGCTCGACAATCCTTCATCAGATGCCCCATCTTTCCACATATAAAACAACCTCTGTTCCCTGGCTATGGTCTGGATGGTCCTGTTACTGACACCGATGTTGCGCTGTGGGCTCCTTCCGGTGGTAAACTACGGCCTCTACCCCTATTAGACGTCCATTGCATCTGGGTATTAAACCTTGGCGGTGCCATTGGTGCAAAAAACCTCGGTTTCTTAAAACTTTTAGACAAGGGTCCTTGAAACTGAGGATACACTTTTTTACTCTTAGTTTATCGCTTCTCATTCACAGACCTCTCTATGCATCTGACAGACTCCACAAAAGTAGCAAACCTCTCCCTATTCTCTAAAGTAGACACACGAGTGGTCAAATCAGCATTCAATCCCTTCTCAAAACGATGAATCCTTTCTTCATCAGTAGTTATCATATGTGGACAGAACCACAAAAGCTCCATGAACTTAGCCTCATACTCATCATTGGTCCTTGCCTTAATCTCTCAAACTGAGAGATCTTCTCATCCATGAATGTCTTAGGAAAGTATCTATTGACGAATTCTCGTCGGAATACTTCCCATTCGATCTCCACACCTGGCCTCTTGCCCTCTTCTATGGTCCACCAATGACCATCACTCCCTTTAAGAAGGTACACTGCATGTCTAACCTTCTCATCTTCTGGGATGTTAAGGATTCTAAAGGCCTTCTTTAATTCAGTCAGCCACATATCTACGTCAGCTAGGTCAGCTGTTCCAACATATTCTGTGGCTCCAACCTGACGAAGTCGTTCAAATGTCTTACTGGCTCCCTGTCCTTCATGGTGGGTAGGTTCCCTAGGTGCGGGTAATGGCATCCTATCTGTCATATGAGTCATGGCTTCCACAAATTGTCCAAACATGGCTTAGAAGGCTGGGTTCCCCATATCATCTTGATTGAACTGGGGTTGTTCAGGTATGGGTTCCTCCCTATCATGGTCTCTTGCACCTCCTCCTTGTGCAGAAACGTTGCTCTCAACAGCATGTTCATCGTGTGATCCAAACATCTTTAGTTTTTCTTCTCCTCCTATATGAGCAGAAGATATTATTAGATAAACTGGAAGACACTAGAACAAACTCAACAACCTTAATCATATGTCTCTATGGACTCAGTGAACCAAGAGCTCTGATACCAACTAAACTGTCATGTCCATCTCACAAAAACAAGATTAACTAATGCGGAAGCGGTCGTTAGCAGCAGAATTACTGAAAATCACTAAAAATTTTAACTTTTTAAAAAGAGATCCATAAATTGAAAAACTCTTTCATAAAGAACAAAAGTATTTCAAATACATTCTGGTTTACTAGTACATCTCTTGTACCAATCCTTCTCAAGAGTTACAAACATTAGCTGCCATGTTAGAAGATACATAGGCAGTACAAAATTCTCGAGGCATCAAGCCAAAATCTCAGATGAATACTAAACTAACTACTTACTCCTAGGACCTGAGAGTACAGAGACGACACATAAGACTCTCTATTTACAGGACATGACAACTAGTGTTTCCAACCGAGGATTCACTGTTGTCCTTGATTCTACTGCTGCTGCTGTTCTTCCCTTGTTGTAGGGTTCGTGCCTCTTCTTCGATGTTTACCTAAAAAGTTGGATTCCACGGGGGTGAGACAATTGAAAATTGTCCCAGCGACAGATATAACTCTCCTCCAGAAACATTATTATTGCAATTAATAGAATAAAATTGAGCAGAAGAATCATATGTATTCAACAACAGCTAAATTATTGACTGAACAATTTAGAGCAGTATTCTCTATTCAAGTTCTTTCAGCTATATATTGATAGAGAATTATGTCATTTATTTAATAAGGAATATGAAGAACAAGTATAGAATTTAGCCAACTAAGATATACTAAGCAATGTATCATCAACCATTGATTCTCATATTTCAACCCTAAGCAAATACGCTACACAGCTGATTACATTTTACAAACATGCTTAAGCCCTGAGGAGATGAGGTATACCTCTCATACTCCAACCGACCATTGTGAAATCGAAATCGGTACCATACATAGGTCAATAGAAGAGCCAGATTTCCATGACCTCATCTTCCTTAGTCAGTGTGAGGACCAAATGCAGGACATCTTGTGTCTCTGCTAAAGAGCTTTCTAGGGTATACTGGAAACTTTGCTATTCGAGTTACATTGGCATGATGTACTTTCTTCGCAATCGAGGGATATTATATTTATCTCGCATCGATTTGGCATTAACATCATTAGGAGATTAATGGTACATCCATCCTGGCATTCGAGAGATTAGTGATACATCCATCCCGGCATAGTTAATGAAGGATTGAGAGATTTAATGTTTACCTCGCATCAATTCCTTCATTAGGGCGTAAGGATATTCGCACCCATAACCCCCACATACTCAAAAGTATGCCCTCCAGGAGTTCCCATAGGAAAAACCTATTTCACCATCATCAAACTACTGATGATGATGGATCTATGGTCAGGGCTCTACATGATACTATCTCACTTGATTAATTAAGTACATTACAATACTCTTTTAGCATCAAACATGTTTTTCAAACATAAAACATTATAACAATTGCATACAAGAATGAGTACTATTTCTATCAAATTCTTTTCAAAGCTTTGTTAGACATTGGGATCTCAATCCCTTATCACATCAGGGTATTCTCATCCCTTATCATCTCATCATCATGATTATGAAACATGGGTGTTCAAACCCTTAGTTCATCAAAATACTTGTTACCACTTTATTAGGTAACTTAATGCCTTCAGGTCATCAGACCAAAGTAACATAATATTTGCAATGCAGGTATTTCACATGGATCTTGAAGCCCAATATTATCTCTTGTTACCACTTACTAGGAAACACAACAAATTATGGCTCACAAAGCCCATATAGCAATTTTAGTAGTAACACATCATAGCTCATACCTGGCTATGTCCACCATCTTATGAAACATGCATAATTAGTGCACATGATAACAATTATATCAATTACAAATCAGCACTATACATTATAAGTATAACATCACTATTTCATCATTTGAGTTAAGATTTCCCAATTTATGTCAATTAGGAATACTTTATCTCATTACCCAAATGTGGGTTATGATTTATCATCATATGGCCCAAAATTAGGGTTTCATATATTACAACCCAAGTTTAGGGCTCCACATATCTTCATCCTATATCAGTGTAGGATTTCATATCAAAAGGTCACATACCAGCATATGGCATTACCTTGAATTAAAGGTTATATCACATTATTATGATTTCATTTTGACATAACCCTTGTCTAGGGTTCCACATGACATCACCCTCACTTAGGGTTTCATATGGCTTCACCCTTGATTAGGGTTTCTCATAACATCATCCTCAATTAGGGTTTACTATTCACATTCAATCAGGGTTTATTATTAAAATACCCTGAGTTAGGGTTTCTCATCTCATTACCCTCAATTAGGGTTTACTATCACCATGGATTAGGATTTCACCTATCATTTCCCTCAATTAGGGTTAGGGCACATTGACCCTCTTAATTAGGGTTTATGATCTCTTTATCAAGGATCATATCCTAATTACACATTCATTCATATTGAAAGTGTCGAGGCTTAATCACTACATAATAATCATTCATGTGGGAAGTCCTATCTCTCTCATCCTCTATAAGATGATACTTACTTCAAACTTGATTAGATTAGGTCAACTCAACTTGATTGGAGAGTTGACACATGTATTGTATCATTACTTCCATAATCAACAAATATTAATCATTCAAAAGATACTAATCACCCTATCTTATTAAGGGTACAATTACTATAATCACCCTTGGGTTACATCATGAAATGATCAATTAAAAAATTGACCTTTAATCATCTTAAGTGTCCATATGGTTTTGATTAATTACTTCTCAAACGTTCTTGGTCACTTAGACCCCAAACGGTCTTGCTTGAAATACCTTCAAACGGTGTAAGACTGTTTAGACCTCCAAACGGTCTTGTTCAACACTTGAAACCATTTAGCAAAGTTGATACTTGAAACCGTTTAACAAAGTTGATACTTGAAATTGTTTAACAAAGTTGATACTTGAAAGCATTTAAGTCTCAATCGGTTTGGGATCGTTTGGTCCCAATCGGTCTTGAGACCGTTTGGTCCCAAATAGTCTTGATACCATTTGGACACAAATGGTCTTGAGACCATTTGGACTCAAATGGTCTTGAGACCGTTTGGTCCAAACCTCCTCAAAACCGATTGGACCAAAAATGGTCTCAACCACTCATATTAATTTAGGTTTTCCAAGATTAATTCCTTCATCAATTGAATCCATGTAATTACTCACCAAGTGAACCTAAGCACCATACTTCAACAGAGATTAATGAATCATATTTCAATTGATTCAACCTTCAATTGATCATCAATTAGGGTTTTGAACCCAATTGAATTAGGGTTGAAATCGATGAACCTTCAATATTAGTCATTGTGGAACTAATTGCTTAAATATCATTGGTCCATCATTAAAATTGGGCATGACCTGACCTCAAACGGTCCTGAGATCATTTGGATGACCTCCAAATGGTCTTGAGACCATTTACCCCATCCATCAATAAAATTTGTTAAGTTCAATTAGGGTTTGCATCATTGGGTTACTCATCAAACTAGCTATTGATTGCATTACAATTTGATATCTTTGGATCTTCAACTCCTTCACCATACTCAAACCTAGACCTCCAAACGGTCTTGATTGACCTCCAAATGGTCTTGAGACCGTTTGGGTGATCTCCAAATGGTCTTGAGACCGTTTGGGTTAATCAACCCAAAGAATTAAATTAATCAATTGCAAAATCAGCACACAACCCGATTAGGGTTTCTAATTAGATGATTGTTCATACATTGATTCAATAAATTGGAACAATTCGATCCTCCTCCAAAAAGTACTAGGGTCCTAACCTCAAATGGTCAACCCATCCAAACGGTCAACCATCCTAAATGGTTTATGTCACATACAACTGACAAAAACATGATTAACTAATGCGGATGCGTTCACTAAGCAATAGATTACCGAAAATCACTAAAAATTAAAACCTTTTTACCATGGGGTCCGTCAAATGAAAACTTTCTCATATAGAATAAAAGTAATGTATTTACATCCTAATTTAAAGGTACATGACTTGCATCATCTCTTTCTAAAAATTATAAGCATCAACTGCTCTTGTTGAACTAAACACAAGTAGTATAAAATCTCGAGGCACTAAGCCAAAATATCAAAAGCACTTACTACTACTCCGAGGACCTGAGAGTATAGAGACGACACATAGGACTCTATTTACATCTATATAGGGCATAATAGCCAGTGCCTCCACCTGAGACTTCACTGTTGTCCCTACCGCTGCTGTTGCTGTCCTTCTCTTACTGAAGGATTCCTGTCTCCTCGTCCGCGACCACCTAAAACTGTAGTTCCCACAGGGGTGAGACAATTGTAAATTGCCCCAGCGAGAGATATAACTCTCCACCAGAAACATTATTATTGTAGCTAAAGAATATAAATATGAACAGAGGAATCATACTTGTTTGACAACAGTTAATTCAATGTCTAACAGATTAGAACATTATTCTTATCAAAAGCATTACAGTTATAACTTGATAGAGTAATATGTCACTTATCCTTTAAGAACTATAAAGAACATGTATAACATTTATTCACTATAGAATTATCACTACAGCATTAACTCTCTTCAGGCTTAGATCATATATCTAGTGCCTGGCATTGTCATAGTGGAGTCATGGCCTGTAGCCATACTCTTTTCACAAAGTATTGGAATATTAATCCCTCAACTCATCAAGTACATTTCCCCTTCTTAACAAGTTCATCATCATGATTATAGAATCTGGGTAATTGAACCCTTATCTCATCATAGAACACTTGTTACCACTTATTAGGTAACTTCATACCTTCAGGTCATCTAACCAAGGACATTATAATTCTTGCTACACAAAGCATTGCACATAGTTCACAAACCTCATATCACCTCTTATTACCCCTTAATAGGCAACAAGGCATATTATGGCTTATGAAGCTCATAAACAATCTTAATAATTAGAACATCATATGGAACACAGGACTCGTTAATTCTAGGTTACCTCTCACTAAGCAACAAAGCATATGAAGGCTTATAAGGCCTATAGAACATTTTCAATATACAGAACATCATAGCCCATACCTGGCTATGCTCATCATCTCAACATACCCGCATGATTAGTAATCATGATATAATTACATATATGTACCATGCAATTCAAGGGCTATCTTATTAATTCATAACCCATTAGTCTGTATTTGAGCTTCACATAGGATTACTCTGTGTTAGGACTTCACATAGCACTACCCAGTATTAGGGTTTCTCCTAACATTACCTTATATTAGGGTTTCATATGAATAACCATATAGGTTCTCAAGATCATATTGTTAATGATCAAGTCTTATTTCATTGCTTCACACAGCTAGGACTCAATATGGATAACATAAGTATTCAATCATACTTATTTATTCTTATCATTCTTCATTAAATGAAGTATCAACACACATTATGAATTGCTCTCTCATCATTACTAGAATATGATTACATCATAGTTTATAGGTATGGATTAACCTTTCCATAAGGCATGTTAACCTACATTCAACAGGGTGCATTACATCTCAATGTAACAATTGACATGACACATCTCAGGTTTCATTCATCCAATTATATTGGAATTATAACACATCAAGGTAAACCAGTATTAAGGTGTTGGATGTGATATCTATCATATCCTTATGTATCACTTCCTTCAACACCTTTATCTTACTTGAGTTCATCCACTTAGCTTGTATTAGGGTATTCCCCATCCTAATATTTTATGCACCAGTTCCTCACATTTATCATGTAATATATTGGTCATTAGTCACTCACTTAGATTATACAACCATTGCCAATAATATGGACTCATCCTTCTATATCAGGGTTTCACCTAGTATTATGTGAAATTAAGATCTCACAACACATCACCCAGTTTTAAGGATTCACATAGCATTAGTAGCACTACCCTATATAAGGGTTTCATGCACATCTACCCCATTTTAGGTATTAAGGTTTACCATTCACATCCAAGTATGGTTTCTCTTACCTCATACCTAAATTAGGGTTAGGATGTATAATTCGCATCAAATCAGGGTTTCTTACATTCGTTACACTAAGTTAGGGTTACATCATCACCCTAGTTTATGGTTTCACTCAGCTTTGCCCTAAATTAGGGTCTCACATAGCCTTGCCCTAGATTAGGGTCAAGGTACATCAATCTTTTCAATGAAGATTTCATGATCTCATATTCTGGATCAAACCCTGATTACTCATTGTCTCATAATGAGAGAATTAGGGCTTATGATATAAGCAATCATCTCCCTCATTCTTTCTCTGTCTCATCCTCTTTAGGATGTTAGCTACTCCAAGATTGAACTAGGTCAGCCCTTCAACTAAGTACACATAGTTAAGGTTAATTTTCATAATCACCATTGATCTTCATCATTAATAATCAAGTAGCTAATTGACCTTTGATCATATTAGGTATCCAAATGGTTTAACCAATTTGAACCTCAAAAGGTCTTAGTCACTTAGAACTCAAACGGTCTTGGTCACTTAGACCTCAAACGGTCTTGACCAATTAAGTTCAAACAGTTTGAGACCGTTTACCAAAGTTAGTTCTTGAAATCATTTAGACAACACACCTTGAAACTGAATGGACTTGAGTCTCCAAATGGTTTGAGACCATTTGGTCTCAAACGGTCTTGAGAGTGTTTGATCCCAAATGGTCTTGAGACCGTTTGGTCCAAACCCTCTCAAAACCAAATGGACCAAAAAGGGTCTTCAACACTTAATCGATTCAAGGTTCTAATCCATGGACCAACTATCAATTGGACCACTAAAGTATTCATCAATTGAACTACTGAATCACCATTCAATTAAACCTTCAATTTAGGGTTTTGAACCCAATTGAACTAGGGTTGATAATCAAGAAACCATCACTTAGGGTTTTGAAACTGAGGAACCATCAATGGTTGACATTGTAGAACCAATTCAATTGAAATCACTGAACCATCATAATTACATGATTTGACCTGACCTCAAACGGTCTTGAATGACCCCAAAACGGTTTTGGGATCGTTTGGATGATCTCCAAATGGTCTTCAGATCATTTTCCCATTTCATCATCAAAATCCATGACATCCAATTAGGGTTTGGATCATTGGATTGATTATCAAATCAGCAATTGATTGCATTTCAATTTGGTATCTTTGGATCTTCAAATACCCAACCATACTCAACCCTAGACCTCCAAACGGTCTTGGTTGACCTCCAAACGGTCTTGAGACCATTTGGGTGATTCCCAAATGGTTTTGAAACCGTTTCGGTCAATCAACCCAAAACCACAACTTAATCAATTGCAAAATCAGCACTTAGCCAATTAGGGTTTCTATTTGAAAGATTGTCCATATGTCGAACTAATCAATTGAAGCCATTGGATCATCATCCAACACATACTAGGGTTCAGACTTCAAATGGTCAACCCTCCCAAACGGTCAACACCATCATGTGGTTTGGGACTCAAATCACCAAACGGTTTTGAAACTGTTTGGTCTCCAAACGGTTTAGTGAAACCGTTTGGACCAACAAGTTGAAACAGTTTGCCTTGGATATTTAGAAAGGTGTGTGCTTATGATGATGTAATCATCATCAAGCTCCAAACTCATGAAATATTCTATGATTTCCATGGTGATTGCATCAATCAACCAAATCAATATTCGTGAAGGAAGAAAGGATCATTATTTGATAAGGAATTGAATGCAATAAAAAAATGTAGGGTTCTAGTTATAAAACCCGCCTCCAATTGAGCTCCAAAGCTTCAAGCTCACGTCAAAAATGGTGGATGAAACTCCTTTCACTATTCCAAGGGTCGTCCTCAATCTTTGAGTGAAAAGGAATGGTTAGAATTAAAGGGGGGATCGAGATATGAAGAATTCATACATTGATTTTCGATTTTCACCATGGATTCAAGATGAAAGGAGGTCAAGAAGCTTACCAACAGGTTGGGGGTCGTCCTCCTAATCCACCAAAGCTCCTTGGTCGTTTTACAAGCAAGGGAAAAGAAATGGAATCGAAAAAGCCCTTGGTTTGGCTTGTAAAGGGTACTTTATAAGAAATTCCATGAGAGAGAAAATGCCTTATAAAAATTCATTTAATCCCAAAAATAGTGCAGCCTCTTCCTCCTCAACTCCTTGGATACGAGGCTATCTTGTTTGCCTATTATTCCTCTTAATTATCCATGATTTAAAGGAAAGCAAATTAAGCACCTTAAATCATATTACAATAATATCCATAAGTGAGTGGATATTTCTTTTTCTTATAATAATGTGAGTGAGTTATCCACTTCCCTTGGATATTTTCGTGGCCTCGAAAAGGCACAAAGGTGTTCACACTTGAGAAAATTCAACCATATCGTTTTTTGTTGAAGACCCTTCAATTATTTTATTTATTTTTGCATTAAATGGAAGTAAAGTTCCAATTATGCTTAAATCTTGATTATTTTAATATCAAGATTCTCTCTCCTCCAAAATGATTCTAATGAGGCTCCCCTCTCATTTTATTGCCTCAACATGATGCCAAGAAACATTAGGGAACTTATCGAAGTGGTAATTTGCATATTGAACCCTAGGTTTTGGGTAAATTGCATATTACACCAAAACTAGGTTTTAATGCATAAACATTGCTTTATCAGCTCTTTCTTGGTACTCAGGCTACTACAAGCCATACCTCTACATCATCTGCATTATCATGATGCTTCAACACATGAGGAAGATATTGTCATGCACAATTTGTAATTTAACCCCTCAACTTGGGTAATTTGCACTTTAGTCCAAATCAAGTAAAACATTATTCAAAAAGGACTAAAATTGAAATATAAGTTCCTCTTGAGTCCTAATTACTTTTCACAAGATAATATTAAGCATCTACTCAACCTTATTAGGCAAATCATCTAGGGTTAACACATAACCCAGGTCAGGGATGTTACAAATTATAAACCCCTAACAAGGATTTCGTCCCCGAAATCCTAGGAAAAAGGAGGAACATATTTATTCATTTATCATACCCTCAAGTTTACACATAATATCTTAATATCATGGAGATATCATGGATTTCTAATCCACACAAAGTTCCTTTCATTAATTCAACCTTATCAATATTTATGTTTATGCAGAGCATAAACCCCTAACATATGATGTCCATATTATTTGAAAGGAGGAAGCATAAAAGAACATACTCCTGTCATCACCCAAGAGTGTCTATCAAAAGAGAAAAATATATATCTAACAGAGATAATCCACTCAGCAATCCTTTATTTGTTTGGGAAAGTTCACTTAGCACTTTAATTGGAAAAGTTCACTGAGAAAATTCACTGAGAAATTTATTTGGGGAAATTCACTAAGAAAGTTTCACTGAGAAATTTCACTAAGAAAGTTTCACTAAGCAATTTCACTGAGAAAGTTTCACTACGCAATTTCACTGAGAAAGTTTCACTGAGAAAGTTTCACTCTACAATTTCACTGAGAAAGTTTCACTGAGAAAGTTTCACTAAGCAATTTCACTGAGAAAGTTTCACTAAGCAATTTCACTGAGAAAGTTTCACTAAGCAATTTCACTGAGAAAGTTTCACTAAGCTATTTCATTGAGAAAGTTTCACTGAGCAATTTCACTGAGAAAGTTTCACTGAGCAATTTCACTGAGAAAGTTTCACTGAGCAATTTCACTGAGAAAGTTTCACTAAGCAATTTCACTAAGAAAGTTTCACTAAGCAATTTCACTGAGAAAGTTTCACCAAGCAATTTCATTGAGAAAGTTTCACTGAGCAATTTCACTGAGAAAGTTTCACTGAGAAATTTATTTGGGAAAGTTCACTTAGCTCTTCCTATTTAATTTCATTATACTCTCTAGATTGTTTCAAAATGATTACTTGATCAGAGTAATCAGATTGATTACAATCTAAGAGTTCCATACTTGCCTTATCTACAATAATCATATACTTGGCCAGGGTATACAAGTACTGAGATTAGGTAGTATGCACTTTATTTGCTATCAAATTCCTTACTTTTCATATCATTATACACACATGATTTTCCATTCCTAGATTTTCTCCGGGCATCACTTCTATATTTCATCTTGTATCACAAAGATAAGAGAGATTATAAAGCATTTTAAAGAGCACTGAGTAAAATGTAGATTCTCATCTTCCTTGTGTCCTTATAGGACTAGTCAAAGGAAGCGCAAAAACAAATACTTTCTTATTTTTAACACATAGAATCATGATATGGAATCTCAGAATGAAACTATTTCATCTGACCTGTTTGGAACGTCTATCCACGTCCTCTATTGTTACTAGAAAATTGCCTCCTTTGTGAGCCTTGCTGACTCTACCCCTGAGGTTGAGTCATCATTGAATTTTTGTCTGGACAATCCTTTTCCAGATGTCCCAGCTTCCTACATTGGTAACAGATCCTAGGCGTAAAATAGGGTCTATGAGATCCAGTTACCGATGTTGATGCTATGTCGGGAGTTCTACTTGGAACATTACTACGATCCCTACCTCTACTTGACGTCCATTGCGTCTGGGTATGGAATCTCGATGATGTTGCCGATGCGGAAAATCTCGGCTTCTTAAAACTTTCAGACCCTTGTCCTTGAGACTGAGTGTACATCTTCTTGCCACTAGTCTGTCGTTTCTCGATTTCATATTTCTCTATCCTCCTTACCGACTCCATAAAGGTGGAAAACCTCTCCCTATTCTCTAAAGTAGATACAAGAGTGGTCAGTTATGCGTTCAACCCCTTCTCAAAATGCCAAATTCTTTCCTCATCATTAGCTGCCATTTGTGGACAAAACTGCAAAAGCTCCATGAACTTAGCTTCTTATTCGCTAATGTTCATATGTCCTTGTTTGATCCTCTCAAATTGAGATATCTTCTCATCTAGATACATTTTAGGGAAGTATCTACTGATGAACTCTCATCGGAATACCTCCCATCCAATTTCCTCACCTAGTCTCTTATCTTCCTCTATCATCCACCAATGACTAGCACTCCCTTTTAGGAGGTAAACAGCATGTCTTACCTTTTCAGCTTCAAGAATATAAAGGATCCTGAAAGCTTTTTCCAGCTCTATCAGCCAAAAATCAGCATTTGCTGGATCAGATGTACCAGCATAATCTATGGCTCCAACCTGGCAAAGTCTCTCAAAAGTCTTGTCGGCTCCATAACCCTCATGGTGGGTTGGTACCCTATGTGCATGTGGTGGCATTCTATTTGCCATATGTGTCATGGATGTCAAGAATTTCTCAAATAGAGCATGGAGGGCTGGATTTTCTATCACAGCTGGGTCAATCTGGGGTTGTTCGGGTACAAGCCCTTCCCTATTTAGGTCTCTTACACCGCCTCCTGGTGCAGCAGCGCTGCTCTTAGCAGCATGTTCTTCATGTGGTCCAGACATCTTCAAGTTCTTCTTCTCCTATGTGAGCAGAAGACACTATCAGATAAATTGGAAGACACTTAGAACAGACTCAACAACCTTAGTCCTATATCTTTGTAGATTCGGCGAACTTAAAGCTCTGATACCACTTAATTGTCGCATACAACTCACAAAAACATAATTAACTAATGCAGAAGTGTTCACTAAGCAGCAGATTACTAAAAATCACTAAAAATTAAAACCTTTTTACCATAGGATCCATCAGATGAAAACTTTCTCACATAGAACAAAAGTAACATATTTACATCCTGATTTAAAGGTACATGACTTGCATCATCTCTTTCTAAAAATTACAAGCATCAACTACTCTTGTTGAACTAAACACAAGTAGTGTAATATCTCGAGGCACTGAGCCAAAATCTCAAAAGCACTAACTACTACTCCAAGGACCTGAGAGTACAGAGACGACACATAGGACTCTATTTACATCTATACAGGGCATAACAGCCAGTGTCTCCACATGAGACTTCACTATTGTCCCTGCTGTTGTTGTTGTTGTCCTTCTCTTACTGAAGGATTGATATCTCCTTGTCTGCGATTACCTAAAAATGTAGTTCCCACAGGGGTGAGACAATTGTAAATTTCCCCAGCGAGAGATATAACTCTCCGCCAAAAACATTATTATTGCATCTAAAGAAGATAAATATGAATAGAGGAATCATATTTGTTTGACAGTAGTTAATTCAATGTCTTACAGATTAGAACAGTATTCTTATCAAAAGCATTGCAACTATAACTTGATAGAGTAATATGTCACTTATCCTTTAAGAACTATAAAGAACATGTATAACATTTATTCACTATAGAATTATCACTACAGCAATAACTCTCTTCAGGCTTAGATCATATATCTAGTGTCTATCATTGTCATAGTGGAGTCATGGCATGTAGCCATACTCTTTTCACAAAGTATTGGAATATTAATCCCTCAACTCATCAAGTACATTTCCCCTTCTTAACAAGTTCATCATCATGATTATAGAATTTGGGTAATTGAACCCTTATCTCATCATAAAACACTTGTTACCACTTATTAGGTAACTTCATACCTTCAGGTCATCTAACCAAGGACATTATAATTCTTGCTACACAAAGCATTGCAAATAGTTCACAAAGCTCATATCACCTCTTATTATCCCTTAATAGGAAACAATGCATATTATGGCTTATGAAGCTCATAAACAATCTTAATAATTAGAACATCATATGGCACACAGGACTCATTAATTCTAGGTTACCTCTCACTAAGCAACAAAGCATATGAAGGCTTGTAAGGCCAATAGAACATTTTCAATATACAGAACATCATAGCCCATACCTGGCTATGCTCATCATCTCAACATACCCGCATGATTAGTAATCATGATATAATTACATATTTGTACCATGCAATACAAGGGCTATCTTATTAATTCATAACCCATTAGTCTGTATTTGAGCTTCAGATAGGATTACTTTGTGTTAGGACTTCACATAGAACTACCCAGTATTAGGGTTTCTCCTAACATTACCATGTATTAGGGTTTCATATGAATAACCATATAGGTTCTCAAGATCATATTGTTAATGATCAAGTCTTGTTTCATTGCTTCACACAGCTAGGACTCAATATGGATAACATAAGTATTCAATCATACTTATTTATTCTTATCATTCTTCATTAAATGAAGTATCAACACACAGTATGAATTTCTCTCTCATCATTACCAGAATATGATTACATCATAGTTTATAGGTATGGATTAACCTTTCCATAAGTCATGTTAACCTACATTCAACAGGGTGCATTACATCTCAATGTAACAACTGACATGACACATCTCAGGTGTCATTCATCCAATTATATTGGACTTATAACACATCAAGGTAAACCAGTATTAAGGTGTTGGATGTGATATCTATCATATCTTGATGTATCACTTCCCTCAACACCTTTGTCTTACTTGAGTTCATCCACTTAGCTTGTATTAGAGTATTCCCCATCCTAATACTTTATGCACCAGCTCATCACATTTATCATGTAATGTATTGGTCATTAGTCACTCACTTAGATTATACAACCATTTCCAATAATATGGACTCATCCTTCTATATCAGGGTTTCACCTAGTATTATGTGAAATTAAGATCTCACAACACATCACCCAGTGTTAAGGCTTCACATAGCATTAGTAGCACTACCCTATGTTAGGTTTTCATGCACCTCTACCCCATTTTAGGGATTAAGGTTTACCATTCATATCCAAGTATGGTTTCTCTTACCTCATACCCAAATTAGGGTTAGGATGTATAATTCCCATTAAATCAGGGTTTCTTACATTGTTACACTAAGTTAGGGTTACATCATCACCCTAGTTTATGGTTTCACTGAGCTTTTCCCTAAATTAGGGTCTCACATAGACTTGTCGTAGATTAGGGTCAAGGTACATCAATCTTTTCAATGAAGATTTCATGATCTCATATTATGGATCAAACCCTGATTACTCATTGTCTCATAATGAGAGAATTAGGGCTTATGATATAAGCAATCATCTCCCTCATTCTTTCTCTCTCTCTCATCCTCTTTAGGATGTTAGCTACTCCAAGATTGAACTAGGTCAGCCCTTCAACTAAGTACACATAGTTAGGGTTAATCTTCATAATCACCATTGATCTTCATCATTAATAATCAAGTAGCTAATTGACCTTTGATCATATTAGGTGTCCAAATGGTTTAACCAATTTGAACCTCAAAAAGTTTTAGTCACTTAGACCTCAAACGGTCTTTGTCACTTAGACCTCAAACGGTCTTGAACAATTAAGTTCAAACGGTTTGAGACCATTTACCAAAGTTAGTTATTGAAACCGTTTAGACAACACACCTTGAAACTGAATGGACTTGAGTCTCCAAATGGTTTGAGACCGTTTGGTCTCAAACGGTCTTAAGACTATTTGGTCCAAACCCTCTCAAAACCAAATGGACCAAAAATGGTCTTCAACGCTTAATCGATTCAAGGTTCTAATCCATGGACCAACTATCAATTGGACCACTAAAGTATTCATCAATTGAACTACTAAATCACCATTCAATTAAACCTTCAATTTTGGGTTTTGAACCCAATTGAACTAGGGTTGATAATCAAGAAACCATCACTTAGGGTTTTGAAACTAAGGAACCATCAATGGTTGACATTGTGGAACCAATTCAATTGAAATCAGTGAACCATCTTCATTACATGATATGACCTGACCTCAAATGGTCTTGAATGTCCCCCAAACGGTCTTGGGATCATTTGGATGATCTCCAAACGGTCTTGAGACCGTTTTCCCATTTCATCATCAAAATTGTAACGACCCCGCCTCCCGGTAACCCCCACTTAAGGGAGACCCGAAGGAAAGAGTCATTAATCAATTTACAGGATCAAAGGTTTGACAAATAATCAGTAATAATTAATAAACTTTACCAACTAAATAGAAAATAGGTATAAAATAAAACTTTTCTTACCTTGGAAAAACTAGGATTTCTAAACTTCTATCCATGAAGATGTTAATCTAACTAATCCTCCTGTGCATGTTATTTCTCATTCAATTCAACATATGTCACTTTACTGTTTGTTCTTTCATTTGTACCTAAAACGCCGACAAACAAAACGTCGGTCAGCTGAAGCTGGTATGTGGGTGAAACAATAATTGTGCAACTATGTTAACAATGTAATGAACTAAATATCAGTTAACAACCAAGATTACGTTTTAAGCAATACTACTCAATCCTTGCCTATCCCCTTTCTCTGTAACGTCCCTACAGTGGACATGGATACCACCTCTCTCATATGGTAGATCCTTACCCCCATGGCCCTACCACACAGGTAGCCAATACCTAGGTTTATGGAGTCACATGGTCCTACCCAAAGGTAGACCAATCCCTGACTCATGATGACTTGATGGACCTACCCCATTGGTAGCCATTTACTAAGTCATTTAATGACCTGAGGGACCTACCCTCATTGGTAGCCATTTACTAGGTCAATCTATAAAGCTACAGAGGGGACTAGGATCTGAGCTAGTAGGCATATTTCTTATGTGATAGTCATATTCACATTATACTTTGCATGAATTAAATACATCCAACAGTTTAATTCAAGCCACGATGGAAACATTGATAAAATCCCGGAAAACTAATTCAGGTAGTCATAAGCGTAACCACATACCTATACATGTAGATTCAGGTGCAAGAATAGTCCAAACAACAATGAGCAAGCAAGAATTCAATAAGACCCTGAAACAAATATACAATTTCCTTTTATTACTCGTGTCATTAAGATCTATTAAATCTAGCTCGCTTCTTAGGGTTTCTAGTCCACTTTTAGGATTTCCATTGCAATTAGGGTTTCCCTTCATCTTTTATTATTTAAACCCTAATTTAACACAATTGATCACAAACCCTAATTATTTCCACATCTAATTATCAATTCCAGATTAAAGGCATAATTAACCATTAATTAAGCTCATTAAGCCTCTTTTTATTAAAGCTACTATTTTTATCCTTTTAATCCACGACAAGATCATTATACACATTTATCATTAATTCATAGCTCATTATGGTCCAAATCGCATATGAACTCGATTTGCCATTAATTCCACCTTTTATTCATGAGAAAACCCTAATTACTACATTTAGGGTATTTATCCACAACTTAGGAACTTTAATGCTCGAAATATCTTAGTATCATTATATCTTAACTTTATTCATGATTTAGAATAATTAAAGTCATTAAGAGTCAAATTTGCCAACATTAGGGTTTCAAGGCCCATTAAAGTATATTCATGCACATGAAACTCTAAATTAAACTAATTACGTGAAAAGTTCATCCTTTTTAATCTGAATGTTCCTTTTCATGATTAACAGGATAATATCAACTTTAATTACCCATTAAACCCTTCTAAATATATTAATCATCTCAAAATAGGGTTTCTAAATCTTTAATTCCTTAAAGTTGATAACTTGCACTACTTTTCGAATTGAAATAGTAATTAGCTTCTAAATATATTTTTATTGGATTCCTCTCATTTTTCTGAGAAATTTTCATATATAACACTTCTATATATGAGTTACCAATTATTAATTAGATATTTTGCAAGGTAAACATGATCAGACCAATCGCGAGCTGACACGTCGGCATCCGCTTCTTTTTATCTAATTATTGGTGCCAGCTTAATAAAATAGAATGAAAAGACGCTCTTGCCCCACGCGCAGTGGCTTGGACTACCACGCGCCCAGGGGCAATTGTGTCCAACGACACAGTGTCATCTCCTTCCTCACGGAAGGGCACGCACACGGTCCCAACAGCTCTACTAGGAGCCCGACTCCCGCTCCGATGAGTTAGGTGTCACATCAGGCACCTAGGCCCTACGCTCTGTATCCCCGACGGTGATCTATCCACCCCTATCTAAAGCTGTCGAACTCGAACAGGCCCTAGGCGAGGCCGGCGGTGACCAACGGTGTGGGGGAACGAGAGGTCCTAGACAGCTAGGTCTGACGTGTGTCGCACGCTGCAGTAGTTCGTAGGGTAGATAAAGGAGTTTAGTTCATACCTAGCTGTCTCATGTAGAGTCCATAAGGGTAGATCATCCTCGCTGAAGCTAGAACATCCTCTTCTCGGCGGCAAAGCACTCGCAGCTGCTGCACCAGGGCAAAGGGCCTGAGCTTTGAAGGCTCGGAGAAGTTCGGGGTACTTCCACACCCATCGTCTGTTCCGATCAGGTACTAGGCACGATCTAGCATCTCCCCAAAGCCTTCCTCTTTGTTAAGATGGTTGGAAGACAAAACTCTAAGATAGGGGAGGACAACAAAGAAGAAGGGGAGGAGAAAAACTTTCTGAAAGCCCACTCCTGTACCCCTCTTCACGGCATCTATCCTCAAGTATATATATATATATATATATATATATATATATATATATATATATATACTCCTCACGGAGATCATCTACAGTTCCCAAACCTTTAGGGTTTGTCTCCAGGAAAACCCCTTTCCTTTTCTACTATTTCCTTTCCTTACGTATATGTAAGTTAATCAAGGATCCATGGGTCAAGTTCCCATATGTTTTAGGAAACTATATTAACACGTATTCCTTTCTATCTTTTATTAATAAAACTCATGATTATTATCTATATATGGATCCGTCAAAACCACCACCATCATATGATGTGAATTTGTTTTAAAGAAAAGAAGCAATCAACACCTTTCCATCAAAAGATATATCCTTTTTTTCTATTATCTTACAAAGATACCTTTCTTCTCAAGCATTAAATGATATTAGGGGAAAGGCAAGGTAATTTGTTTGCAAAACAAATAAACATAATCTCCTTATTTTCCCTTATATGAAAATCTTGACTTTTATTATGATTTGAATTCGGCAACAAAAGCCATTATTGTTAATCAATGTACAAATCTATTTTTATATATATTTCTCTTGTGCTACAAGCACACATGCCCCAAACAGGATTAACATTATTATTCCACCAATAACACAGTTGGGGAATTATCAAATTAATTCATGCATCATATTTTATAATTCAATATTACCCAAAATTGAGGATATTACATTCACCCCTCCTTAAAAGGAGTTTTGTCCTCAAAATTCTAGCAAACAAATAAACAACCAGGATAAGTCTTCTTATGTCCATCAGGGCTCCCATGTGGCTTCACCCTTTCCATGGTGTTTCCCAAGAACCTTCATTATCTCATTTTCTTCCATCTGAGTTCTTTCTTACCATGGTATATCATACCCTCATAGGTGACTCAGAACTTTTTAGCCTTTCAAAAGCTGAATAGGTTCAGGGCTCAGCACCTGGTTTGGGTACCTCACATAGTGCTCTAGACTGGACTCATGCAACACATCATTTTATCCTGAGGGGTAAGCTTACACGACCATCTCCACCAATCCATCTCAAATGGACCCATATATCGGGGACTTAGATTTCTCAGCTATAGCTTAGAGGGGTCGGATTTTCACCTCACATATTCTCCCACAGTGAACTGCATGTCAGTCTAGTTTGCATCAACTTGTAACTCATGTCACCACTGGGCTCTCTCTCAGCCATTGCATGATCAAGTGACTTCATCTGCACACTGTGGTACTTTTATGACCTTCGCGAGGCCTCCTTCACCAACATCATCATAATGAAGTGGCGATCGACACAACCTCTCTATAAGCCTTCTTGCATCCCGATAAAGGCTATGGTGGTTAACATCACATCTTAAGAACTGTCTCTATGTATCACCCTGAGTGAGCACACATGCTCTCATCAGAACCTTTAGTCTGGATCATACTGTCCATTAGTATGGGGTGATAAATTGTACTATCATCGAGTTCTTCATGTATCCACTTCCACCTCATGGAAGTGATCCTTGGTCATACTCAAGAACTTTTGAACTCGCATCATGACGTAGTTGAATCATCTCTCTTTCTCTTATGTAGTTCAACAAAACATGTCTCTTGACAGTACTCCTTCTTTCTCATGTCATCTAGGTAAGGCGATCTACCATAACCCATATTGCATCTTGACCTTCCTTGGTCTAGGGGAGACTCACAACATCCATAGTGATGAACTCCCATTCCCCCTCGGGAACTCTTTGTACTATATATCCATGTATTGGGTTACTGGTGTTTGTCCTTCACCTCCTGGCTTGCATGGCCACATGCTACATGCAACCTCACATCAAGCAGCCAAAGTGTTACTATCACATACTATCTTTATAGTATCGCGGTGTTTGGTGATCTTAAAACCATGATTTCCAGTATGTCATGATTCATTAAGATTGATACCTCAGAAACCCTAAACCACTCTCATTAGGGTTTTACTACCTTCCTATCCAAAGGAGGGTATCTAGGGTTCTACAACCATCCTTCTACCTCATCAAGGACTAGGCTGGCTATCCAGACAACCCCTAATCTTGTTCAACAAATCTTGTAGGTCTAAGGGTTAGCCAAACTTATCTATTTTTCTCGACTTAAGGTTAGCCTAGAAACCTCAACTTCTTCTAGCTTCCAGCTAACTAGGCAGCTATATCTCAACCAGAGCATTCATTACCACTTCTTAGCCTTAGGTGTTAGGTATTGTTGAGGACATACACCTCCATGTATTATACTTACCATCTCATCTCAAACTCTAAGTTGGTCTTCATCAAGAAACTTTGAGCTCATACTAATGGTGATCACATTCAACCTTGTATCACTTGCAAAATCCACATAGCTCATGCTAAAAACATCCTTATAAGATGACTACCTTATCTCTCCTAGTGTTTGTAAACCATCCCTGTATTATTCCTTCCACAAAGGTATGTTATCATCTCTATCCTCATACCTTGTAGCAACATTCCAACTTACCTCATCTTTATCCTTGGTGTATGGCATGCGTACTGTCCTATCTCTCCCTCCCATAATAAGAAGAAATAAGCATTTGGCGGCCGTCCAAATACATAGTTCTTCCCATTCCAGGAGTAGAGATGGTGCATCCCACCTTGCCAGTACACCTTTAAAACTAAGTTGAAACGTGCAACTTATGTCTCTACTTCTCAGTCATCTTGATATCAAAGTTACTTCCATGGGAAACTGGTCTTGTACCTACTTGGGTTACTACACAATCCTTGGTCATCTCCTCTAGGTCTATAGGGTGCCGGCACTTTTGGGATCATTCCTCTTCCCTCATGCATCAGAGAGTGCCCTACTCATCTGCCCTTTGGGTCCCATGAGTTTATCAAGGTGATCAATCTCCTAACCCATGGCCCTCAGACAATGATAGTTGTTTCCTCCCGACCCTATGGTCATGTGCAACCAGGGAATTAGGAAACTCCTTCTTCCATCGGTCTTATCCCTACTTGACCCTAGGATAGACTTAGGATTCCATTTTAGTACATGTTCAACTTAGAACCTTACCCAAGCATTCGTCATCTCTCTCCGCATTCTTGACTGACTTTCATCCCTTCATAGGGGTCAAGGCATCCTACCTACCTTGGACAGGCCCCATACCGGTTACCTCCATGGTAACACATCCACATGCACTTAGAGATGGTTAACTATGGGTCTACAGGTTCATTCTCATACCATGTACTTTGCACTTAGCTTCTCAAGGTCCTATGAAACCTCTTTAGGTTACCTTAAGACCAACAAAACTGGTATACACCCTACCAAAGGGTCCCTCTCCCAGGATGGGAGGAAACTACAACTTTTAACAATAAGGTCACAACTGTCCTTAGGGTTTACCTTCACATGAGCATGTCTAACCCGACAACTATTAAAGCACAAGTTGATCACTTATTAAACCATGCTAGGTCGTACTTGTTCTCATCCTCAACATTAGTTCAACTTAGTTGCGAGGGGGTTCATCAAACATACCCTCAACTTAAGGGGTTTCTATTCCTCTACCCATGAGGAGTACCATGCTTGAAACTATAAAGACTCAACCTCATCATGAGCATTGGGTATACTGCTTCCCCTCTTAGGCCTAGGAATCCTAGATTCACCTTTGGATATCCAACTACATGCTCAACCTCTTAACCACGAATCAATCACGTGTACTCCCATGATCCTTTTATATGTGCAACACCTCAGAGTTGAGTCCTCCTCAAGGACATTCAACTAGGTATAAAACCTCACAACAGGGTACTTAAACCTCCTCAGGGTCTAAGGCACTCTTTATCTCATCCAGCAGGTAACCACTTATAACCTGGGTACTAGAAGCATCGTCCTCTCTCTAGGGTTTGGTTCCTCTAAAGGCAACCAACATATCATCAGCCTCCAGGGATCAAGCATAAGGCAACCACTATCATCCACTTAGGTCACATCATTCTCGACTCCCCACTATTCCTCAAGTTTCGGGGTTTTAGGCTTCCAACCTCCCTGTTGGGGTTTTGCTTCCTCTCTCTAGAGCTAATTCCACCTCCAACCAAACTTACTAGAGGTCCCTTATCCATGAAGGCTCATGCTCACAAGCATACCCCTATGTGGTTGAAGCCTATTCTCCAATCATGTTTGGCTCAAGAGCATCCATACCCCTTTCATAAGCCATCCATCATGAACTCTTAACCAGGATTTCATCAAGCTATACCCTACTTGCCTAAGCCCATAGGGTAACTATAGGTTCTCCTCTAACCTCATCCACGAAGGAGCTATCCTTGCCCTGAAACAAATATACAATTTCCTTTTATTACTCGTGTCATTAAGATCTATTAAATCTAGCTCGCTTCTTAGGTTTTCTAGTCCACTTTTAGGGTTTCCATTACAATTAGGGTTTCCCTTCATCTTTTATTATTTTAAACCCTAATTTAACACAATTGATCACAAACCCTAATTATTTCCACATCTAATTATCAATTCTGGATTAAAGGCATAATTAACCATTAATTAAGCTCATTAAGCCTCTTTTTATTAACGCTACTATTTTTATCCTTTTAATCCACGACAAGATCATTATACGCATTTATCATTAATTCATAGCTCATTATGGTCCAAATCAAATATGAACTCGATTTGCCATTAATTCCACCTTTTATTCATGAGAAAACCCTAATTACTACATTTAGGGTATTTATCCACAACTTAGGAACTTTAATGCTCGAAATATCTTAGTATCATTATATCTTAACTTTATTCATTATTTAGAATAATTAAAGTCATTAAGAGTCAAATTTGCCAACATAAGGGTTTCAAGGCCCATTAAAGTATATTCATGCACGTGAAACTCTAAATTAAACTAATTACGTGAAAAGTTCATCCTTTTTATTCTTAATGTTCCTTTTCATGATTAACAGGATAATATCAACTTTAATTACCCATTAAACCCTTCTAAATATATTAATCATCTCAAAATAGGGTTTCTAAATCTTTAATTCCTTAAAGTTGATAACTTGCATTACTTTTCGAATTGAAAGAGTAATTAGCTTCTAAATATATTTTTATTGGATTCCTCTCATTTTTCTGAGAAATTTTCATATATAACACTTCTATATATGAGTTACCAATTATTAATTAGACATTTTGCAAGGTAAACAGGATCAGACCAATCACGAGCTGACACGTCGGCATCCGCTTCTTTTTATCTAATTATTGGCGCCAGCTTAATAAAATAGAATGAAAAGAGGCTCCTGCCCCATGCACAATGGCTTGGACTACCACGCGCCCAGGGGCAATTGTGTCCAACGACACAGCGTCATCTCCTTCCTCACGGAAGGGCGCACACACGGTCCCGACGGCTCTACCAGGAGCCCGACTCCCGCTCCGATGAGTCAGGTGTCGCATCAGGCACCTAGGCCCTGGGCTCTGTAGCCCTGACGGTGATCCAGCCACCCCTATCTGAAGGTTCCAAACTCAAACAGGCCCTAGGCGAGGCCGGCGGTGACCAACGGTATGGGGGAACGAGAGGTCCTAGACAGCTAGGTCTGACGTGTGTCGCACGCTGCAGCAGTTCGTAGGGTAGATAAAGGAGTTCAGTTCATACCTAGTTGTCTCATGTAGAGTCCAGAAGGGTAGATCATCCTCGCTGAAGCTAGAACCTCCTCTTCTCGGCGGCAAAGCACTCGCATCTGCTGCACCAGGGCAAAGGGCCTGAGCTTTGAAGGCTCGGAGAAGTTCGGGGTACTTCCACACCCATCGTCCATTCCGATCACGTACTAGGCATGATCTAGCATCTCCCCAAAGCCTTCCTCTTTGTTAAGATGGTTGGAAAACAAAACTCTAAGATAGGGGAGGACAACGAAGAAGAAGGGGAGGAGAAAAACTTTCTGAAAGCCCACTCATGTACCCCTCTTCACGGCATCTATCCTCAAGTGTATATATATATATATATATATATATATATATATATATATATATATATATATATATATATATATATATACACTCCTCGTTGAGATCATCTACAGTTCCCAAACCTTTAGGGTTTGTCTCCTGTAAACCCCTTTCCTTTTCTACTGTTTCCTTTCCTTACGTATATGTAAGTTAATCAAGGATCCATGGGTCAAGTTCCCATATGTTTTAGGAAACTACGTATTCCTTTCTATCTTTTATTAATAAAACTCATGATTATTATCTATATATGGATCCATCAAAACCACCACTATCATATGATGTGAATTTGTTTTAAAGAAAAGAAGCAATCAACACATTTCCATCAAAAGATATATCCTTTTTTTTCTATTATCTTACAAAGATACCTTTCTTCTCAAGCATTAAATGATATTAGGGGAAAGGCAAGGTAATTTGTTTGAAAAAAAATAAACATAATCTCCTTATTTTCCCTTATATGAAAATCTTGACTTTTATTATGATTTGAATTCGGCAACAAAAGCCATTATTGTTAATCAATGTACAAATCCATTTATATATATATATATTTCTCTTGTGCTACAAGCACACATGCCCCAAACGTGATTAACACAGTTGGGGAATTATCAAATTAATTCATGCATCATATTTTATAATTCAATATTATCCAAAATTGAGGATATTACAAAAATCCATGACATCCAATTAGGGTTTGGATCATTGGATTGATTATCAAATTAGCAATTGATTGCATTTCAATTTGGTATCTTTGGATCTTCAAATGCCCAACCATACTCAACCTTAGACCTCCAAACAGTCTTGGTTGACCTCCAAACGGTCTTGAGACCATTTGGGTGACCCAAAACCTCAACTTAATCAATTGCAAAATCAGCACTTAGCTGATTAGGGTTTCTATTTGAAAGATTGTCCATATATTGAACTAATCAATTTAAGCCATTGGGTCATCATCCAAACCATTATAGGATTCAAACTTCAAACGATCAACCCTCCCAAATGGTCAACACGTCATGCGGCTTGGGACTCAAATCACCAAACGGTTTTGAAACTGTTTGTTCTCCAAACGGTTTAGTGAAACTATTTGGACCAACAAGTTGAAACTGTTTGCCTTGGATATTTAGAGAGGTGTGTGATTATGATGATTTCATCATCATCAAGCTCCAAACTCACGAAATCTGCTATGATTCCCACGGTGATTGCATCAATCAACCAAATCAATATTCGTGAATGAAGAAAGGATCATTATTTGATAAGGAATTGAATGCAATAACAAAATTTAGGGTTCAAGTTATAAAACCCGCCTCCAATTGAGATCCAAAGCTTCAAGCTCACGTCAAAAATGGTGGATGCAACTCCTTTCACTATTCCAAGGGTCGTCCTCAAGCTTTGAGTGAAAAGGAATGGTTAGAATTAAAGAGGGGATCGAGATATGAAGAATTCATACATTGATTTTCGATTTTCACCATGGATTCAAAGTGAAAGGAGGTCAAGAAGCTTACAAACAGGTTGGGGGTCGTCCTCCTGATCCACTAAAGCTCCTTGGTCGTTTTCCAAGCAAGGGAAAAGAAATGGAATCGAAAAAGCCCTTGGTTTGGCTTGTAAAGAGTACTTTTATAAGAAATTCCATGAGAGAGAAAATGCCTTATAAAAATTCATTTAATCCCAAAAATAGTGCCGCCTCTTCCTCCTCAAATCCTTGGATCTGAGGCTATCTTGTTTTCCTATTATAACTCTCAATTATCCATTATTTAAAGGAAAGCAAATTAAGCACCTTAAATCATATTATAATAATATCCATAAGTGAGTGGATATTTCTTTTTCTTATACTAATGTGAGTGAGTTATCCACTTCCCTTGGAAATTTTCGTGGCCTAGAAAAGGCACAAAGGTGTTCACACTTGAGAAAATTCAACCATCTCGTTTTTGGTTGAAGGCCATTCAATTATTTTATTTATTTTTGCATTAAATGGAAGTAAAGTTCCAATTATGCTTAAATCTTGATTATTTCAATATCAAGATTCTCTCTCCTCCAAAATGATTCTAATGAGGCGCCCCTCTCATTTTCATGCCTTAACATGATATCAAGAAACATTAGGGACCTTATTGAAGTGTTAATTTGCATATTGAACCCTAGGTTTTGGGTAAATTGCATATTACACCAAAACTAGGTTTTAATGCATAAACATTGCTTAATCAGCTCTTTCTTGGTGCTCAGGCTACCACAAGCCATACCTCTACATCATATGCATTCTCATGATGCTTCAACACATGAGGAACATATTTTCATGCATAATTTGCAATTTAACCCCTCAACTTGGGTAATTTGCACTTTAGTCCAAATCAAGTAAAACATTATTCAAAAAGGACTAAAATTGAATTATAAGTTCCTCTTGAGCCCTAATTACTTTTCACAAGATAATATTAAGCATCTACTCAACCTTATTAGGCAAATCATCTAGGGTTAACACATAACCCAGGTCAGGGATGTTACAGTTTAGGGTTCAAGTCTCTAAACGGTTTGCAAACTGTTTAGTCTCCAAACGGTTTGGTGAAACCGTTTGGACCAAGATCTTCAAAATCGTTTGCAAGGGAAACTCATTGGATTGCGTGCCCAAGATGATGTCATCATCACCTACCTTCATTCATTCAAAAGCTACTTCCATTTTCATGGTAATTACAGCAATGGGTCAAGGGAATTTCAAATAGAACAAAACGTTCAACAAATAATGGAGAATTGAATGCAAAAACAACATTTAAGGGTTTAAGTTATATAACCCGCCTACAATTGAGCTTCAAAGCTTGGAGCTTCACGTCAACAATGGTGGAGGAAGCTTTTGCAACTCTCCCAAGGCTCCTCCTCAAGCTTTGGAGTGAAAAGATTGGCTAGGATTGAAGATGGAGTGAAATAGAGAAGAAATCATGCATTATTTTGTGATTTCCACCATGAAATCGAGGTGAAAGAAGATCAAGAAGCTTACCAACATTTTGGGGGTCATCCTCCAGCTTCTCCTAGCTCCCTTTGTCGATTTGCAAGCAAAGAGAGGAAGTGGGTTTGAAAAAGCCTTTGATTTGAGTTGTAAAAGGTGTTTTTATAAGAAAATCAATGAGAGGGAAAATGCCTTATAAAAAATCTTTTAATTCCAAAATTAGTGCCACCTCTTCCCCTCAATTCCTTGGCCACGAAACCATCTTTTCCCACTTCAAAAAACCTCCTCATTATCTAAGAATTAAAAGAAAAGGAATTAAGCACCTTAAACATATTATATTAATATCCATTTTTTAGTGGATATTGCTTTTTCTTAACTTAATGTGAGTGGAGTCTTCACCTCTGTAATGACCAACTCACGAAAACAAGATTAACTAATGCGGAAGCATATTATTTGCAATGGATTACTAAAAATCACTAAAAAATAAAACTCTTACAAAGAGATCCACACATAGGAAATCTTTTCCATCAAGAACCATTGTATAACATTTACATTCGGGTTCAAATGTACATAACTTGTACCATCTCTTCTCAGAGACTACAACATCATCTTCCCTATAAACATTATATACACACAACATAAAACCTCGAGGCATTAAGCCAAAATCTCATATTGATTTATTAAAAACTCTAACTATAAACTCCGAGGACCTGAGAGTACAAAGACGACACATAGGACTTTCTAACTACATAACTTGACAGGCAGGGTCTCCACCTGAGATCTCATTGCTATCTAGGTTGTTGCTTTCCTTTTTCCTGTAAAAGAGTATCTGCTTCTTTGTCCACTTCCATCTAAAAATGTTGGATCCCACGGGGGTGAGACAATTGTAAATTTCCCCAGCAGGAGATATAACTCTCCGCCAAAACATTATTATTGCAGTTTAAAGATATGAAACTGGGCAGATGATAAACATTTTAAAGCATTCTCAACTTTGAAAACATTGCAGCTATTTATGATAGAGCAATATATCATCTATTCTTTTAATAAGGAATAGGAATGACATGTATATCATTTATACATCATATTATACCATCATATCAAACTTTTCTTGTGACACTCATCATCTTTTTATGTCACCCATGAAACACTCTTGTTCCATTCTGTTGGCCTTAGCCAACCTGTTTAACAGATAAGGAGATATATCTACCATGTAATCATATATCAATAATACAGGCACTGGGTTGATACCTATCATGTGTTACTATTACAGGCATTGGTCTATTACCAATCTTGTGTCATCAGTACAGGTATTTAGCCTCTCCCAGGTATTGGACTTATTCTAATCCTAATTACACTGCCAGGAACTGGACACTACCAATCCTTATTTCACAGCCAGGCATTGGACTTTAGCCAACCCTGATTACAGGCATTACACCTCTGCCAGGTATTGGACTCTAACCAAACCTGATTACACATCCAGGCATTGGACTCTAACCAATCCTGATTTCACAGCCAGGCATTGGACTTTAACCAATCCTGATTACACAGCCAGGCATTGGACTTTAACCAACCTTGATTACACAGCCAGGCATTGGGCTTTAACAAACCCTGATTACACAGCCAGGAATTGGACTTTAACCAACCTTGATTACACAGCCAGGCATTGGACCTTAACCAATCCTGATTACATCCCATGTCTATTTACACAGCACTGGGCACCTTGTTCTTTTTCTAACATTAAACTTTGGCCATGCCAATCATGCTTAATACATTCTTTATGTATTACAAGTATTCCTCTTTTCTCATCACATGTATAATCCAGATTCCATTATTATAATTGTATCCTTTTGTTATTATTATTATTATATTACTAAGTTCCCATTCCTTGGTTCATTATGAACATTATTATCTCTTACAAGAGACTTTTATAATCATCTTGTTACCTCTCAACTAATCTCATGGCTCACAAAGCCCTTAAAGCATCTTGTCACCTCTTACTAGGCAACATCTAACCATATGGCTCATAAGGCCATTCACATCTTGTCACCTCTCACTAGGCAACAACAACATATTCCCTCATGTAATACAATATTAACACCACTATTCCCTCAATAGGGTTAGGGCTTACTTTTCACATCACATTTGGGTTTTTCATGTCCCATTACCCAATTTAGGGTTAGGGTTTTCCCATCTCACATTAGGATTTCATATTTGTCAAATCAACCTTAATACATTGTTCCACACCTCTAGGAGCATCCATTAACATCTTGAGTAATCAATCATGTTTATTACTCTTAACATTTATCATTAAATGATTATCTATGAAAGGTATGAGTTCATTTCCCATTCTCATCATGATATGATTACATCATACTCATTAGTTTGAATTAACCCCATTCTCAAGGTATATTAGCCTATACTTATCAAAGTATATCTAACTCATTACATTTCCTTGTAACAATTTACATAACACACTTCATGTGTTCCTTATCCAAGTATATTGGATTTGAGGTGTATCAGGGTATATTAGCCCTAGAATGCTAAAAGTGATATCTATCACATATTGATGTATCACTTTTCTCATCACTTCCAACTTTATTGAGTTATCAACTTATCTTGGATTAAGGAATTTCCCCATCTTAATCCTTTCATCCCCTAACCTATCACTCTTACCATGAAGTGCATAGGTCACACATAAGAATGATCCAACTATGTTTAATGATATGAATCCATTTCAGGTTAAGGCATTGCTTGCTATAAGGTTATCTATAAATAGTCACTTTAGGTACTTCCCTTATTAATGTATTAGTCACCATTCCATTATTAGGATTAGGGTCTCTCGTACCATCACCCTTTATTAGGGTTTAGGGTTTCACATACTATCATACTTCATTTGGGTTAGGATTTCACATGCCAACTCCCTTTATTAGGAATAGGATGGCATATAGCATCACCCTTCATTTAGGATTTCTCATGGAATCAACCTCAATTAGGGTTTCCACTATGGTTACCCACATCTTGGGTCTACTATTCATCTCCAATCAGGGTTTTACATCTCATTTCCCTAAATTGGAGTTTCATATATCATTACCCTAGATTAGGATTACATCCTCACCCTGAATTAGGGTTTCATATAGAATTTCCCCCAATTAGGGTTAGAGTTCAATAACCCTGTCAATTAGGGTTTATGTTCATGATTAGGGTTTCATGATCTCTTTGCTTAAGAATCATACCCTTAATCACCTCATGAATCATATTCATGTATGAACCTCATGCTATCATCTTCTCAACTTGATTAGGTCATATCAACCCTTCAATCAAGCACATACAACTATGATTAACATAGAGTACCACCTCATTGTTCCTATAAGCAATTAGGGTTCATCCATTAATTGGCACTAATCACTTAGGTACTATTAGGATTTCAACCTTTGCACCTTCATTTATTAACATTACTAATCATCATTGGATCAATGGATCATTCATCATCTTAATTCTCAAGAGATTCAATTACATTGGACCTCCAATACATAAGGCATCCAATTGAATTGGCCAATTGGATCTTCAATTACAATAGGTGTCCAAGTGGATTAACCAATTGAATCCTCAAACAATCTTGACTACTTGATCCCCAAACGGTCTTAGTCTTCCAAAGTTCAAACGGTTTGAAATCGTTTGGTAAAGGTGGTGCTTGAGACCGTTTGCTAAAGTAAGTACTTGAAACCATTTGCTAAAGTACCTTTTTGAAACCGCATGGACTCAACCAGTTTGGGATCGTTTGGTCCCAAACGGTTTTGAGACCATTTGGACTCAAATGGTCTTGAGACCGTTTGGTCCAAACCACCTCAAAACCGCAAGGACCAAATATGGTCTCAACCAATCAAATTGAATTAGGGTTTCCAATGTTGGTTCCTTCAACCATTGAATTCATGTATCCAATCATCAATTGGACCTATCACCATACTTTAATTGAGTTAAATAGGTTAACCTTCAACTGATTTGACCCTCAATTGACCCTCAATTGATCATCAATTAGGGTTTGAATCAATTGGATTAGGGTTTGGAATCGATGATCCTTCAACATTAACCAATGTGAAACTAGTTACTTTAAAACTATTGGACCATCATCCAAATTGGGCATGACCTTACCCCAAACGGTATTGAGGTCATTTGGATGACCTCCAAATGGTCTTGAGACCGTTTTCCCATGTCAACATCAAAATCCAAGTCAATCAATCAAAGTTTGGATCATTGGATTGATCACCAAATCAGCATTCGATTGCACTTCAACTTAGTACCTTTAGATCTTCAAACACCTAACCATAGTCAACCCTAGACCTCCAAACGGTCTTGGGTGACCCCCAAACGGTCTTGGGATCGTTTGGATGACCTCCAAATGGTATTGAGACCATTTTCCCATCATATCATCATTAACCATGTCATTCAATTAGGGTTTGTATCCTAGGATTGGTCACCAAACTAGCACTTAATTGTATTTTCATTTGGTATCTTTGGACCTTCAAACACTTGACCAAACTTAACCCTAGACCTCCAAACGGTCTTGGGTGACCCCCAAACGGTCTTGAGACCTTTTGGGTGATCCCCAAATGGTTTTGAAACATTTTGGGTCAATCAACCCAAAGCATCAACTCATTCAATTGCAAAATCAGCACTTAGTCGATTAGGGTTTATACCATATATTTGAATCTTCAAATACCTAACCATACTCAACCCTAGACCTCCAAATGGTCTTGGTTGACCTCCAAACGGTCTTCAGGCCGTTTGGGTCAATCAACCCAAGTTTCAAACTCAATCACTTATGAAATCAGCACTCAACCCGATTAGGGTTTAGGTGGTTGATGGACCTTCAACTCATGAACCAATTAGATTTAATCAATAATAATTGATGGTAATTAACCTAGATCATTATGAACATGTCCCCAAATGGTCAACCCTGGTAAACATCACCAAACGGTCTTAAACCGTTTGCTTCTATGTGGTTTAGTGAAACTGTTTCATTCCAAACAGTTTGAAACTGTTTGCTCCCAAAACACAAACCGTTTGGACATTTGATTGAAACCATTTGGTCTAGATATTTGGGTAGGTGTGTGATTATTATGATTTCATCATCATCAAGCTCTAGACCCACGAAACCTGCTGTGATTACATGGAGATTGCATCAATCAACCAAATCAATAATTGTAAATAGAGAAATGATCATTATTTGATGGGGAATTGAATGCAATAACAAAGTTAGGGTTTCAAGTTAAAAAACCTGCCTCCAATTGAGCTCCAAAGCTCCAAGATCATGGAAAAAATGGTTTATGAAGCTCTTGCAACTCCCCCTAGTCTCGTCCTCAAGCTTTTGGTTGAAAAGATTGGCTAGGGTTGAAGAGGAGATCGAAATAAGAAGAAATCCATAATTTATTTTCAATTTCCACCATGGAATCAAGGTGAAATGGATCAAGAACCTTACCAACAGGTTGGGGGTCGTCCTCCTGACACTCCCAATCTCCCTTGGTCGTTTCCCAAGAAAGTAGAAGAAGTGGGGTCGAAAACGCCTTTCATTTGGCTTGTAAAAGGTCTTTTTATAAAAAAAAATGAGAGAATATGCTTTGTAAAAATCCATTTAATTCCAAAATTATGGCCGCCTCATCCCCCTCAACTTCCTTAGGGACGAGGCTATCTTGTTTTTCTCTTATTCCTCTCAATTATCCATGATTTAATGAAAAGCAAATTAAGCACCTTAAATCATATTATACTAATATCCATATGTGAGTGGATATTTCTTTTTCTTATAAAATTGTGAGTGAATTATCCATTCCCTTGGATATTTTCGTGGTCCTTTCAAGGCTCAAGGATGTCGACGCACATCTGAATTCAACCATTTTAACTTTGGTTGAAGGCCCTTTAATTAATACATTTATTTTTGCCCTAAATCGAATTAGGGTTTCAATTAGGATTAAATCTTGATTATTTTAATATCAAGATTCTCTCTCCTCCAACTTAATTCAAATGAGGCGCCCCTCTCATTTTCTTTGCTTTACATGGTGCCAAAAAATATTAAGGACCTTATTGAAGTGGTAATTTGCATATTGAACCCTAGGTTTTGGGTAAATTGCACTTTACATCAAAACTAGGTTTTAATGCATAAACATTGCTTTATCATCTCTTCCTTGGTACTCAGGCTACCACAAGCCATACCTTTGCATCATATTCATTCTCATGATTCTTAAACACATGAGGAACATATTATCATGCAACATTTGCAATTTAACCCCTCAACTTGGGTAATTTGCACTTTAGTCCAAAATAAGCAAACATTGCTTCAACATTGTTTAAAGAGGACCAAAATTGAAACATAAGTTTCGCAAGAGCCCTAATTACTTTTCACAAGATAAGATTAATCATATAATCATATTTCTTAATCAAAACACCTAGGGTTAAGTATAACCCAGGTTAGGGATGTTACAAATTATAAACCCCTAACAAGGATTTTGTCCCCGAAATCCCAGATAAAGGGAAACAGATATTATCCAAGAATCATATCATCATGTCCTCACATAACATCTCATTATTATGGAGACACCATAGAGTTTTGATCAATATAGAGTTATTCCATACAATTTTATCATATAAGGATTCACATGGGATATATATACTCCCATGTTCCTTAATTAGTTCAGCATTTTTTTTTCAAGATCATAATTATATTCTGTCATTCATTTGAAACTATAAGTCTTTTCATACTTTGATTGTGTCATCTTACCTGATGACACAGCACAAGATTTCCTCATTACTTGCACTAATTATCTCATTAGTTATATATTCTCTTTCCATAAAGAAGGGTTACTTATCAACCAAGAACTTATCTCAAAGATACTTTCAATTGTCATGTTTATGCAAAGCATAAACCCCTAACATGTGATGTTCATACTACATTAGGTAACTGGACTGATTTCACAGTTACCCCTTTCAGGCAACCATCATAAAATAGCCTGATATATCTCAGATACCATAATTCCTTCCCTTGGTATATACACATGTGTTGGTAACACATAACATCTTCATTTTCCTTTATAAGTTGATTTATGAGTAAATCAAATTCCTTCATATATCAATTAGAATGTGGTAGAAATATCCATGCCACATCTCCTTCTTCTTTAAACTCTGGAGATTGTTTTCAGAATGACTACTTGATTAGGGTAGTCAAAGAGATAGCAATCTAGACATGTCATACTTACCTTGCCTTCAATAAATGAATACCTGGCCAGGGTATTCAAGAACTGAAATTAGGTAGTATGTATTTGTTTTATATTATGTTCCATAATCTAAACATCTCTTTAAATTCATTGCTTATTATCTCAGATTTTCCCTGAGTGTTTTCTTTTATATCTTTTCTTTTCTGCATTTAAAGAGAAATTTTCAAACATATAAGAGAAAATTAAAATGAACATAAGTTTTCATTCTTCTTATCTCATCCTCATATCCTTAAAGGATTATGAAGATGAACTAAACAACAACTACCTTTCTTATAGAAGAAAACAGAAGGTAACTCAAAATAAAAAGTTCTATCTTGACAATTCTTCCTTATTATAGGTTATCTAGTGTCTTTCCTGTTGAGTCACCTCATCGCTTTCTATTTGGACATTGCCACCTCAGATGTCCTCTATGTCCACATCCATAGCAAGCTCGAAGCTTTTTAGGTGATTGCTGCTCAGATGCACTATAGTGTACTTGAGTCGGTACTACTAAAATCTTTGATTGTTTAGTACCACTAATTCCTTGTTCTTGTGACTGTTTAGACTTCCTTTTAAGGTTTGTCTCATGTTTCTTTATCATAGACCCTTCTATCCTTTGAATTGATTCCACAAATGTGGAAAATCTCTCTCTACTTTCTAGGGCAGATGTCGGAATGGACATCTCAGCATTCAATCCCTTCTCAAAACGTTGAATCTTTTCCTCCTCAGTAGCAGCCATCTGAGGACAAAATTGTAAAAGTTCCATGAACTTAACCTCATATTCACTTATTGACATGACTCCCTGTCTAATTTTCTCAGACTGTGAGATATTTTCATCTAAATAAGTCCTTGGAAAATACTTATTAATGAATTCTCGACAGAATTCCTCCCATCCAACCTCTTCATCATTCCTTTTTATTTCTTCTATAGTCCACCAATGTCCAGCACTACCTTTCAGAAGGTACACAACATGTTTAACTTTGTCAGCATCCGGGATACTAAGGATCTTAAAGGCTTTTTCTAACTCAGTGAGCCAGAGATCAGCATCTGCTGGATCAGATGTTCCAGCATATTCTATGGCTCCTACACGACGTAGTCATTCAAAGGTCTTACCAGACCCATATCCCTCATTGGGAACTGGTGCCATAGGTGTTGATGCTGGCATCCGGTCTGCTATATACCTCACTGTAGTCATAAGTTTCCCAAAAATATTATGAACATCTGGGTTTCCTCTCATGTTTTCATCAACATGAGGATTTTCAGGCACTGGTTCCTCCCTTGTCTGATCCCCTGCACCTCCCACCGGTGCAGCAACATTGCTCTCAGCAACGTATTCTTCATGTCCTTCAAACATCTTTAAGTTATATATCTTCTTCTGTATAAGCAGAAGACACTATAAGATACACTGAAGTACACTTAGAACAGACTCGATACCTTAGTCCAATGTCTCTATAGACTCAGCAAACCTAGAGCTCTGATACCACTAAATTATAACGACCAACTCGCAAAAACAAGATTAACTAATGTGGAAGCGTATTATTTGTAACAGATTACTGAAAATCACTAAAAATTAAATCTTTGCAAAGAGATCCACACATAGGAAATCTTTTCCATCAAGAACCATTGTATAACATTTACATTCTGGTTCAAACGTACATAGCGTGTGCCATCTCTTCTCAGAGACTACAACATCAGCTGCCCTATAAACATTATATACAGACAGCATAAAACCTTGAGGCATTAAGCCAAAATCTCATATAGATTTATTAAAAACTCTAACTATAAACTCTGAGGACCTGAGAGTATAGAGACGACACATAGGACTTTCTAACTACATAACTTGACAGGCAGGGTCTCCACCTGAGATCTCACTGCTGTCCAGGTTGTTGCTTTCCTTTTTCCTGCAAAAGAGTATTTGCTTCTTTGTTCGTGTCCACCTAAAAATGTTGGATCCCACGGGGGTGAGACAATTGTAAATTTCCCCAGCGGGAGATATAACTCTCTGCCAAAACATTATTATTGCAGTTTAAAGATATGAAATTGGGCAGATGATAAGAATTTTAAAGCATTCTCAACTTTGAAAGCATTGCAACTATTTATGATAGAGCAATATATCATCTATTCTTTTAATAAGGAATAGGAATGACATGTAAATCATTTATACATCATATTATACCATCATATCAAACTTTTCTCGTGACACTCATCATCTTGTTATGTCACCCATGAAACACTCTTGTTCCATTCTGTTGGCCTTAGCCAACCTGTTTAACAGATAAGGAGATATATCTACCATGTACTCATATATCAACAATACAGGCACTGGGTTGATACCTATCATGTGTTACTATTATAGGCATTGGTCTATTACCAATCATGTGTCATCAGTACAGGCATTTATCCTCTTCCAGGTATTGGACTTCTTCCAATCCTGATTAAACCGCCAGACATTGGACACTACCAATCCTGATTTCACATCCAGGCATTGGACTTTAGCCAACCTTGATTACATGCATTACACCTATGCCAGGTATTGGACTCTAACCAAACATAATTACACAGCTAGGCATTAGACTCTAACAAATCCTGATTTCACAGCCATGCATTGGACTTTAACCAATCTTGATTACACAGTCAGGCATTGGACTTTAACCAACCCTGATTACGCAACCAGGCATTGGGCTTTAACCAACCATGATTACACAGCCATGCATTGGACTTTAACCAACCCTGATTACACAGCCAGGCATTGGACCTTAACCAATCCTGATTACATCCCATGTCTGTTTACACAGCACTGGGCACCTTATTCTTTTTCTAACATTAAACTTTGGCCATGCCAATCATGCTTAATACATTCTTTATGTATTACAAGTATTCCTCGTTTCTCATCACATGTATAATCCAGATTCCATTATTATAATTGTATCCTTTTGTTATTATTATTATTATATTACTAAGCTCCCATTCCTTGGTTCATTATGAACATTATTATCTCTTACAAGAGACTTTTATAATCATCTTATTACCTCTCAACTAATCTCATGGCTCACAAAGCCCTTAAAGCATCTTGTCACCTCTTACTAGGCAACATCTAACCATATGGCTCATAAGGCCATTCACATATTGTCACCTCTCACTAGGCAACAACAACATATTCCCTCATGTAATACAATAGTAACACCACTATTCCCTCAATAGGGTTAGGGCTTACTTTTCACATCACATTAGGGATTTTCATGTCCCATTACCCAATTTAGGGTTAGGGTTCTCCCATCTCACATTAGGATTTCATATTTGTCAAATAAACCTTAATACATTGTTCCACACCTCTAGGAGCATCCATTAACATCTTGAGTAATCAATCATGTTTATTACTCTTAACATTTATCATTAAATGATTATCAATGCAAGGTATGAGTTCATTTCCCATTCTCATCATGATATGATTACATCATACTCATTAGTTTGACTTAAACCCATTCTCAAGGTATATTAGCCTATACTTATCAAAGTATATCAAACTCATTACATTTCCTTGTAAAAATTTACATAACACACTTCATGTGTTCCTTATCCAAGTATATTGGATTTGAGGTGTATCAGGGTATATTAGCCCTGGAATGCTAAAAGTGATATCTATCACATCTTGATGTATCACTTTCCTCATCACTTCCAACTTTCTTGAGTTATCAACTTATCTTGGATAAAGTAATTTCCCCATCTTAATCCTTTCATCCACTAACCTATCACTCTTACCATGAAGTGCATAGGTCACACATAAGAATGATCCAACTATCTTTAATGATATGAATCCATTTCAGGTTAAGGCATTGCTTGCTATAAGGTTATCTATAATTAGTCATTTTAGGTACTTCCCTTATTAATGTATTAGTCACCATTCCATTATTAGGATTACGGTCTCTCATACCATCACCCTTTATTAGGGTTTAGGGTTTCACATACTATCATACTTCATTAGGGTTAGGATTTCACATGCCAACTCCATTTATTAGGAATAAGATGGCATATAGTAGCACCTTTCATTTAGGATTTCTCATGGAATCAACCTCAATTAGGGTTTCCACTATGGTTACCCATAGCTTGGGTCTACTATTCATCTCCAATTAGGGTTTTACATCTCATTTCCCTAAATTGGAGTTTCGTATATCATTACCCTAGATTAGGGTTACATCCTCACCCTGGATTAGGGTTTCATTTAGAATTGCCCTCAATTAAGGTTAGAGTTCAATAGCCCTGTCAATTAGGGTTTATGTTCATGATTAGGGTTTCGTGATCTCTTTGCTTAAGAATCATACCCTTAATCACCTCATGAATCATATTCATGTACGAACCTCATGCTATCATCTTCTCAACTTGATTAGGTCATATCAACCCTTCAATCAAGCACATACAACTATGATTAACATAGAGTACCACCTCATTGTTCCTATAAGCAATTAGGGTTCATCCCTTAATTGGCACTAATCACTTAGGTACTATTAGGATTTAAACCTTTGTACCTTCATTGATTAGCATTACTTATCATCATTGGATCAATGGATCATTCATCATCTTAATTCCCAAGAGATGCAATTACATTGGACCTCCAATACATAAGGCATCCTATTGAATTTACCAATTGGATCTTCAATTACAATAGGTGTCCATGTGGACTAACCAATTGAATCCTCAATCAATCTTGACTACTTGGGCCCCAAACGGTCTTAGTCTTCCAAAGTTCAAATGGTTTGAAACTGTTTGGTAAAGGTGGTGCTTGAGACCATTTGCTAAAGCAAGTACTTGAAACCGTTTGCTAAAGTACCTTTTTGAAACTGCATGGACTCAACCGGTTTGGGATCGTTTGGCCCCAAACGGTCTTGAGACCGTTTAGACTCAAACGGTCTTGAGACTGTTTGGTCCAAACCACCTCAAAACTGCAAGGACCAAATATGGTCTCAACCAATCAAATTGAATTAGGGTTTCCAATGTTGGTTCCTTCAACCATTGAATTCATGTATCCAATCATCAATTGGACCTATCACCATACTTCAACTGAGTTAAATAGGTCAACCTTCAACTGATTTGACCCTCAATTGACCCTCAATTGATCATCAATTAGGGTTTGAATCAATTGGATTAGGGTTTGGAATCGATGATCCTTCAACATTAACCAGTGCAAAACTAGTTACTTTAAAACTATTGGACCATCATCCAAATTGGGCATGACCTGACCCCAAACGGTCTTGAGGTCATTTGGATGACCTCCAAATGGTCTTGAGACCGTTTGCCCATGTCAACATCAAAATCCAAGTCAATCAATCAAAGTTTGGATCATTGGATTGATCACCAAATCAACATTTGATTGCATTTCAACTTAGTACCTTTAGATCTTCAAACACCTAACCATAGTCAACCCTAGACCTCCAAACGGTCTTGAGTGACCCCCAAACGGTATTGGGATCGTTTGGATAACCTCCAAACGGACTTGAGACTGTTTTCCCATCATATCATCATTAACCATGTCATTCAATTAGGGTTTGGATCCTAGGATTGATCACTAAATCATCACTTAATTGTATTTCCATTTGGTATCTTTGGACCTTCAAACACTCGACCAAAATTAACCCTAGACCTCCAAATGGTCGTGGGTGACCCCCAAATGGTCTTGAGACCGTTTGGGTGATCCCCAAACAGTTTTGAAATTGTTTGGGTCAATCACCCAAAGCATCAACTCATTCAATTGCAAAATCAACACTTAGACGATTAGGGTTTATACCATATATTTGAATCTTCAAATACCTAACCATAATCAACCCTAGACCTCCAAACGGTCTTGAGACTGTTTGGGTGATTCCCAAACGGTTTTGAAACCGTTTGGGTCAATCATCCCAAGTTTCAAACTCAATGACTTATGAAATCAGCACTCAACCCGATTAGGAAAACCGTTTGGGTCAATCAACCCAAGTTTCAAACTCAATCACTTATGAAATAAGCACTCAACCGGATTAGGGTTTAGGTGGTTGATGGACCTTTAACTCATGAACCAATTGGATTTAATCAATAATAATTGATGGGTCATTAACCTAGATCATTATGCACAAGTCCCCAAATGGTAAACCCTGGTCAACATCACCAAACGGTCTTAAATTGTTTGCTTCTATGCGGTTTAGTGAAACTATTTCATTCCAAACGGTTTGAAACCATTTGCTCCCAAAACACAAACCGTTTGGACATTTGATTGAAACCGTTTGGTCTAGATATTTGGGGAGGTGTGTGCTTATGATGATGTCATCATCATAAAGCTCTAGACCCATGAAACCTACTGTGATTTCCATGGAGATTGCATCAATCAACCAAATCAATAATTGTAAATAGAGAAATGATCATTATTTGATGGGGAATTGAATGCAATAACAAAGTTAGGGTTTCAAGTTATAAAACTCGTTGACCAAAAAAAAGTAATAAAAATCGCCTCCAATTGAGCTCCAAAGCTCCAAGATCACGGAAACAATGGTGTATGAAGCTCTTGCAACTCCCCCTAGGCTCATCCTCAAGCTTTTAGTTGAAAAGATTGGCTAGGGTTGAAAAGGAGATCGAAATAAGAAGAAATCCATAATTTATTTTCAATTTCCACCATGGAATCAAGGTGAAATGGATCAAGAACCTTACCAACAGGTTGGGGGTCGTCCTCCTGACACTCCCAAGCTCCCTTGGTCGTTTCCCAAGCAAGGAGAAGAAGTGGGGTCGAAAAAGGCTTTCATTTGGCTTGTAAAAGGTCTTTTTATAAAAAAAAATCAACGAGAGAGAATATGCTTTGTAAAAATCCATTTAATCCCAAAACAATATGGCCGCCTCATCCCCCTCAACTTCCTTAGGGACGAGGCTATCTTGTTTGCCTCTTATTCCTCTCAATTATCCATGATTTAAAGAAAAGCAAATTAAGCACCTTAAATCATATTATACTAATATCCATATGTGAGTGGATATTTCTTTTTCTTATAAAATTGTGAGTGAGTTATCCATTCCCTTGGATATTTTTGTGGTCCTTGCAAAACTCAAGGATGTCCACGCACATCTGAATTCAACCATTTTAACTTTGGTTGAAGGCCCTTTAATTAATACATTTATTTTTGCCCTAAATCGAATTAGGGTTTCAATTAGGATTAAATCTTGATTATTTTAATATCAAGATTCTCTCTCCTCCAACTTAATTCAAATGAGGCGCCCCTCTCATTTTATTTGCTCTAAATGGTGCCAAGAAATATTATGGACCTTATTGAAGTGGTAATTTGCATATTGAACCCTAGGTTTTGGGGAAATTGCACTTTACACCAAAACTAGGTTTTAATGCATAAACATTGCTTTATCAGCTCTTCCTTGGTACTCAGGCTACCACAATCCATACCTTTGTATCATCTTCATTCTAATGATGCTTCAACACATGAGGAACATCTTATCATGCAACATTTGCAATTTAACCCCTCCACTTGGGTAATTTGCACTTTAGTCCAAAATAAGCAAACATTGCTTCAACATTGTTTAAACAGGACCAAAATTGAAACATAAGTTTCTCAAGAGCCCTAATTAATTTTCACAAGATAAGATTAAGCATATAATCATCTTTCTTAATCAAAACACCTAGGGTTAAGTATAACCCAGGTCAGGAATGTTACAACCTCCTTAGGATATTTCGTTGCCTTTGCAAGGCATAAGGGTGTTCACACTTGATCAAATTCAACCATCTCATTTTTGGTTGAAGGTCCTTCAATTATTTTATTTATTTTTGCATTAAATTGAATTAGGGTTTCACTTATGCTTAAATCTTAATTATTTTAATATCAACATTCTCTCTCCTCCAAAATAATTCAAATGAGGCACCCCTCCCATTTTCTTTTCTCTATTTGATGCCAAGAAACATGGGGGACCCTATAGAAGTGGTATTTTGCATATTGAACCCTAGGTTTTGGGTAAATTGCACATTACACCAAAACTAGGTTTTAATGCACAAAGATTGCTCAACTAGCTCTATCTTGGTGCTCAAGCTTGTGGAAACCATACCACTGCATCATTCTTATTCTTATGATGCCTCAACATCTGAGGAACATTATATCATGTACAATTTGCAAGTTAACCCCTCAACTTGGGTAATTTCCACTTTAGTCCAAAACTAACAAAACAATGTTTCAACATTATTAAAAAAGGACTAAAATTGAAATATAAGTTCCTCTTGAGCCTTAATTACTTTCCAAGAAATATGAACAAGCATCTAATCAACATTATTAAGCAAAACATCTAGGGTTAGAGCATAACCTAGGTCAGGGATGTTACACAGAGCTTATAGCACAACTTCAGTAGTAGTGACAGGGCCATCTAGGCAGTAGTTAGAGGACAGGTCATGCTATCTCTATGGACAGTCTGGGCATTTGAGGTCTAATTGCCCAAGGAAAGATGTCAAAGTGACACAGTAGCTGAGGTAGAATCGATAGGGGTCAGATAGATAGTAGTTTAGTAGCGCCCGAGGGTGAGGACGTGGTCAAGCATCGCAAGCAAGATCATCTTCTCAAGGAAGCAAAGGACATGGATAGCAAGCAACGGCTTGATTCTATGCTATGAGTCAGCTGAAAGCGATAGTCAACCCACGAGTGGTGGCAGGTCAGATGGAGTTATTTCATTCTGATTTGTCTTCTTCTTACTTTATATCTATTCTGGTTGACCTGGGTGCTACACACTCTTTTATCGCTTGTAGAATGCTTGATAGTTGTCTTTTACCTGTTATTTGTAAGAAGGATAGCTTGTTGTTAGAAAACCCTCTTGATGGTTCCTTGATGCTTCGAGAGGTGTGTCTGTCATGTGTTCTATCTTTTTTGGGACACAAGATACAAGTGGATCTTATACCACTTGATATGCATGGATTCGACGTGATCCTTGGAATGGATACCTTAGAAAAGTATAAGGTTGTGTTGGACTGTGGTTCCAAGCAAGTAGTGTTTGTTGACGGTGGTGAGAAGTGGATCTTCCGTGGAGAAAGAAAGATCCTTCCGACATGTTTAGTGTCAGCTATGGTGGTAGAGAAGTTGTTGCAGCAAGGATGTAAGGCATTCTTAGCTCACGTGGTGGATACCAAGGCAAGAGGTCCTAGCCTTGAGGAGGTGTCTGTTATTCGAGAGTTTGTGGATGTGTTTCCCGATGAGTTCTCCGGTTCCCCCACCTCGAGAGATTGACTTTGAGATCAATTTGGTGCCAGGAAAACAACCAGTTGCTCAGACACCGTACAAGATGGCTCCAGCCGAGATGGCAGAGCTAAAGAAGCAGTTATAGGAGTTGCTGGATAAAGGTTTCATCAGACTGAGCACATCATCATGGGGTGCTCCAGTCTTGTTCGTTAATAAGAAGGATGGGTCAATGCAGTTGTACATAGATTACCGGTAGTTGAACAAAGTTAAAATCAAGAACAAGTACCCTTTACTGAGGATAGACGATCTGTTAGATCATTTACGAGGTGCTACAGTGTTCTCAAAGATCGATCTATGGTCTGGATATCATCAGTTAAGAATTAAGGATGAGGACATACCAAAGTCAGCTTTTAGGATGAGGTATGGTCACTTTGAGTTTGTGGTTATGTTGTTTGGGCTAACCAATGTGCCTACTGCTTTCATGGATCTAATGAACGGGGTGTTCTATCCATTTCTAGATCAGTTTGTTGTGGTTTTTATAGTTGACATCTTGATCTATAGTCGGGACAGTAGAGAGCATGAACAACATCTTCAACAAGCGTTGACTCTGCTACGCCAACATTAGTTGTATGCCAAGTTTATTAAGTGTGAGTTCTAGTTGAAGGAAGTGACTTTCTTAGGTCATGTGATATCTACAGAAGGAGTCAGAGTGGACCCTAAGAAGGTGGAGTCAGTTGCATACTGGGAGCGTCTGAAAATGCCGAAAAAAGTTTGTAGGATACTACCGGAAGTTTATAAGAAACTTCAGCATGATCATGTTACAACTGACAAAATTGACCCAGAAGGATGTACCTTTTGTCTGGGATGATCGTTGTCAGCAAGATTTCCAAAGTTTGAAGGAGAAGATGACTAGTACTCTAGTGTTGATGTTGCCAGAGTCTGGGAAAGGCTATGTTGTTTTCTGCGATGCTTCCAAGAAAGGCCTATGATGTATGCTAATGCAGGAAGTTCATGTGGTTTCTTTTGCTTCACGATAGCTTAAGAAACATGAGGAGAATTATCCAACACATGATTTGGAACTAGTAGTGGTGGTCCATGCATTAAAGATTTGGAGACACTATCTTTATGGGGAAGTGTGTCAGATCTTTACAGATCATAAGAACTTTAAGTACATCTTCTTGCAGAGTGAGCTAAACATGCAACAACGTCACTGGATGGAGTTGATAAATGATTACGATTGCACCATTGAGTATCATCTTGGTAAGGCGAACGTGGTAGATGATGCACTTAGTAGGAAGTCTTCTTCTCTTCCTATGAAGAAGGCATAGTTGAGTTCCTTGGTATGCCATAGACGGGATATGTTTGTCTCTTTGCGGTAGATGAATGTATAGTTGGAAGTCTCCTTGTTGGCAGGATTTTTGGCATAGATGCAAGTAAAGCCTATGTTGAGATAGTAGATCAAAGACACACAACATGCAGATGCTTCATTTCAGTTAATCAAATCAGAGTTTGGCAGCAAAAAGCGTGATGGGTTCCATGAGTTTGAGGATGGACTAGTTTGCTATCATGGTAGGATGGTGGTCCCCGATGATGATGATCTAAGAAAGTTAGTGCTCTAGGAAGTGCACACGTCGATGTATGCCATGCATCCAGGTGTGACCAAGATGTATCATAATCTGAAGGACCTATATTGGTGGCCTGGTTTGAAGAGAGATGTAGTCGAGTTTGTGGCTAGGTGTGTGGTATGACAGCAAGTCAAGGTTGAGCATCAGAAGCCGACAGGTATGTTGCAACCCATGTCGATACCACAATGGAAATGGGATCATATAACCATGGATTTCATAGTTGGTCTGCCGAGGACAACTAAGAATCATGATTCCATCTAGGTGATAGTGGACAGATTGACAAAGTCTGCTCATTTTATACCTGTGAAGACAATGTATACAGCATAGAATCTTGCTCAGGTGTATGTGGATGAGATAATGTGTTTTCATGGTGTGCTCACAATGATAGTCTCTGACAGAGGACCTCAGTTCATGAGTCATTTTTGGGAATAATTGCACAAAGCATTGGGAACACAGTTGAGGTTCAGTACCCCCTTCCACCCACAGACAGATGGACAGTCTGAAAGGACTATTCAGACTTTGGAGGATCTTCTCCGAGCTTGTGTTTTGCAGTTCCTAGGCAGTCGGGACGTGCATCTCAGTTTGATAGAGTTCTCCTACAACAATAGTTACCAGTGGAGCATCTACATGGCTCCTTATGAGGCTTTATATGGCAGGAAGTGCATATCTCTTTTGTGCTGGTATGAGTCTGGTGAGTATCAATTTTTGGGTCTTGAGTTAGTGTAGCAGACAACAGAGAACATCAAAGTGATATAGCAATAGTTGAAAGTGGCACAGGATAGACAAAAGTCGTATGCAAATAATCGTCGATGACCCCTAGAGTTCTAGGTGGGAGACAAAGTGTATCTCAAGGTGTCACCATGGAAAGGCGTGTTGAGTTTTGGAAGGAAAGGCAAGTTGGCACCCAGGTATATGGGGCCATATCCAATAATAGCACGTGTTGGCAAGGTAGCTTACAAGTTAGAACTACCTCCAGAGTTGCATAGGTTACATCCGATGTTCCATGTTAGTATGCTGAAGAAAAGTCATCCAGACATAGGAATAGTAATACAGCCAGTTGAGGTTGAGCTTGATGAAGACGTGACCTATGAGGAAGGTCCAGTGATGATTCTTGACAGAGGAGTAAAGAATTTGAAAGGAAGGACCTAGTGCTGGTGAAGGTTCTTTGGCATCATTGTGGCATTGAGGAAGCCACATGGGAGCTCGAGGAAGAGATGAGAAGGAAGTATCCCTTGCTTTTCTCTTCAGATTTTGGGGGCGAAATCCCTTTGTAGAGGTTTATGGATTGTAAGGACCCTGACCTTCATTTTAGGCTTACCATATTTTCTTTGCCTAAACCTTGTGTTTAGATGCTTGCTAATCACCTCAAATGGTGATTAGGGTTCGTTTGTGCTTTGTTTAGAGTTGGAGGTGCAACTTGCAAATAACCCAAGTTTTAGGGTTGATGTGTAAGTTTGACACCTTGAGAGATGTTTCTCCCTCTCCTTGCATCCTCTAGGGTTGAGAGGATGGGTTGGGCTCATTGTGTGAGCAGCCTTGGGCTTTGTTTTGCCTTGTTGAGCCTTATTTGGGCTTTTCCTTGCTTTGATGGGCCTTGTGTTGGGAAAGCCCTAGGTGTATCATCCAAGCTTGAGTGTGTCGACCTTGGTGTGTCGGCCATGGTGTATCGGCCAAGGAGGGTGATGGTGGGTGTGTCGGTTTGCCATGTTGGGTGACACACACCCCTCCACCTAGCATCATTTGTGTCACCCCCCTTGTGGATACATGGTGCTTGTTACTTACATGTGGCAAAAGCTTTGGACATGTGGTGGTGGGCGAGATAGTAGGTGGCTTTTCCCCATGGACAAGTGTCCCTAGGTTGGGCAACACCTTGCCTTAGTCTCCCCTTCACCCTCTTCTATATATGTCTCTCCTTTCTCTTTCTTGGGATCCCTTTAGTTCCTTAGTCGCCTTCCTTTTTCCTTGGTGGATGATATCTCTCCTTGGTAGAGCTTGGTGGTTGATCTTCTTGGTGGAGTCTTCTTCTTCCTCTAGTGATGGCCGAACCCTAGAGTGTGTCTTGCTTCTCTTCTTGTGGTGATCATCTCCCCCTCTTTCCTTAGCACCTTCTTCTCCTTCTTGCTTGTTCTTCGGCCATGGTGGTTATAAGCTTTGTTTTTCTTCTTCTGGTGGCCGAAGGTGGTTCTTGGAGCTTGGAGCTTGCTTAAGGCGGGTTACATAACTCCTAACCCTACCTATACTACGTCTTTTTCATGTTGCATGTTTATATGTCATCTTGATCGGCCATGCATCTTGTTAGACATGTTTCTTGCCCTAGTATGTACCCTTTTATCTTGTTATATATATAGTGGTCATGTTGTGGATGTGTTCTTAGACCTTGTGGCCAAACCTTGAGTTTAGGGTTCCTTGGGCAAAACCCCTTTCTCTCCCATTTGGTTTTGAGAAGTGAGTTCGAGCTCTAGTGGTGTAGGCAAAACCCCTCTCTCTTGGTTGTTGAGAGGTGAGTCTATGCTCTAGTTGCTTGGGCAATACCCTTCTCTCACCATGGATTTGAGAGGTGAGCCTTGGTTGGACATTGACCTAGTGAAGGTTGGAATCTTTTTTGATAAGGGGATGATCCACCTTGTTTCCAGATATGTGATGGAGGTTGTACAAAACCCCTCTCTCTTGGTTGTTGAGAGGTGAGCCAACTCTCTTGATTTATTAGGGTTTGATGATGGTGATCTTGAGGTTGATGATGACCAAACCGATATGGTGCTTGTTCCTTACACGATTCCCTTTTGTGGTGCTTTGCAAGATACCCCTCTTCTAGGGTTTTGTCTTGGGCGATATAATAAGTTGGGTTCTGTTGACTTTGTTTCCAGATATGACCCCTTCATCATGTTAGTGTTGTTGGGCAATATGCCTTGACCGAGATGTACCTTTTCCTTAGTTGGTGTTGTGCCTTTGGCCGACATGGTGCTTAGTAGCCATCTCTATTTTTTGCCTTAGGTGACATGGGTTGGTTTTCATGTTGCCCGATATGGTGCTTGGGTGGTGAAACCATAGATAGATGCCTTAGTGGTGACCGATATGTAGTGCTTAACATAGTTGAACGATAGCCCTCCTCGAGCTCCATGATGTATTTGGATAGAGGTCAGTAGTGTGCTTGTTGGGCATTATGATCTTGTCCTTGGTTGATATGGCCTTGGGCGTTATGATGATGGTGGGTGCCCGACATGAGACCCTAACCCTAATGGGCGATAGGGTCTTGGCCGTTAGGGTTGGTTGTGCTGCCCGACACATCTTTGCACTTGGATGCCTGTTATCACCTTGCACTTGGGTGCACGATACACCCCTTGCTCCTTGGCTACATGACATAGCTCTTGGATCAGGTTGCACGACATACATCATGCCTGGTTTCCCGATATCCCTTGTGCATGGATGCACTCCTTGGTTGGCTGATGTGTGTGGCTAAGTTCCCTAGCCGATAGGCTTTTGGTGAGGGAGGTAATCATGCCTGATACCCCTTTTGGGTGAGGGATGTGCTGCACGCCACAACTATAGTGAGGATAGGCGGTGCCTTTGGTAAGGGTTGCACCTAGCTCAGAAACCCTAGTTTTGGTAAGTCGTTATCTAGTAACCACACCTCTGTTGATGAGGCATTATGAATGATAGGTTGTAACCAATGATATGTTTGATACCTAAAGTTGGTGCTAAGTGAGATGATTAGATACATGATTATGTTCATAAGATATAGGGCATACTGGATGCTCATTATTTGATAATAATAATGTAATTTGTCTACAGATACAACTTGTGCTTCATGTAACTATGATCATGGATGTTGTTCCAATCATGTACCTTCAACCCTAATAGCATGATAATCATAAAGATCTATGTTTGGTGATTTAGTTATCTCTCTTGATATGCATACTAACCATGCAGGTGAATCAAGTGAATTCATAGCTAGGTAAGAGCTATGAGGTATATGCGTTTTGAATAACACTAATAATGATAATCCTTGATTGATGGGATAACATGTATCACCCATATGATGTGAAAAGGTTTGTTGACCTGTTAAAGGTTGAGTGCCTAGTTGATGTGTTATCCTATGATGTTGAGATAAGGGATTGCTATCCCATGGTGATGATGTAAGCCTTGAGAGGCAATGGCATTCTGTGATAAGGGATTGAGATCCCATGGTAATAATGCAACTCAATGTTTTTATGTTTTATAACTTGGTTGCCTCAACAATCCACATAAAATATACTAATTAACTACAGTGGAACATTTCATGTAGTTTGCCCTGGCCATAGATCCATCATCGTCGGTAGCTGGTGATGGTGAAACGGGTTTATCCTGCGGAATTACCTGGAGCGCATATTGTTGAATATGCGGGGTTTCTCCTAGCTGAAAGTAGGAGAATTTGAGTACAACTGCAGTTGTGTATAGAGCATGGTGAAAAAGCCCATGGCTCAGTGATTATAGAGCATGGTAAATAGGCCCATGACTCAGTATTATAGAAGGGTAGCCTATAGAGCTGACCCTATGGTTGAGGCCACTCAAGAAAGAGATTGTGGTCCTACTTTGGTTATCGTGCACTGACCAAGAAGAGGTGAGGTCATGGAGTCCAGCTCTTCCAATGACCTTGTATGGCACCAGTTTTAGGATTTGCATCCGAAGCTTGGATTTGAGCGGGATGGCTCACTTCCTCAAGGCATAATAAATCATAATCCAGCCGTATAGAATATATTGCTTAAGGCAAAACACAAAACATTGGTTGAGGCCTTGCTTGTATAGTTTCTCTAGTTATATCTTATAGTTAATTGTATGTTCCTCATATCTTGTGATAAGTTCTTATAAAGCTTATCTTGTCAATCATGTTCCATAAAGAAATATTTGGTTATATGCCTCCTGGATACCTTGGTAAGCTAGTTCTGATCAGTATGTTGTATATATGAGCTGCTTATATCAGTTACCTGCTTTATCCATTCTGGCTCTCCTTTGAGGTTTTATAGTTTCGGCGGGGAGCTATATTTCTCACTGGGACTATGTGTTTCATCCCGTTGGTTTACAACCTTTTTAGGTGATCGTGCTAGACGTGGTGGTGGTTGTGAGGTTGCAGTCGGGCAACAAGAAGAGCAGTAGGAGGTAAGAGATGGATATGTTACTGTTTTGGTTTTTTGTAGTAGAGTCCTAGAGTCATCCCTGTACTCTTAGGTTCTTGGAGGTGTTTTGATGATGTTTCATGATGTATAGCTGATGTAGTTTTGTTTATCCTGCCGTTGGCCTGGTATGGCCTGTTCTGTAAATAAACAGGTGGTGAACTCTTTGTGCCTATGTGATAGCTAGATCCTATAAGTTGTGCGCACATAATCAAGGATTATTTATGTTTATATAACATGCTTCCTTACAGGATAAGGATTTGTATGTAATAGTTTCTTTGTTTATCTGCTTTCCACAATCGATTTTAATTAACCCGTGTTTTTGGTAATATGTGGTTTATGGATGTTCCGCACATTTTTGTGTGGCATCTCGTTGTCTGTGTGATAGTGGGATGGCACAGTCTCCAAGATTTTTGACAACATAAGTGGTCACCAAGATTTTCTCTTATGCGGTTGATGAGTGTTTGATCTATAGTGGTCGCCAAGTTTTGAACACCAAAATTGGTCACCAAGTTTTGAACACCAAAATTAGTCACCAATTTTTGAACTTCATGTTGACCGCCAAGTTTTGAATTCATGTGGTCAATGATATTTTGAAATCCATGGTTGGTCACCAAGATTTTGGACTCTTCATGGTCGCCAAGATTTTTTACTCTTCATGGTCGCTAAGATTTCACCCTATGTGGTTGCTAAGATTTTGGCTCCATGTTGGTCGATGAGGTAACTAACCCTACAAGCCACTAAGGTGTTCCTAATCCTAGCAGTCATCAAGGTGTTTCTAACCCTAGCGGTTGACAAGTCTCTTAACCCTAGCAGTCACCAAGTCTCTTAACCCTTGCAGTCACCAAGTCCCCTAACCCTAGTGGTCGTCGCCAAGGATTTTGATTTCATGGTCGATGAGATTTCTAACTTTATGATCAGTGGGTTTTCTGGTTCTATGAATATGAGTTACGAGTTTTGGTTGTATGATATCAGATGGTTATGTGTTGACCTTATGCATTCATGATCCAATAGAAATGCTAAGAGCCAAGGTTTATCCTTGAGTAGTGTTTTGTTACATTAAATCAACTTATCTTATTGAACCTAACCCTAATGCAAATTGGTGATGAAGGTTAATCATACTTAGCTTCCTCGTGTGACTTTTATGATGAGGAAATACCCTTTCTATCTCCTTCTATGTTGTTGTAACCCTAACATTTTGTCATATGAAAATCATAATTTCTTGAATATAATGTTATGTCAAACTTATATGTCACAAGTATGGTGATTGTTTGATGAGACTTTGGTAAGGCATGGAAAGATGATGATGTTGCTACAAGGGATGATGTGATGGTCTTAGTGACCTTTGAGCATGGTTGATCCCTTATGGAGGTGTGATCCTCTTCTTGATGTGACAAGGATTGGTATCTTGTGATGATGTGATAAGCATTATATTTCATAAGTTTTATATCTTCTAGAGTTATACCATACCTTTTTTTTTCTAGAACTCTTTTTAGGATTTGTATGTAACTTGATTGATGCAGCCTTAACTCACCAAATTGGCACTAACTAATGAAGTGAAACCCTAATCATGTAGTGCCATGTGTCATAGATCCATTCCAGTGCCAAGACTTGTTGGATGGTGAAACAATTATTTGTCTACTAGAAGCTCGGAGTCATATATTGTTGAGTATATGCATGTTTTGAGGATGGTTGTTGTAATGTCTGTCTCGCAAAAACAAGATTAACTAATGCAGAAGCGTTCACTAAGCAGCAGATTACCAAAAATCACTAAAAATTAAAACTTTTTATTAAAAGATCCATCAAAGGAAAACTTTCTCACATAGAACCAACGTAACATAATTACATTCTTGTTCACATGTACATATTCTGTATCATCTCCTTTTGAGAATTACAAGCATTAACTGTCCTGTCAAGCTAAACACAGGCAGTATAAAATCTCGAGGCACTGAGCCAAAATATTGAAAGCACTAACTACTACTCCGAGGACCTGAGAGTACAGAGACGACACATAGGACTCTATCTATATCTATACAAGGCATAACAGCTAGTGTCTCCACCTGAGACTTCACTGTCGTCCCTGCTGCTGTTGCTGCTGTCCTTCTCCTACTGAAGGATTCATGTCTCCTCATCCACGTCCACCTAAAAATGTAGTTCCCATGGGGGTGAGACAATTGTAAATTTCCCCAGCGAGAGATATAACTCTCCACCAAAAACATTATTATTTCAGCTTAAGAAGATAAATATGCACAAAGGAATCATATTTATTTGGCAGCAGCTAATTCAATGTCTAAAAGATTAGAATATTATTCTTATCTAAAACATTGCAGCTATAACTTGAAAGAGCCACATGTCACTTATTCATTAAGGAATATGAAGAACATGTATAACATTTATTCACTACAGCATCATTACCACAACATTAACTATCTTTAAGCTTAGATCATATATCTACTACTTGGCATTGTCATTGTGGAGTCATGGCCTGTAGCCATACTATTTTCACAAAGTGTTGGGATCTTAATCCCTCAACTCACCAAGTATATTTCCTCTTCTTAACAAGTTCATCATCATGATTATAGCATCTGGGTATTTGAACCCATAACTCACCATAGGATACTTTTTACCACTTGTTAGGTAACTTTTTACCTTCAGATCATCTGACCAAAGACATCATAATTCTTGCAATACAATGTATTTTACATAGTACACAAAGCTTATTGATTCTTACTACACAAAGGATATGAAGGCTTATAAAGCCTATAAAACATTCTCAATAAACAAGTACCATAGCCCATACATGGCTATGCTTCTCATCTCATCATCCCTGCATGATTAGTATTCATGGTAACAATTATAATGCTTTCATATCAGTATCATACAACACTAAGTAGTATCATCCCTTTTTAGGGTTCATGATTTCTCTTTCACATCAGTACCATACAATACTAAGTAATACCATTGTTCCCTCTTTAGGGTTCATGGTTTCTCTTTTATATCAGCACCCTTTATTAGGGTGTTCCATAAATAACCACTTGGGTTCTTAAGATCATATTATTAATGATCAGCCCTATTCCATTGCTTCTCAAAGCTAGATACCAAAAATAGATATCATAAGTATTCAAACATACTTATATATCCTCATCATTCATCATTGAATGTATTATCAACACCAAGTATGAGCTTCTCTCTCATCTTTATCAGAATATGATTGTATCATAGTCTATTGATTTGGATTAAACTTTTCATAAGGCATGTTAGCCTACACTTAACAAAGTGCATTACATCTCAATGTAACAATTGTCATGACAAATTTCATGTGTCACCTATTCCAATTATAATGAACTTATAAAACATCATGGTATATCAGAATTGGGGTGTTGGATGTGATATCTATCATGCCTTCATGTATCACTTCCCTCAACACCCTCATCTTGCTTGAGTTTATTCACTTAGCTTGTATTAGGGTATCACTCATCCCAACACCTATGCATTAGATCATCACATTCATTGTGCAATGTATTGGTCATGATTCATCTATTTTAGAATACACAACCATTGCCAAAGATATGGACTCACCCTTGAGTCAGGGACTATTCATATAAGGATATCCATAATCAAGCCCTCTAGGTATTTCATTTGTCAATACATTAATCACTATTCTATCAATAGTAATAGGATTCCATAATTATAATTTGAGGTTCACTTAGCATCTCAAAAATCATATAAAATCCTTCTATATCAGGGTTTCACCTAGTATTATGTGAAATTAAGACTTCACAACACATCACCCAGTGTTAAGGCTTCACATTATTATTAATGGCACTTACCTATATTCGGGTTTCATATACCTTTATCCCATTTTAGGGATTAGGGTTTACCATTCACATTCAAGTGGGATTTCTCTTTCTTCATACACAAATTAGGGTTAGGATATACAATTCCCATTAAATTAGGGTTTCTTACATTGTGACACTAAGTTAGGGTTACATAATCACCCTAGATTATGGTTTCACTGAGCTTTGCCCTTAAATTAGGGTTTCACATAACCTTGCTCTAATTTAGGATCAAGGTACATCAGTCTTTTCAATGAAGATTTTATGATCTCATAATATAGATCAAACCCAGATTACACATTTATTCACTATGAGATAAATAGGGCTTAGTAAGTAAGCAATCAACTCTCCCATTCACTCTCCCTCTCATCCTCTCTAGGATGTTAACTATTCTAAGATTAATCAAGGTCAACGCTTTATTTGAGTACACAAAGCTAGGGTTAACCTTTATAATCATCATGGGTCTACATCATTAATAATCACATAGCTAATTGACTTTTGATCATATTAGATGTCCAAATGGTCTAATCAATTAAACCATCAATTATATAAGGAGTTCAAAAGAATTGACCAATTAAACTTTCAATTCCACAAAGTGATCAATTGAGTTAACCATTGAAATCTTTAATTGCATTAAGTATCCAATTGGGTTCACCATATTGGACCTTCAATTGCATGAGATACTCAAATGGATTAACCATGTTGATCTTCACAATATTAATTACTTAGACCCTCAATGATCTTAGTTCTCATAAATCAATTGATTGAAAACCATTTGAACAAGTTATACTTGAAACCAATTGGACAAGGTAGGTATTGAAACTGTTTGCACTTTGGGTCTCCAAACGGTTTGAGACCGTTTGGTCCCAAACGGTCTTGAGACTGTTTGGTCCCAAACGGTTTTGAGACCGTTTGGTCCCAAATGGTCTTGAGACCGTTTGGACCAAACCTTCTCAAAACCGCATGGACCAAAAAGGCACTTCAACACTCAATCGACTCAATGTTTCAATCCATGGGCCAATTACAAATTGAACCACTAAAGTATTCATCAATTGGACCAATGAATCACCATTCAATTAGACCTTAAATTTAGGGTTTTGAACCCAATTGAACTAGGTTTGATAATCAAGAAACCATCACTTAGGGTTTGAAATCGAGGACCCATCAATGGTTGACATTGTGGAACCAAATCAATTAAAATCAATAAACTATCATCATCACATGATATGACCTGACCTCAAATGGTCTTGGATGACCACCAAACGGTATTGAGACCATTTTGTTGATCTCCAAACGGTCTTGAGACCGTTTTCCCATTCCATCATCAAAATCCATGACATCTAATTAGGGTTTTGGACCATTGGATTGATTATCAAATCAGCACTTGGTTGCAAATCAATTTGGTACCTTTGGACCTTCCAACACTTAGCCATACTTAACCTTAGACCTAAAAACGGTCTTGGGTGACCCCCAAACGGTCTTTAGACCGTTTGGGTGATCCCTGAATGGTTTTGAAACCGTTTGGGTCAATCAACCCAAAACATCATCTCAATCAATTGGAAATTCAGCACTTAGCCGATTAGGGTTTATACCATATGTTTGAATCTTCAAATACCTAACCATACTCAACCCTAGACTACCAAACGGTCTTGGTTGACCTCCAAACAGTCTTGAGACCGTTTGGGTGATTCCCAAACGGTTTTGAAACCGTTTGGGTCAATCAACCCAAGTTTCAAACTCAATCACTTATGAAATCAGCATTCAACCCGATTAGGGTTTAGGTGATTGATGAACCTTCAACTCATGAACTAATTGGAGTTAATCAATAATAATTGATGGGTCATTAAACTAGATCATTATGAACAAGTCCCCAAATGGTCAACCCTGGTCAACATCACCAAACGGTCTTAAACCGTTTGCTTCTATGCGGTTTAGTGAAACTGTTTCATTCCAAACGGTTTGAAACAGTTTGCTCCCAAAACACAAACCGTTTGGACATTTGATTGAAACCGTTTGGTCTAGATATTTGGGGAGGTGTGTGCTTATGATGATGTCATCATCATCAAGCTCTAGATCCATGAAACCTGCTGTGATTTCCATGGAAATTGCATCAATCAACCAAATCATTAATTGTAAATAGAGAAATGATCATTATTTTATGGGGAATTGAATGCAATAACAAAGTTAAGGTTTCAAGTTATAAAACCCGCCTCCAATTGAGCTCCAAATCTCCAAGCTCACGGAAACAATGGTGGATGAAACTCCTTTCACTATTCCAAGGGTCTTCCTCAAGCTTTGAGTGAAAAGAATTGGTTAGAATTGAAGAGGGGATCAAGTTATGAAGAATTCATACATTGATTTTCGATTTTCACCATGGATTCAAGGTGAAAGGAGGTCAAGAACCTTACCAACAGTTTGGTGGATGTCCTACTGCTCCTTACAAGATCATTGGTCGTTTTCCAAGCAAGGGGAAAGAAAGAAATCCGAAAAAGCCTTTGTTTTGGCTTGGAAAAGGTACTTTTATAAGAAAATTGATGAGAGAGAAAATTCTTTATAAAAGTCTTTTAATTCCAAAATTGTTGCCACCACTTCCCCCTTGTTTTATTTCATTCAAGGGAATCTCTATCCCCAGTGAGCTCCCTTCCATTATCCATGAATTAAGGGAAAAGAAATTAAGCACCTTAACCCTTATAATAAGAATATCCATATGTGAGTGGAAATTCTTTTCCTTATAATAATGGTGAGTGGGATTTCACCTCCTTAGGATATGCTCGTGCCTTTGCAAGGCTTTAAGCTCATCCACACACATCTGAATCCAGCCATTTTAATTTTGGTTGAAGGCTCTTTAATTAATACATTCATTTTTGCCCTAAATTGAATTAGGGTTTCAATTAAGATTAAATCTTGATTATTTTAATATCAAGATTCTCTCTCCTCCAAATTAATTCAAATGAGACACCCCTCTGATTTTCTTTGCTCTACATGATTCCAAGAAACATTAGGGACCGTATTGAAGTGGTAATTTTCATGTTTAACCTCAGGTTTTAGGTAAATTGCACATTACACCAAAACTAGGTTTTAATGCACAAGGATTGCTTTACAAGCTTAATCTTGGTGTCCAAGCTTATGAAAACCATAACACTACATAATATTCATTATTATGATGTCTCAACATCATAGGATCATTTTATCATGTGCAATTTGCAAGTTAACCCCTCAACTTGGGTAATTTGCACTTTAGTCCAAAATAAGCAAACATTACTTCAACATTGCTCAAACATTACCAAAATTGAAACATAAGTTTCTCATGAGCCCTAATTACTTTTCCCATGATAAGATTAAGCATCTACTCAACCTTATTAGGCAAAACATCTAGGGTTAACACATAACCCAAGTCAGGGATGTTACAAATTATAAACCCCTAACAAGGATTTCGTCCCCGAAATCCCAGGAAAAAGGGAGGGACAGAGTATTCATTAATCATGCCCTTAAGTCTCCACATATCATCTTAATATTATGGAGATACCATGGATCTGTAATTCACACAAATTTCCTTTCATTAATTCCTCCTTATTACTGTTTATGTTTATGTAGAGCATAAACCCCTAACGTGTGATGTCCATACTATTGAAAGGAAGAAGCATTAAAAAACATTCTTCTATCATCACCCCAGAATATTTACCAAAAGAGAAACATATATATCTAACACAGATAATTCACTCAGAAATCCTTTATTTGTTTGGAAAAGTTCACTGAGAAAGCTCACTAAGCAATTAATTTAGAAATATTCACTGAGAAGGTTCACTGAGCAGTTTGTCTTGGAAGAATTCACTAAGTAAGTTCACTAAGTATGTTCACTGAGTAATTTTTTTTGGAAAATATTCACTGAGCAAGTTCACTGAGTATTTTGTTTTGAAGATATTCACTAAGCAAATTCACTGAGTATGTTCACTAAGAATGTTGTTTTGAAAATATTCACTAAGCAAGTTCACTGAGTATGTTCACTGAGTATTTTGTTTTGAAGATATTCACTGAGCAAATTCACTGAGTATGTTCACTAAGAATGTTGTTTTGAAAATATTCACTAAGCAAGTTCACTGAGTATGTTCACTGAGTATTTTGTTTTGAAAATATTAACTAAGCAAGTTCACTGAGTATGTTCACTGAGTATTTTGTTTTGAAGATATTCACTGAGCAAATTCACTGAGTATGTTCACTAAGAAGGTTGTTTTGAAAATATTCACTAAGCAAGTTCACTGAGTATGTTCACTGAGTATTTTGTTTTGAAAATATTCACTAAGCAAGTTCACTGAGTATGTTCACTGAGTATTTTGTTTTGAAGATATTCACTGAGCAAATTCACTGAGTATGTTCACTAAGAATGTTGTTTTGAAAATATTCACTAAGCAAGTTCACTGTGAATATTCACTAAGTATGTTCACTAAGTAATTTATTTTGAAGAAAAAAAATATTCACTGAGCAAATTCACTGAGAATATTCACTAAGTAATTTGTTTTGAAAGTATTCACTGAGGAAGTTCACTGAGAATGTTCACTGAGTATTGTCATTTTGTAAGTATTCACTGAGGAAGTTCACTGAGAATATTCACTAAGTATGTTGTTTTGAAAGTATTCACTAACGAAGTTCGCTGAGAATGTTCACTAAGTATTTTGTTTTGAAAGTATTCACTAAGGAAGTTCACTGAGAATGTTCACTAAGTAATTTGTTTGAAAGTATTCACTAAGGAAGTTCACTGAGAATGTTCACTAAGTATTTTGTTTGAAAGTATTCACTAAGGAAGTTCACTCAGAATGTTCACTAAGTATTTTGTTTTAAAAGTATTCACTAAGGAAGTTCACTGAGAATGTTCACTAAGTATGTTCACTAAGTAGTTTGTTTTGGAGAAATTCACGGAGAAGGTTCACTAAGTAGTTTATTTGGAAAAATTTCACTTATCCCTTCTTATTTAATTTCATTATACTCTCTACATTGTTTCATAATGACTACTTGATCAGAGTAATAAAAAAGATAACAATCTAAGAGTTTCATACTTTCTTAATCTACAATAATCATATACCTGGCCAGGGTATACAAGTATTGAGATTAGGTAGTATGCACTTTATTTACTATCATAATCATCACTTTTCATATCATTATACACAACATTTTCCATTTCTAGATTTTCTCCAAGCATCACTTCTATATTTCATCTTATATCACAAAGATAAGAGAAATCATAAAACATTTTAAAGAGCACTGAGTAAAATGTAATTTCTCATCTTCCTTGTATCCTTAAAGGACTAGTCAAAGGAAGTTCAAAAACAACTACTTTCATATCTTTAACACATAGAATCATGAAATGAAGTATCAGGATGAATATATTTTATTTAAGTATTACCCCTCAAGGTCACCTACCACATTAGATTGATTTCAACACATAGTGTCTAGTTATCTCATGTTGCTGCTTTTGCCTTTACTTAGTGGCTACTGCCCTGGTGCACTAGGCATTTATTGCACTGGTGACACCAAAAACTTTGGCTTTTCATAATATCTAGGCAAATGTCTCTAGAATTGTAGAGACCTTACCTTAATTCATAGCTTATGGCCCCTCTTTGGGCACTATCATCACAGATGTACTGTTTGTCCAGACTTATGGCAGAGTCTACTTTCTTGCCATTTATAAATCTTTCCCATATTTCCATTGTTCTAACATGACCATGTTACTCGGGAATCCTTTCAAAGCCCAAAGTTTATGCATTAAAGACTGGTAACTTAGGCTGTAATACTAGTATCCAGTCTTCTATTTGCATTACTGTTGTCCTATCCTTCCCTTCAAGAGCATAACATAGGATTCTTTATCCTAATTAGGTCAAGGTGGGAATTCTCAAGCACTTGTTCTCCTCTTGCCTGGTCCCATGCACCCTCTCTTGGTGCAACAACATTGCCTTAGCAATGTGTTCCTCACATTCTCCAGTCATTTTCAAGTTCTTCTTCTCCTATATGAGCAGAAGATACTATCAGATAAACTGGAAGACACTTAGAACAGACTCTACAACCTTAGTCCTATGTATCTGTAGACTTAGCGAACCTAGAGCTCTGATACCACTTAATTGTAATGTATGTCTTGCGAAAACAAGATTAACTAATGCGGAAGCGTTCACTAAGCAGTGGATTACCAAAAATCACTAAAAATTAAAACCTTTTTATCAAAAGATCCATCAAAGGAAAACTTTCTCACATAGAACCAACGTAACATAATTACATTCTTATTCACATGTACATATTCTGTATCATCTCCTTTTGAGAATTATAAGCATTAACTGTCCTATCAAGCTAAACACATGAAGTATAAAATCTCGAGGCACTGAGCCAAAATCTCGAAAGCACTAACTACTACTCTGAGGACCTGAGAGTATAGAGACAACACATAAGACTCTATCTATATCTATACAAGGCATAACAACTAGTGTCTCCACCTGAGACTTCACTGCTGTCCCTGCTGCTGTCCTTCTCCTACTGAAGGATCCCTGTCTCCTCGTCCGCGTCCACCTAAAAATGCAGTTCCCACGGGGGTGAGAAAATTGTAAATTACCCCAGCGAGAGATATAACTCTCCGCTAGAAACATTATTATTGCAGCTTAAGAAGATAAATATGCACAAAGGAATCATATTTATTTGGCAGCAACAAATTCAATGTCTAACATATTATAATATTATTCTTATCTAAAACATTGCAGCTATAACTTGAAAGAGCCACATGTCACTTATTCATTAAGGAATATGAAGAACATGTATAACATTTATTCACTACAACATCATTACCACAACATTAACAATCTTTAGGCTTAGATCATATATCTACTACCTGGCATTGTCTTTGTGGAGTCATGGCCTGTAGCCATACTCTTTTCACAAAGTGTTGGGATCTTAATCCCTCAACTCACCAAGTACATTTCCTCTTCTTAACAAGTTCATCATCATAATTATAGCATCTGGGTATTTGAACCCATAACTCACCATAGGATACTTTTTACCACTTGTTAAGTAACTTTTTACCTTCAGATCATCTGACCAAAGACATCATAATTCTTGCTATACAATGTATTTTACATAGTACACAAAGCTTATTGATTCTTACTACACAAAGCATATGAAGGCTTATAAAGCCTATAAAACATTCTCAATAAACAAGCACCATAGCCCATACATGGCTATGCTTCTCATCTCATCATCCCTGCATGATTAGTATTCATGGTAACAATTATAATGCTTTCATATCAGTACCATACAACACTAAGTAGTATCATCCCTTTTTAGGGTTCATGATTTCTATTTCACATCAGTACCATACAATACTAAGTAATACCACTGTTCCCTCTTTAGGGTTCATGGTTTCTCTTTTATATCAGCACCCTTCATTAGGGTGTTCCATAAATAACCACTTGGGTTCTTAAGATCATATTATTAATGATCAGCCCTATTCCATTGCTTCTCAAAGCTAGAAACCAAAAATAGATATCATAAGTATTCAAACATACTTATATATCCTCATCATTCATCATTGAATGTATTATCAACACCAAGTATGAGCTTCTCTCTCATCTTTGTCCAAATATGATTGTATCATAGTCTATTGATTTGGATTAACCTTTTAATAAGGCATGTTAGCCTACACTTAACAAAGTGCATTACATCTCAATGTAACAATTGTCATGACAAATTTCATGTGTCATCTATTCCAATTATAATGAACTTATAACACATCATGGTATATCAGAATTGGGGTGTTGGATGTGATATTTATCATTCCTTGATGTATCACTTCCCTAAACACCCTCATCTTGCTTGAGTTTATCCACTTAGCTTGTATTAGGGTATCACTCATCCTAACACCTATGCATTACATCATTACATTCATTATGCAATGTATTGGTCATGATTCATCTATTTTAGAATACACAACCATTGTCAAAGATATGGACTCACCCTTGAGTCAGAGACTATTCAAATAAGGATATCCATAATCAACCCCTCTAGGTATTTCATTTGTCAATACATTAATCACTATTCTATCAATAGGAATAGGATTCCATAATTACAATTTGAGGTTCACTTAGCATCTCACAAACATATGTAGATTTCACCTAGAATCACTCTTCATTAGAGTTTCATATAAAATCCTTCTATATCAGGGTTTCACCTAGTATTATGTGAAATTAAGACTTCACAACACATCACCCAGTGTTAAGGCTTCACATTGGTATTAATATCACTTCCCTATATTAGGGTTTCATATACCTTTATCCCATTTTAGGGATTAGTGTTTACCATTCACATTCAAGTGGGGTTTCTCTTTCTTCATACCCAAATTAGGGTTAGGATATACAATTCCCATTAAATTAGGGTTTCTTACATTGTGACACTAAGTTAGGGTTACATCATCACCCTAGATTATGGTTTCACTAAGCTTTGCCCTTAAATTAGGGTTTCACATAACCTTGCTCTAATTTAGGATCAAGGTACATCAATCTTTTCAATGAAGATTTAATGATCTCATAATATAGATCAAACCCTGATTACACATTTATTCACTATGAGATAAATAGGGCTTAGTAAGTAAGCAATCAACTCTCCCATTCACTCTCCCTCTCATCCTCTCTACGATGTTAACTATTCCAAGATTAATCAAGGTCAACTCTTTATTTGAGTACACAAAGCTAGGGTTAACCTTTATAATCATCATGGGTCTACATCATTAATAATCACATAGCTAATTGACTTTTGATCATATTATATGTCCAAATGGTCTAATAAATTAAACCATAAATTATATAAGGAGTTTAAAAGAATTGACCAATTAAACTTTCAATTCCACAAAGTGATCAATTGAGTTAACCATTGGAATCTTTAATTGCATTAAGTATCCAATTGGGATCACCATATTTGACCTTCAATTGCATGAGATACTCAAATGGATTAACCATGTTGATCTTCACAATATTAATTACTTAGACCCTCAATGATCTTAGTTCTCATAAATCAATTGATTGAAAACCATTTGAATAAGTTATACTTGAAACCAATTGGATAAGGTAGGTATTGAAATCATTTGCACTTTGGGTCTCCAAATGGTCTTGAGACCGTTTGGTCCAAACCTTCTCAAAACCGTATGGACCAAAAAGGCACTTCAACACTCAATCGACTCAATGTTTCAATCCATGGGCCAATTACAAATTGAACCACTAAAGTATTCATCAATTGGACCAATGAATCACCATTCAATTAGACCTTAAATTTAAGGTTTTGAACCCAATTTAACTAGGTTTGATAATCAAGAAACCATCACTTAGGGTTTGAAATCGAGGATCCATCAATGGTTGACATTGTGGAACCAAATCAATTGAAATCAATAAACTATCATCATCACATGATATGACCTGACCTCAAACGGTCTTGGATGACCACAAAACGGTATTGAGACCATTTTGTTGATCTCCAAATGGTCTTGAGACCGTTTTCCCATTCCATCATCAAAATCCATGACATCCAATTAGGGTTTTGGACCATTGGATTGATTATCAAATCAGCACTTGGTTGCAAATCAATTTTGTACCTTTGGACCTTCCAACACTTAGCCATACTTAACCTTAGACCTCCAAATGGTCTTGGGTGATGCAAAAACGGTCTTGAGACCATTTGGGTGATCCCCAAACGGTTTTGAAACCGTTTGGGTCAATCAACCCAAAACATCATCTCAATCAATTGGAAATTAAGCACTTAGCCGATTAGGGTTTATACCATATGTTTGAATCTTCAAATACCTAACCATACTCAACCCTAGACCACCAAACGGTCTTGGTTGACCTCCAAACGGTCTTGAGACCGTTTGGGTGATTCCCAAATGGTTTTGAAACCGTTTGGGTCAATCAACCCAAGTTTCAAACTCAATCACTTATGAAATCAACATTCAACCGGATTAGGGTTTATGTGATTGATGAACCTTCAGCTCATGAACTAATTGGAGTTAATCAATAATAATTGATGGGTCATTAACCTAGATCATTATGAACAAGTCCCCAAATGGTCAAACCTAGTCAACATCACCAAACGGTCTTAAACCATTTGCTTCTATGCGGTTTAATTAAACCATTTCATTCCAAATGGTTTGAAACAGTTTGCTCCCAAAACACAAACCGTTTGGACATTTGATTGAAACCGTTTGGTCTAGATATTTGGGGAGGTGTGTGCTTATGATGATGTCATCATCATCAAGCTCTAGATCCACGAAACCTGCTGTGATTTCCATGGAAATTGCATCAATCAACCAAATCATTAATTGTAAATAGAGAAATGATCATTATTTGATGGGGAATTGAATGCAATAACAAAGTTAAGGTTTCAAGTTATAAAACCCACCTCGAATTGAGCTCCAAAGCTCCAAGATCATGGAAACAATGGTGGATGAAACTCATTTCACTATTCCAAGGGTCTTCCTCAAGATTTGAGTGAAAAGAATTGGTTAGAATTGAAGAGGGGATCAAGTTATGAAGAATTCATACATTGATTTTCGCTTTTCACCATGGATTCAAGGTAAAAGGAGGTCAAGAACCTTACCAACTGGTTGGGGGACGTCCTAATGCTCCTCCCAAGCTCATTGGTCGTTTTCCAAGCAAGGGGAAAGAAAGAAATCCGAAAAAGCCTTTGTTTTGGCTTGGAAAAGGTACTTTTATAAGAAAATTGATGAGAGAGAAAATTCTTTATAAAAGTCTTTTAATTCCAAAATTGTTGCCACCACTTCCCCCTTGGTTTCTTGCATGCAAGGGAATCTCTATCCCCAGTGAGCTCCCTTCCATTATCCATGTATTAAGGGAAAAGAAATTAAGCACCTTAACCCTTATAATAAGAATATCCATATGTGAGTGGAAATTCTTTTCCTTATAATAATGGTGAGTGGGATTTCACCTCCTTAGGATATGCTCGTGCCTTTGCAAGGATTTAAGCTCATCCATACACATATGAATCCGACCATTTTAATTTTGGTTGAAGGCCCTTTAATTATTACATTCATGTTTGCCCTAAATTGAATTAGGGTTTCAATTAGGATTAAATCTTGATTATTTTAATATCAAGATTCTCTCTCCTCCAACTTAATTCAAATGAGGCACCCCTCTCATTTTCTTTGCTCTAAATGATGACAAGAAACATTAGAGACCTTATTGAAGTGGTAATTTTCATATTTAACCTCAGGTTTTGGGTAAATTGCACATTACACCAAAACTAGGTTTTAATGCACAAGGATGGTTTTACAAGCTTAATCTTGGTGCCCAAGCTTATGAAAACCATAACACTACATCATATTCATTCTTATGATGTCTCAACATCATAGGAGCATTTCATCATGTGCAATTTGCAAGTTAACCCCTCAACTTGGGTAATTTGCACTTTAGTCCAAAATAAGCAAACATTACTTCAACATTGCTCAAACAGAACCAAAATTGAAACATAAGTTTCTCATGAGCCCTATTTACTTTTCCCAAGATAAGATTAAGCATCTACTCAACCTTATTAGGAAAAACATCTAGGGTTAACACATAACCCAGGTAGGGATGTTACAGTTGTGATCATACCTCGACAGGAAAATGATCAAGGTCGTATCTCAAATGACTACAACTCAGTATATGTGATGTGATTGAGTACAACTGCGGTTGTACCTCGGATGTTTGGGTTTTTGGATACCATGTTCACTAGTATAGTGACTTTTATACCAAGGGGGGACTAGTTCATCTTACTAGTGTTGTGACCTATATACTAAGGGCAGACTAGGTTGTTTTGTAGCTTGACCTTATGTGTCATTACAGAGGATTTGTAGTGACTGAGGGAGGATGAGATCTTTGGATTCTGACTCTCCTAGATCTTGTACGGAATTGATTCTGACTTAGTAGTGATCAATTAAAGTTTGAGTGGTATACCTCAAACTCTCTAGGGATTAATAAAAGACTTAATATAGTTGTGTAGTATATCTATTGAGGGTTAAATGTGCTTCATATTGGTTGTTCACCCTTGCCTTTTTTCTTATACTGCTTGGATGTTATGTAATGCGGTAAGAGAAATAAACTATTTAGAAATGATAAGTTTATATGTTCCATTATATATATCTTGATAATCATGCATGTTGTTATGCCTACATGTTGAACTTGCTTAGTTTGTTTAATCTACTTAATCTATTTTAATATTAAATAACCTATTGTAATCAATAACTTTTGTTGAGAGTTATGTCTCTCAGTGGGATGTTAGTCTAACCTCGTGGATCACCACATCTTTTTAGGTGATCGTCAACGACATGGTCATGTTTGTGAAGGTGAAGAAGAGAAGTCCAGAGAGAAGTAGGGGTAGACGGTTGGCTAGTTGTTAGTGTAACCTAAAGTCATCCATGTACTCTCAGACACGGACATGGGATGTTTTGTAGATGATAGGTACATTGACTAGAGTTTTTTTAGCAGTGTGTCGATCCTTGTATATGGCATGTATATGTGGAACAATATCTTTTGTATATAGGTTGCGGCCTTAGCCACGGGATATACATGTAAATACATGGTATGGTATATGATCTTGTGTAAGTTGTTGGACCTATATGTAAATATCTTTGAACATGATGGTAAAGTTTAAATCAGTTATAATTTATCCTCTTTTCTGGTTATGAGGTTTATTAGTAATTGATCACGTGTTTTATTTTGAATAATCTTGTTAACTGTGATGGGGCATCACACAAGTGGCCAAGCATGGTGTCCCCTAACAAAGGGACCTGAGTTTGAATCTCAGTAGTCGCCTTGATTTACCACCCTCCCGGGCGTTCGGCCTCCACAACAGACAAGGGAGGGGGGGAGGGGAGAAATATTTCTCTCTTAATCCCATGACGAGGACATGAAGATGGTACCTCCAGTCATCCTTCTTCTCTCAGAGAGGGTCACTGGAGCCGATGAAAGTGAGATGTAACTACAGGAGACCTTGATCTCTTGTCCTTGGCCATTGAGAATCAAAGGAAAAGCTCAGACTCCCATCCTTGCTCTTTCAAATGTCAATGGTGCCAGGGCCGTTGCAGATATTTTAGAGGCCCCGAGGCAAAGATAAAAAAATAGGCCCTCTGTATACTCTTATTTAACAAATTTAAATAAACACAAATTTAGTCATAATTGTCATATAAAAAAATAGAACATGTTCTTACAAACCAAACTAAAAAGAACATAAAAATTAAATATAGATATCTCCTTATCAAGCTTCACTCATCATATAAAATGACCATCTAAGTTGTTCAACACCGTCTAAGTTGCCAACATTTAAATTAGTGACGGCAGTATCATCCTCAACCTCATCAACATTTTCATTCCCAATTACATTTTTGACTTCTATAGTAACATAATCATCATCATTAACTTTTTCATTAGATTGATCAGGATTATCAACATCTTCAAAAGTTTGTAGAATAATGTAAATAAATTTATCAAGTGCACCTTTCGGAGTAGTTAGAAATTGCTCATCTTCCTTCTTCTTTCTTCTTTTCTCACTTCCGGATAGATATTTTTTCAGATGCATGTTGAGTAAACCACACAGCCAAACATAGAAGACAACTAAAGTAAAAGATTAGTGATGAGTTTATTGTGTCATTTTAAAAATTCATATAGTATCGTTGCAACATAATTGTTTAAAAAAGCAAATACATGACAAGAATAACAACTAAAATATACATTTTTAGTTGGTTTGGACGTTTCCAAACACGAAACAGAAATACGTTGAAGTGAATATGAGAACAAAACCTTTGTTTTCTAATAGTAGCACGTTCCGATTAATTGATTCCAATACACACGGCGGCAAGAGACGGACTAGTAGAATGTGATATTCAAAACCAGATCACAACCTCGTGACCGAGTACATTGCAATCATTAATCAATAATTTTACCGAACATGCACGACAGTAAGAGGCGTCGTGGACTTCTGCGGAGGAGCAGTGCTACTGCTGCAGCAGAGTCTGCCAAATCGTGAACAAGAAGAACAAATAGGAACGGAGAGCGTAATTGCTGAAGGGTTAGGCTCCGATTGGTTCATTGAAATTAGAGTTTCTATGGAATTCAATTTCTGAGAACTTCATTTCAGTTCTAAGAAAACATTTTAAGTGATTGGTTTGAAATTTGAGATTTTAAATTAATCACATGTTCTCAATTCGAGAATTTCCATATAGTTTTTAAAGATGTAGTCATCCTTGCCTTTTCATGAATTAGATATTTTTACTCATTGATCATATTTATATAGGGTGCGAGTTCTACATAAGCCCCTTGTTTGGAAATCCAAGAGAACAATGTGAGGAAAACATCAACTGATCGTACCCTCCACCACACAAAATCAATCAAATGTTGAATAAATGTAAATTTAAGCCTGAACTTATAATAGTATATGCTCACAAGTCAGGACAAACATCAACGAAGCTACTTATTTGTTGATTCTTTTATTCAACCAAGTAGATTATGCATGTACCCATCGACAATCTGACTGAGTGGTCTCCTTGCTAGAGCGACAGAGTGGTTCCCATGAAAGCGAGAAAGGGCAATGAGTTCATTTGAAATAGATTAAGGTTGCAGTTCTGTACCGTTTTTGTAAAGGTGTATGAGTACCAACCAACTTATTCCGATGACAGTCAATAGCCGATACAAGTAGCTGAAACGAAACGCCAGTGAGCAGTCCGTCGCTAGGGCACGAGCGGAACTTGTTTTCTTTGCATTTTTCTCCCGGAAAGCTCATCAGTTTATACCCTAAGGAAGTGAGAACCCCCAATGGGCCGACCTTGAATGGTGCATAGATATATGAAAAACACTTCGTTGTCAGAGGCGGATGTACTCTTCACGTAGTATGGAGTTCCAATATATAGGAACCAATGTGGTGCTCATGATGATTGTTATTAGACTTTGCTTGCACCCCAAGATCACGTGGCAGGTGCCTCGAGAGTTGAGACACACACTTGGTATGTTGCGGCGGCGGCGGCTTGCAAGACATCCCTAAGTAGACAAGGGTCTACCGAACGGTTTGCAAATGAAATATCGTAGAGACTTTCCTGCTCATTCTTTCAAAGCCCTTTTGACATTCGCAATGGGCTAAAATAACTTAGCCTGACCCAAAGATGTATTTCTTCTTCATCTTTCTAGAAGAAAAGCCCGTCGCAAAGGTGCCCCGTAAACATAGGTCACATGCCGTAAACATAGGTGCCTTTCAAGCCCCGTGCACCGAAGTCAGTTTGCGGGATCGGAAACAGTCCACGAGTGGTCTAACGACGATGCGGATTTGCTTGCTTAACGGTGAAGAAAAGCCCAGCTGCACCACACCACTCTTCCACTGGCTCACTCCTGGCACCGCCAAATCGGATTGTGTTCTCAACTTCACCCCCAAAAAATCCGGGATCCCGGTTGGCCCTCGGCGCCGCCCTCTCAACTGCCATTGGCCGCACCGACAAAATATCTCATCATATCCCCCAATTTCCCTAGCCGGAAAATGATGTTCAAAGGCGGTTGGCCGCTCGCCTCCGCAAAGGTCGGCGGAAGGCCACAGTTATCCAGCAACCGAACACTATATATATGACGAGCCTCCTCGCCGACTTTGCTCTCCTCTTCACTCATTCCCGGAGCTCCACAGTTCGAGGTAAACCAACCACAGATGCCCCCACTTCGCCGTGCCCTACCCAGCGCTCCCCCGACGGACATGGACTCCGGCGAACGTCACGCCTCCTCCTCCTTCTCTCCGTCCTCCCACACCAGTTCGACGCCTTCTGCGGACTATTCGCCCGGCCGCAACTCGCCGCCGCGGCCGCTGGAGGCGCTCCGGGAGGCACAGGTGCCGCCGTTCCTGATCAAGACGTACGACCTCGTCGACGACCCGGCCCTTGACGCCGTCTTGTCGTGGGGCTCGCGAGGAGAGAGCTTCGTCGTCTGGGACCCTCCTGGGTTCACTACCGCGGTTCTCCCCCGACATTTCAAGCACAACAACTTCTCCAGCTTCGTCAGGCAGCTCAACACCTATGTGCGTACGCTCATTTCCTCTTCCCCCTTCCTCGAAATTTGGGGGGTTTTATATGTTTTTTCTGTAATATATGATACGATCATTCTATGGCATACGTTCCCACCCCTTAATTACTCTGTTAGCTGTGCCTTCTTCTGATCCGGTATTCTTGTCTATTGTTTTGTATCATGTATCTATAGCTCAGGAGGCCGTTCTGTATATTTCTATAGGTACAGTTCTGATCATCGTGGGAAAAGATCACCAGCTCAATTAGTGCCCCTATCAATTAGTGATCTTTTTTTTATTTATTTCTTGTGCTCATGCCCTGTAACTCATACCACATATAAAGCTTGTAAAGGGGAAAACTGTATTCCTGTATCTTGTAACACAAAATCGATGTAATTAGAGAAACCGCTTCCCTCTGAAGCATATGTAACTTTTGGAAAGTTTTGTAAATTATGATATACTTCCGAGGAAACTCAGACTGTGATATAAGAAAGGAAGAAGGGATACAATCCACTCTACTACTGATTCAGTTGTGCTGACAGCTTCTGTTGAAAAAGATTCGCCTAATAGGCAGTGCCGCAGTGCTCTAGTCCAAAGCCTCAGGCCTCAATTTCGTATGGGCCGCAGGTGGAATTTGTGATTCCTGAGAAAACAGGGTGGTCCACCTGGGGCCTCCTTTCTATTCCCGTCTTCAAGGTAAAAATCTATGTCAAACATCGACCACTCCCCCCTCTGCTTTTAAATTGTCTGTGCATTTTATGGGAGACCAGCAGAATGATTATTTCATCAGTAGACTCCCCTATTTTATAGGGGGAAATGATGCATAAGAATTTCTCGAATGCTGAAACTTTGAAGGTCAAGCGTGTCAGGCCGGTCTACTGATCAGATGAAGACCCCCAATGCAATTTCCAGTGACATGTTATTAACTTGATGCTGAACCTATTATAAACAACTACCCCAACAGGTCTTGGTCAGTACCCGAAATGGGTTGTGATAGGAACGGATGTTAGATCTAGCTGCCCTGTTTTATAGTTAGGCTGCTTGCCTTAATTCTTCTATATAGGGATCTTAGATACTAGCTGCTCTGTTTATTGTATAGTTGGCTGCTTGCCTTAATTCTTCTATATAGGGAGCTCAAACAAAATATCTACTTTCTTTTTCTCCAAGAAAATAATTTCGTTTGCCCTTCACATGTATTGTTGCATATTTTGATCCTTTGCACTTACTTGGTCTATGGTGATTTTGATATTTTTTCCAGGGTTTTCGCAAGATTGACACAGATCGATGGGAGTTTGCCAACAAAAATTTTCTGCAAGGGAAGAAGCATCTGTTAAAAGACATTCAAAGGAGAAGATCCCCGCCGAGTTCACAAACTGGTATCTCTGGCCGTGCTTCGGGTGTAATGGAGAACCCTGGACTGAGAGATGATTTAGAAAACCTAAGAAAAGATAGGAGCATGTTGATGCATGAGGTTTTGAAGCTTCAAAAGGAACAGATGCTGACGATTAACCACATGAATTCGGTTAAGGAGAGGATGGTGTCAGCAGAACGAAGGCAAAAGCTCATGGCTTCTTTCTTGGCAAAGGTGCTTCAGAATCCTTGCATCCTTGAAAACCTGAAGAATAGAAGAGACGGAATGGAACTTGGTTCTGAGAGGGTCAAAAGGAAGGTTCTTAAACAGAGGCATGGAGGACAAAGTGATTTGGAAAAGCACATAATAGAAAACCGGATAGTGAAGTACATTGTAGGTTCTTCTGGATCTTCCTCTCGGTTTGTGCTTGAGAACCATGTTTCTATGTTGGAGGAACAACCTGGAGAACATGATCTGTTTCGGATTGAAGATCAAGACCATTTTGATCCTGCTTCAATGGAAATGTTCTCTGTTCTAGAAAGTATGGAAGTAAGATCTCCTGGGCCTCTGCTTGTGGGCAAAGGAAAGGGTGTGATGGGTCCTGATACTGGTATCATCACCGGTGGTTTTGACATAGAAGCAGACGCTATTGGTCTTGCAGATTCAGAGTCAGATAAAGGGATGGAAGTAAAGCGACCAGATGTTGATATTAACTTGATCGACATTGACCATTTTGCCACCCAACAGGACGATATCCCTTCCGAGCAGACATTCATTGATGTTGTTCCTCCCTCTTTACCTGAATTTACAGAGACCCCCTCAGAGCTGTGGAGCATGATGGACTTTCCTGAACAAGACAGTGACGGTTTGGGGGACCTCATATCTAGTAGTGGCCAAGAACTTGACGTTGCAGTAGGACCTTCGTTATGGGACCTTGGCATAGAAAAAGAAGTGGGTGTCTTGCAATATGAAAACGTGATAAATGAAGAGTAAGCATACAGTAGATCTAAAAGATATGGTGAAAGCGTTGTTTGAATGCCGGATCTGTCTCTTACCTAGAAAGCATACAGGATATAGGTCGTGTCTTGTACTTCATTTTGTCTGTCCAGTATATAGCTTATTACTAACTTCAGCTTTTACAGATGTAAATTTTATTTGTTCATTTGGAAATCCGTGTAGTATTCATTTACCTCAATTGATTAATATGCTTACCAGATTTATTTTGAGAGCGTCTATTCTATGGCTGTGGCAATTTGACTCGACACATTGAAATCATCTTCGGGGGCTTGAATGTGAATGTATTTTCATTAAAATAACTATAATGGATGGAAGATATGTGTGTCTTTTATCCATTGTGGCTGGCTGCTAATGAAGAGTCGGCGGTGAGGACTGAGGAGGCTAGAGGAGAGAAGGGCCCTGCAATCGGTGTAAAGAGAGAGAATCAGGTAGCATGTAAGAGACCAAAGGAGAGAGATTACAGGGTAGTGCGGGTGAGTAATTGCAAGTGCGGTGGGGTCAGTAGGCTATGAGTGGAATCCTTCCCATCTAATCTTGAGATCATATGTCCTGATCCAACGGCTAAAAACCTCATTGCATTTGAGGTTGAATACACTCGAGTGTATTGTAGCTTGACTCTTTCTCTCTCTCTCTCTTTATATATATATATATATATATATATATATATATATATATATATATATATATATATATATATATATATATATATATATATATATATTCACTCTCCTTGATTCACTCTCTTCTCTTTTTTTTTTTCAAAAAATTTTGTTCATACAAATATTTATTCCCACACTCTCCTATTAACTTTTATTATTTATAATTCTGTATTTCTCTCTCAATCCCACTAAAACAGTTCATTGATTCTCTCTTTTCAAACAACCAACACAAATATCTTTCACGGACAAGTCCTCTCCCCGCACATTTTCAACAGATTTTATACGTCATGTGTATGTGCACGTGTGCGTTCACTAGTATGTATATATATATATATATATATATATATATATATATATATATATATATATATATATATATATATATATATATATATAGTCAGGTTAGAATACACTCGAGTGTACAGATCGCACGAAGACACTCAAGTGTGTTTGCATATCAAGACTATTTTTTGCAAAATATAAACCGTTGATCTTCACCTTCATACTATAACTAGGCTACATACAAATTTTGAGCCCATTTGAAATGTATAATTTTTGCGGTCTTCATAACATGAGCTATATATATATCCAAATGTGCTCAAATTTTGCGTATGAGTTGTTTACAAGATGTTTAATAAGATCAACGGATTAGATTTTTAAAAAAAATATTGCATCTTGAAAAACTACTTGAGTGTATTCCGCTCCGGATACACTCGAGTGTATTCTAGCCTGACTCTCTCTCTCTCTCTCTCTCTCTCTCTCTCTATATATATATATATATATATATATATATATATATATATATATATATATATAGAGAGAGAGAGAGAGAGAGAGAGAGAGGGGCTAGAATACACTCGAGTGTATTCAGAGCAGAATACACTCAAGTAGTTTTTCATGATACAATTTTTTTTAAATCTAATCCGTTGATCTTCTTAAACATGTTGTGAATAGCTCCTCTTAAACATCTTGTAAATAGCTCATACGCAAAATTTGAGCACATTTGGACATTTATATCTCATGTTATGAAGACCGCAAAAATTATGCATTTCAAATTAGTTTTGTGCGTTGATTTTGTTGCCCTCGGATGAGTGACTTACACTCATCCAAATGTGCTCAAAATTTGTGTGCAGCCTAGTTATAGTATGACAGTGAAGATCATTGGTTTACATTTTGTAAAAAAATAGTCTTGATATGAAAACACCACTTGAGTGAAGTGTGCGATCTATATATTCGAGTGTATTCTAGCCTGACTATATATATATATATATATATATATATATAGAGAGAGAGAGAGAGAGAGAGAGAGAGTCATGTTAGAATACACTTAAGTGTACAGATCACACGAATACACTCAAGTGTGTTTGCATATCAATACTATTTTTTACAAAATGTAAACTATTGATCTTCACCGTCATACTATAATTATGATACATACAAATTTTGAGGCCATTTGGATGCCAAGGGAAACAAAATCGACATGCAAAACTAATTTGAAATGTAATTTTTTTGCGGTCTTTATAACATGGCCTATAAATGTCCAAATGTGCTCAAATTTTGGGTATGAGCTATTTACAAGATGTTTAAGAAGATCAATGGATTATATTTAAAAAAAAATATTACATCATAAAAAACTACTTGAGTGTATTCTGCTCCGAATACACTCAAGTGTATTCTAACCTCTCTCTCTCTCTCTCTCTCTCTCTCTATATATATATATATATATATATATATATATATATATATATATATATATATATATATATATATATATATATATATATATATATATATATATATATATATATATATATATGGATATGATCCTCGAGCATGAGAGGCAGCAGTTTCAACCATTTGTTTTCGCAATTCCATGGTCATGTGCATAGTTTATTGGACATACCATATATGTTACATGAAAAGACACCAGTTCTAGGGCTGTCAATGGGGAGGGTATGGAGAGGGTAAGGTATTACCCTTACCCTTACCCTCTTTGGGTAGCGGGTAAGGGTAAGGGTAATTATCCTTCTCAACAATCCCCTTACCCTCCCCTTACCCTTACCCTCTTCTCCACAGGGTAAACGGGGAGGGTAAAGGGTAAGTGGGTAATTTTAACAAAAAAGAATTTTATACACATTGTGTGTTGATTATTAATAATTTTATAACTAATTTATTGATGACAACATATAAAACATTAATCCAATTCAAAATCATATGATTCTCCGTGTAAAGTTAACTCAATTCACACAATAACAATTTTTATGCATAATTTATTTTTTTTCCTTTGCATAAGTATGCATAACAAATTTGTGTAACCTTTATATCATGTGCGGGTAAAAGGGTAAAAGGGTATGGATAATGTCTATACCTTACCCTCCCCTTATAGTATAGCGGGGAAACGGGGAACGGGTAAATGAGTAAAGGGTAATAAAAATCTCTACCCTTACCCCTACCCTCCAGGGTATGTGCAAGGGTAAACGGATAATACCCTCCCCATTGACAGCCCTGGCGCCCTAGAGACCACTAGCTCTAGCAATTTTTATTCACCTACGCTATTCGTACTTGTCTATTATCATATGCATTGATAACGTATCAAAATAAGCCTCCTATCATCCTTGACGCCATCCTTTCTCCATCTCCTAGATTTCGTCGCCCATACCATTTCTTATACATTGTTTTTTTCTTAATAAATAAGAGGAAATCAGAAAGCTCGGTTCAGGAGTACGTTGTAAAGATCACGCAAGAAATCTATATTAATGGATGCAGCTCTTAGCTAAAAGTATGGTTGATATAATATTAAACAATTTGTTGCCAGATCAACTTGTACGAAGCGCCACGATGCTAACTAGGAGTACATGTTATACAATGATATTCATAGAAGCCTTTTGGTGATCTGGTCAAGTATCTTTATTTATGATGAGTAAACCGATTACTGGATATTTAGCAATCCTATCATGGATTCAAATCCAGCCTAGGAGGTTGTTATATAGGGTTTATGAAGTCATTAAAAATCGACAGCTAGATAGATCTCAAATAATCAAGGATGAATCCGTTTGTTAACTAATCAATGCCTTGAAACATAGAGAACTTAACAGGCGCCTAGATGGATATTGAGATTATTAAAGACCTAGTGGACGCCATAACATATTGATAAACTATGCTGCCATTACAAAGGTGCTCAACCATAACGCTGTCATACTAGGCGGCTGATTAGCACACAAATGTTACACTACATTTGGAGTTGGGTGGTCATCAAGGGAGTCGAATGGCTCCACATTCATCATATTCAGCTGATGTGCCCCTGGACCAATCTCTCCCTTTCTCCAATTCAGGCTGATTTTTGGTTGGATCGAAGCCCTATGCTGCATTGGTTCCCAAGAAAAACCTTTCGTGAAGTTTTCATTTTCACCGACAAGAACCCTAGCCCTAAAAATTCTAGACTCACATCCCCTTGTGCTGATATGGCCCTTGACCAATCTCTCACTTTCTCAAATTCAAGTCGAGTTTTGGTTGGATCGAAGCCCTATGATGCCTTGGTTCCCAAGAAAACCCTTTCGTGAAATTTTCCTTTTCACTGACAAGAACCCTAGCCCTCAAAATCCTAGAGTCACACCCTCTTGTGTTGTGAAACCCCCACACTCTTCCTCAACCCCTCACAAGTTGGAGCAGTGAGTTTTTGAGCCTTGAATCCCCCTTTAGCCTAGGGTTGTTAATGATGAGGGTATTATCTGTTTATCCTTTATCCATACCTTCTAGGGAAGGATAAGGGTAAATATTTTTGTTATATGTTCCCCATTTATCCTTTCTTCATTTCCGACCACAATAAAAGGGGAGGGTAAGGCATGAATATTATGCATACACTTTTACCGTTTCACCCATATTTGTTTAATAAAGATATATAACTATATATAAGCTTCTAGTTCAATTTTCACTCTATTTTTTCCAATAGAAATGCCTCTGGGTTACTTCCCACCACTACAAGAAAAAGATGATTTAGCTATAATTGTCCTAGCTACATATATTTTATATATAGTTAAAAATACTTCTCTCTACAAACCATACAATTGTAAGTAAAGAAAATATAGTTAATTGCATGTGAACTAATTTAACTACAATTTGACTACACTTCAAATATATGTAACTTTACAACCACCGCAATAAATTCTAGTTAGACCTATGAGTATTTGGAACAAATCCCATGGGGTGACCTTTTCGAATGTGACATTCCTTTTTTTGTTATATCCGCCAAAACTGTGAGACCAATTGTTTTTAATTTTCACCTCTCCCGCCTTAATTAGCCGCTCATGTACTTTCATTCCCTGACCAGTGACCTTTTCCCCCGTTCAATATTTCCCTTGTACCCGACAAATCCCTACTTTCTTTACTTTCAAACCCTTACGCCTCTGCTGCATCCTCTTCGTATTCTTCTTATCGCACCCCTGCCTTCCACAATATACACCTTTCCCGCTTCTTACAACATCTGGTAGCATCACTCGCCTAATGGCTGAGATTTCACCACACCAAATTTTTCCCAGACTCAACCTACCATGTACCAGCTTCATCGTAGACATAGAACTTGTTGTGCTGGCTTCCATATTAACACCCTGATGGGTTCATTTCCGCACAGACAAAAATAGAATAAAAAAATAAGGATCATTCCCTTAGAGGAGGTTGCAGAGAGATGACCTAATGATTGGCCTAGCTAAGCGCGTTATCGGTACTCTTCAATCGTGGCTTCCTATAAGGCCAACTACTTTCGTTGAAGACGGAAGCATTGCTTAGATTTTCCACTATTGCTCATAGGTAACAAATATAATTCATTTTCTTTCTCTCATATATTAATTTGGCCTATAATACATTAACTGCAATTAAGATCTGTGTCGCTGATTGTGGCTCTTTCCACCTTAGTGATAGTCACCTTGCATGGCTCTGACATCTTTTAATCCAAAAAACTCATGTTCCTAACAAATTAAGTGAATAGACTGAAGTTGTGAGAAGGCATACTAGTATTCATACTGTTCAAGCAAGATGAGGAATAAAGGCCTCTCTTAAAGGCAAGGTTTATATTGTAATGGGTAAGATTATGATTTGATACTTCTTACTCATTGCCATCTACATCATATGAAGGACTCACCTGTCTCTAAAAAAACATGCACCTTTTATCATCATCAGAGCACTTCCACTTTACGTGGTTGCCGAAGTGAGAACTTGCTAGGAAATTTAGTTCCTTATAGTCATCGATTATTCTTCCTCTTATTCTACTAACCAAGGATCATTCAAAGTGAGCCGTTAAAATTGATAAGCATGTGGTAAAATATATTTCTTTCCCCTTTTAATCGAAAGATGCATACATTTGATGACCCATCCACTAACCCTAAGAGGAGTTGTTAATCGCTCCTCTTGATAGCCATAAATCTCAAACCAGTAGTCATGAAAATATCACCATTTTAATACTGGAAATTACATGAATTTTTTTGAATTCCCCAGGTCTGTCATACAGGGGTTAAACTCATTCATACTAGGTATTTCCCTTCTAAGTCATCCTATATTTAGAAACTTCCTCAGGTACTTTTGATTAGCCCCCAACTTTGTTCAACCAAATTTGGGACTTGTGTTGTTATGACGTGTTTCTATAAATTTCTCATCACTGTCATGTCTCCATTTGATTGTAGATGTGGCATTCATAGTTAATTAAATCGGACAACTTAGAATCACAAAGAGACAATCTATCTTGAAGACGTACCTTTCTTGTTTCATTTTTTTACAGCAGTTCTATCTGACTTGATATATCCATTGCTTATTTATATTTTCTAGAATTCTACAGAGTCAGTTTTAATGGCAATAATGGTTATGTAATGGTAGAACTCTCTGTTGTGGTTGATTTTTTTAGATGTTAATCTGGTATTTTTCTCTTCACTTCTCTACATTATGATGATTTGAATCAAAAAATTTAAGGCATACTTTCTTGCTGCAATCTTAGAATTAATTTGCAAGGTGATCATGGTGGGTAGTGTGTATATTATTGATAACAAGAACTCTAAATCATTACCATCAAGATCACAGGTAAAAATCTAAGATTTAACTGTCTTCTAAACCAACATGGTCATCTTTTAACATGTATATATGTTTTTGTATCTATGAATGACTAGGTTACACATGTGGTCAAATATTCATGGCATTGGTGTTGCAATAAGATACACAATTCTATATGCTCTTGAGAATTAAATGTATTAATCCCCATCTGTTCAGGATTCAGAAATCTAAACTAGTTTTATCATTTTGGTTGAGCTCTGAGTCATCATCTTGTCAAGGGGACACAATTTCTGCCTCATGTCTTTGATACATAAATTGTTACTTGTGTATCTTTTTGCTGCTATATCGATAAGAATAAGCTATCTTTAGTGCAAGAACAATTGTCGGTGAGTGGAAACAAGATATAACAACTATTGGAATGTCATAAAGGTAATATTGGTAACTAGTGAATCGAAAATGTGATCAGGATGAATGATACTTTTATGACTCTAGTAGATCCATAGGAAATTAACTTATCATTCTGTTATGTCTTTGTGAAGGAGTTGTATTCCATTTCGTTTAGTATTAATCTTAATTAGTTGTAAAGATGTTTTTCTACATTCTTTTCAGTAGAATCATTGTGTATTTGTAATACATTGATTGGTGGGCATGTACTGTTTCATATCTAAACTCCATATAGATAATATAACTCTTATACATATAAAAACAATAGTTACAGTTTCAATGAGTTTATTTATCATAATGTTCAGTAATATCACCCTGATGTAATAGCTTTAGTATACTTACTAACTTCCTCATGTTCTTGTACTCTTGTTTGTGTTTTTTGATGATGTTGCATAGTCTCTATCAAATGTATATTCGAGATATACTTTAAAGTTTTTATCTGCTAGGAAATACCAGTATGAACCTTGTGTAATTCTAGTCTAACTGGGTCGTGGACATCACCACCCATTGAATTTAGTTCTATTTTAGATACAAAGTTTGTCTAAGTTTTGTCATCCAAATTGCGTAAGGTTGATAGCAGCAAGAACCAGAAAAAGGAAAAGGAAAACTAACTTGCATATCCCAGTTCTATTGCTAATAATCTCCCTATACTATAGGGCTCCTGATTTATCTTGTTAAGCTCCTTAACCTTGAGCCATCCCAACAACACACAACCAATGAAATTCTGTATGGGGCTGTTAGAGGATGGGATTTTGAGTCCTTTTATATACACTTGAATTAATTTTCAATTACGTTCAACTATTCATTAAGTATCCTAGTTGATTATTGATAAATGAGCATTTGTTTTGAATGTATAAGGCTGAAAGTGCTCCAAATTTTCTAGCATTCTAGTAGCTTCTGCTAAAAATAATAGTAGTTGTTTTTCTTGGCATAGTACGAACTATGCAGTTTCTAATTCATCCACCATTCTCAAGGGGTCAAAAGATCTCTGGCCTCAACTGCATTCAGATTTTCAATTTCTTTTTTTTCAACTTCAAAAGCAACAAGGATTTCATTTATCACTGTATACAACAAAGAAGTCTGTTATACACAATTTGTTTTCCAATACATTCAGTTATCACCTGAGTCATTCAGATGATCTCCAACTCCTTGTGGTAAGAAGGTCATGTTCTCATACACTATAAGCCTCTCTTGAATGGTTTGAGTGTTGGACCTCCCATTAACCATATTTAAATTACATTCTACATATTTCTAATGTCACAACTTTACATCATTGTATGCAGTGTCGGTGTACCGTTGTGCCTGATGAATTTGTGTACGGTTAATTCAATGTACCACAATGTGGGTGAGATGATATTTGTTCCAACATGACAGACATTAGAAATATATAAAACTATTTAAATCTGATGTTTACATTAATATTTATTTTTTGGTAGTTTCCATTGCTGCTAAGGTATGTGATAGTTGTCCATTTCTTTATTTATTCTTATCTTGTGACCCTTAACCCAATTTTCTTTTCTAGCAATATTTGTTTAATTTTAAATATTGTTATAGTATTAGAATTCATTCTTAGTCATTCTTATATTTTGGATCCAAAAGAATTTTTCAAAGCATATGAAGATGAATATATATTTTTTATGTGAATATGACTATGTTATTCCATGGTGCGGCTTCAACAGAATATAGCAGACATTGAATAAATTGAAGTGATTCTCTTACAAGTTTGTTTATAACATATATTAATAGTGTTAGTCAACTAGAAAAAGTTCAATGTAATGATGAATTACCTTTTCAGTCGTGTCCTAATTGCCTCACAATATGCTTCAGCTATAAGCTGAGAGTTCATAATCACTACCCTACATGTCGTTGTGAGCTTGGCAATATCAGATGCTAGTTCTTGAGAAAGTTATGGAGTCCCTTGCACTTCCTTGTAGATATCAAAATTTGGGCTGGCTGTAGATTTTTCTATACTACAGTACACTGAAACATGAAGAAATTTGTGGGTTCAAGTCCTATAACTATCGTATATAGGCTCTGAATTTTCTATCTGGGGTGATATTCCATTCCTAGTAGCTCACTTGAAAGATGATAACAAAAAGATATATATGATTTATAAACCCCTTGAACAACATATGGTAGAATGATTGAATCCTTGCGCACTCGAGAATCATATGCATGTTAGAGTGTGATATTTCTTTGTTTTGTTCTATTGGTCTCATGCTCAGTGGTGATATATTATGTCTTTATGCTCTATATACTGCTAAAATTCTATTTGAGCCTTGTAGCAACTTTGCAACAGGGAAAGGCAGAATAAATGAGCTACTGCAAAGTTAGACACTGCATTATCAGTCATATATTGGCCAACATTATGCTACTTCTTAGTCAGCTCTTCTATGGCATCTTTAACCATCTTTGAAAGTCAACATTGTAATTTCCATTTATTTTTGTGGTGATCTTGGTTATGCGTGTAAAGCCATGCAATAATAGCTCCTTCATGTTATAATCAAGTATCCCTTTTAGGACAATTATCTTATTTACAACTTCATTCAGTAGATGAGATGCTTTTCTCCATACAACTTACCAGTTCTGCTCAATTGACTCATATATTTCCACTATGTACTTTCATATCCACCAATAAAATAATTGTAGTAGGAATACTTCTAACTTAGGAAACAGAGATTTGGTAGATGTGTTGCAACAGAGGAAGCATCAACCTACTCCAATATAATATTATTAATTTTCAAGTGGAACATAAGGTGTTTTCTTGGTCAAGTCATTGGACTGTTTATCATGATTACACAACATCTATTGATTTCATCAGGGACTTGAACTGTATATCACTAGAAAATGATGTAATCTTCTGTAGAGAAATTGTGTACTAAAATTAACTAATTGTTTCTCAGGTTGTACATAGATGAGTTGGTTATCGTAAAATGGTATAGTCAAGTAGAAGACAGATAAGGCAATTATATTAGAGAGTCGGGCTGGAGGTGGGACTTGGATTGGGTTGGCATAATTTTTTTATCTGTAGCAAGTGCACCTTATTGTGTTTGTTTCTAACGTATAACTAAGATTATTGGAACAATTGATGCTCTGTGTATGATTGTGGTAGACCCATAGTAGTTTCCTACTGATTTTTATGATTGATAATGTTTGGAAACTCCCTCCAATTTTTGTCTGATATGTTGCTTGTCATTATAGCAACTGAACCTAGTCAATAGGATATTCAAAATTGAGAAGGTTTCTTAATGGTTCTTGAATCGAAACCTCTTGTTGGGTATGATTTGACTTTGCACTTTCTTTTTTTGGATAATTTGTGGCTAAGACATACCAAATCATGCCATATCTGATCTGGATTGACAAACCTCTTATTCATGGTACCTTCTATGTTGGTTGGGTTCCTTTCACCAATTGTAGCAGTTGAATCAAGAACTTGTTGAGAATTATGGAAATGAAGATTAGTCAAAATCCTTCCTCTGACGGCTTCAATCAATTTCATTTGCTACTACTGTAAATTTTGTCAACTTTGTGCTATCCCTCCACTAATTATGACTGCCATGGTTCTTCTGTTTGTATTCATGGCCTATTTATAGGCTATTCATCAACCAGTGTAATGTATCTAACTCTCTTCAACTTTTCACTTATCATAGGAACCAATGTCAGGTCTTGATGCTAGGGAACAACTGTACTTACAAGAACTGTGAGAACATGGATGTTGTAAGCTTATCCAAGCCAAGATAACATGGAATTGATGTTTCTGATCATTATAAAGCATCAAAGTTGTGTCAATAAGTATGTCTTTCGTATGGTATAATCATTGAACTAAAATTTTAAGTTTATGTTACTGTAAGTCATGACACGTTGTGAGAACTCTGAGAACATAAATTTATAAACAATTAGAAAAGCATTAATACTATCACATTGATCAGTATTTCAGAGTTTCTATTTGACTAAATATCAATGTGAATACCCACATGCTTTCTAATTGAATTTGACATATAATGTAGTATATTCACATATAGAGTTTGTAAGAGAAACGAAGACGAACGCGATTAGTAATTCAATATCCTATTCATATTCTGATCAGTTATTTTGAAGATTATATGTAGTTAGTTGTTCTGTGGTATATATATCATACACTTGATCAAAAATTACAACAATATACTCAAGTTAAAGGTACTAAATGGATATTGTAATCACATAAACATGTACATGCTTGAAAATCCAACCTCCAATTTTATCTAGGGTACTATTATAAGAACATTGAGACTGAGAGAGAAGGAGGACAAAGACACCTGCAGTAGTAGAGGAGGTTAGTTGGTAATGCATGTGGCTTGACAAAGACTGTGGCATCTAAATTCTTGAATAATCATCCCTTAACATTAGTGACTAAGCCAACACATAGGAACACAGATGGGCGGTATTAGTGGTCTAGTTAGCCTTTAAATTTACACAAAGTTGTAGAACTAGTTAAAGATGGGTAATAGGTCAAACTAATTGTTGGATAGATTACTTATTGTATAGTTATTGGTTCGGCTAAAACATGTTCCTCAAAGGCTATTAGTTTAGCATTTGTTTATTGTGTTAAACCATGCTTTGGTGAGATCGTAGAGTGCATCAACTACGCTGGTTGTATAGATAACTCCTCTAAGAAGTATTGAATTGATGTACATTATTTAATTTGATAAGCATGTGATGTTACAAATGAAAAGGACCTTAATAACTCCTCTAAGAAGTATTGAATTGTGGCACATTATTTTATTTGAATTTCTGCACATTATTTTTTTTGATGGATACCTCGTTAAGACATCCAACTGTTATAATATTCTTATGGTAACCTATCAAGACAATGCATACCAGAATAGTTCTATTAACACATCATACACTCTTAACATATGCTACAAAGTTTTGTTATGATCTGACTACCACATTGTCACAGCAGTTGTTGGCAAACGATGATGCATACTTGTCAAGGCACCCCAGGGTTGCGCCTAGGCGAGGACACTTTATTATAATGCTACAGTGACCTAGTTTTGTGGGTCTAGATGTATATTTACTTATTTTAATGTTTGATATGGCTACACCAATGCTCAAAATTAATAGTGTTGCCTATTTTATGTGCCAAATATCACTTTTTAATTGGATCTAATACTCTTTTTTGTTTGATTGGATCTAATACTCTTAGTACACATTTGATTTTTCTTAGTTTGCACCTTCAATTCAGATTGTACTAAGTAGCTATGCTATGAAGGATAGTGATTACATTGCTTAATATTTGTAGCTATGTATGACAATACATATATATATTTATATGTTGATCACTCTTACATTCTTTACAATAATTCTTTTCGTGTCCTTGACATTATTGTCAAATGACAATATATTAAAAATGTAATTGGTTATTTTTTCATACAATAAAAAATATATATATGGAGAGATCGACTATAAATATGTAGATAACTACATATATAACTACACAATGTGTGTATATAAGTGGGGAAAACCCATGACACATGTATATATACATAAAGTATATACATAAATTATTATTTTTAAAGGTCGCCTAGGTGACGCCTAGGCGCGCCTAGTCGCGCCTAGGCACAAGGCGTCTGACCCCAACACCGTGTCGCCTTTCCACCTTAACAAGTATGCAATGATGCCATTATAACTCATATATAGCTATGTTTTGTATAAATTTTGATATGTATAACTTTTACCAAGTAAACTTGATCATTCGCTAGGACCTTTTTTGTCGGCCAGGTTATTTGATGCCAAGAATGATTAAAGAGAAGGCCTTCGTATCACATCTTCATCCTAGACAAAATAACCCATTGCATAACCTTGATTGGAGTATCATAAACTGGTGTTCATGTACATGTGAAAGGTAAACTATGTAATAATTTCATTGATTTGTTCCAGTACACGTCATTTTCTCAAAATTAGTGTCATACTCTCTTACTTTCACCCGCATAACACAAATTATGTTACTATAGGTTAATTTATAGCTGGCTTCCATATCTCTTGTACGAGAATAACTGCCATAGAAAAAGGAAGAGAGGGCAAGGGAATTATCCAATATATAGTCTCAGATTCACAAAATATGTGCTGAGATATATGGAAAACTCAAAATTGGGGACCCGGTGGAACTTCTGGTTGATGATGATAATGATTTGTCTTTCAAGAGTCTCCATGAATATCAATACCAACTACAGGAGCTTCCTATGGCCAATCAGAAGCAGAGCATTCTCAGAGAAGTTCTCTATTTTCAATCAAGAAGTGCAATACCTTAGCAGTCTTTCTCTTCTTATGAGTTTATTAATGTTATCATATTCATTGACGATACAAGTGGTGTAATTAATACAAAAGAAAAATCAATATAGAAGAAGATGCACATGATCATGTGGCATATAGAGTCTACAATGTGGATAGAGGCAGTCAGAAGAAGATATTGTATATATGTATCTTTTTTCCATGCATATTGTAAAATAGGGGCCAAGTTAATGCCCTCCCCATGTGTAATCATTGTTCAAATATAAATAAAAGTATCATTGTTGACATTGTAAGAACAACTCGATCTTTATTAACATTCATCTTTTATCTTTTTGAAATCCCCTCTATATTGGCAAGTGACTGACTGGATACATAATGTCTCTTACTACATATGTATGTGTAGTACATGGTGTCTTTCATTACACACTAGCTATAATTACATGTGTAGTAAGTGATAATTTTTTCTATAAATGAACTACATATACAAATTGTAACCAATGTCATCTCTCCCTAAATATCATAGCTACAAATTGAATTGTAGTCATATATTTAGCTACAATGCAAGCTCCATTTTTATATGTAAGGACACTTTTTTACCTTCAATTAGGGTTACATATGAATTTGTAGCCTTAGGAATAACTAACTACAACTTTGAAAAATGTAGCCTAAACAATTAGCTACACGGGTATTAGCTTCATATTCTAAATGTAAGCATAAATGTAGCCTAAGCTTTTAGCTACAAATTTTGAGGTTTTCACTACAATTTTTTTTTGTAGTTAAAGACCATATTTTTCGTAGTGGACCCTTACTCACACTCAAATGCTTGTAGTATATTATTATTAGATATTGAACCAGTTGATAGGACCACAGAACAATGGGAAAAAGATGATCACACCACCTTAAAATAAGTTATTCTTAAGTCAGGTGGTTATTTTATTCATCTTGCCCACCTCTTGCAAGCAAATTCAAACTTGTGCTACATATTTGGGTAAACTGCATGGAATTAAATATGGTAGTACTACTACCATTACACGGGTCGCCTATCATATTACATGAATCATTGTCTGGAAACTTATGATAAACATAATTTCCAATTTTGTTTTTGAGGTGATATTTGGCTAAAGAATCTGCAAGAGTATTGCCTTCTCTCTTACCGAAATTCAAACGAATGGACTTACATCTGTCCTACTGCATCGCCCAGATTTGTCTAGCATACTTGGGGTTCTTCCTATTGTCCTCATTAATCATCATCACAACCTGTTTGCAGTGAGTTTCAATGGTAGTGTTCTTGAGATTGCAGACAATGCATATTTTAAAAGCCAATTCCACAGCTTGCAATTCCGCCTCCAACGGTGAGTCTGCCTTGTTGGATTGTCCCATTCCTCCAATCCAATCACCATTGTGGTTCCAAATAACAGCAACAATTGCACTTCTTTTACCTTTAAAAGCAGCATCAATATTGATTTTCAAGGAATCTTGAGCTGGTTTTCTCCAAGCCGCCATGTTATTTCCATTATCTTGAGCATTCCTGGCCTCCCACACTTGTCCATTCAAACACACTTCAGAAGTAATTGACAGAACTTGGTGCTGCACATTAGATTCTTTCTTCTCAAAAATCCATGCGTTCCTTTGTTTCCAGATGTACCAACACGTTATCATGAACTTTACTTTGTGCTCTTCAGTAAAATTCAGATTCAGGCTTAGCCACCTCCCCATATTTGCCTCTTCCCAGAAGTTAGGAGGGGTAACATTACACAATAAGCCCAGCGAAATAGGGTTGGCTTTCCTGCAATCTCTAAGTGCATGCAAAGTGTCTTCCTCACATGTATTACATCTGCTACACGTAGCATCTGTGGTCATGTGTCTTCTTTGTCTATTTTTATTAGTAAGAATGGCATTGTTTCCAATAAGCCAGAAGAACATCTTCACCCGGGCTGCAACTTTTGTCTCCCATATTGTGTGCCAGGAACCATCCCTTTTGATCTCCTTATTTTCTCTCATAGCTTTGTAGGCCATAACTGCTGAAAATCTACCTCTCGGATCAGGTCTCCAGACTCTAATGTCCTCACCTCCTTGTGCAGTAGGTATTGGTATGGTTTGGATCTCCTTCACAATTTCCTTTGGGAGCCAATTGTCCAGGAACTCCAGATCCCATTTATCTTCCAGGTTGATTAAACTACTAACCTGCAGATCCTCAACGGTGATTGGTATGCTTTGTTTCACATAGTCCCTCAGTAATTTCCCGCTTCGTAGCCATCTATCTATCCAAACATTGATGGAATTACCATTGATGGGGGATATGTAGGAATTGGATTCAACAAACTCCTTGTTAAGAACTACTGACCGAGATAGTCTAGAGAGTTGTGCATTGGTAGTATTAGGTTTTCTTTCTAGTCTCACTGCCATGGCTTTACTCCATGCAGTTTGACTGCTGCTCAGAACATCCCAAGTATGTTTCATAATTAAGGCACTATTCCAGTCCCTCATAGCCTTGATACCCAATCCAGCGTTGGATTTACTTCTCACCATCCTCTCCCAGGAGATGAGATGCACCCCCTCTTGCTTCTTCCTCCACTCCAAATGAATGTCCTGATAGCTCTATCGATTCTATCGCATAACTGAAGAGGAAGCTTGGCTGTCTACATGACATAAGATGGGATCGCTATGAGTGTGCTCTTTGCTAAACACACCCTTCCTACCATGGATAGGCTACGGGCTTCCCAAGAATTCATTCTTCCGTTCACCTTCTCTAACACTTCATTATAGGTATTCTTGTTCACTCTGTTATGCAGTAGAGGGACTCTGAGATATTTCCCCAGGTCTTGAGTCCTTGTCAATCCGCTTATCTCACAAATGCTTTCTGCTTCTATTCGGGTGACACTTTTGGAGAAATAGATTCTCGTTTTTTCCATGGAGATAGCTTGACCTGACACCTTCTCAAATTTCCTGAAGCATTTCATAATAGTATTAATATTAGTAGCATTGGCCTTGGCGAAAAGAAGAATGTCATCAGCGAAACACAAATGTGCTATTCGAGGCCCGCTTTGGCTAATCTTTAAAGGATTCCAAGTTTTTCCATGGACAACATCTTCGATCATCTAGCTTAATCTTTCAATGCACAGAACAAATATATAAGGGCTCAAAGGATCTCCTTATCTCAAACCCTTGGTGGCTTTGAAGATATATGAAGTTTCCCCATTCCATGCTATGGTAGTTTGTCCCCTTGTGATTGAGTTCATCATGTATGATCGGATGTTCTCCGGAATATCAGTTTTCTTTAGTGTATCCTCTATGAATCTCTAGTCCATATTATCATATGCTTTTGTTAGGTCGATCTTTATGGCCATGGCCTTAGTAGACATCTTCTTCCTCATCGAGTGTATGAGTTCCTGGGCGACCACTATATTATCAGAGATCTTGCGACCTGGAACAAAGGCGCTTTGTGCAGGACTTATCCACAAAGGAAGCCAATTTTTTAATCGCTCCACCACAACTTTAGAGCAAATCTTCAGGATGGTGTTGTTTAGGGAGATAGGTCAGAACTGGCATCTCGACTCTGGTTTGGTGACTTTAGGAATGAGAATGATAGTGAAATTGCACATCCCTTCTTCCACAAAAGAACTATAGACAACATCATTAACAGTTCTAACTACTGACTTGCCCAGCACGTTCCAGTTGGCTTTAATGAAATGAGTGGTAGTGTCGTCGGGTCCAACCACTTTGTAAGGGTTCATTTTCTTCAAAATATCTTCAACTTCAGTTTCCTCGACTTCTTTAGCTATGTTCTCGTGTGCCTCCAGAGGTATATTGGTGAATCTCGCAGGGATGCTATCAAAAAGGTTCTGATGAATCCTACTAGGATTCGTGAACAAATCAATGAAGAAATTTGATACTATACTGAAAACTTCTTTGACATCTGTTGCCCACCCTCCCGTAGGGCGTTTAATGGCAGTGGTGCGATTTGACTGATTTCTTTGATTTACATAGGCCTGGTAGAATCGAGTGTTTCTATCTCCTCCTTTGAGCCAGTTCACATGACTTCTTTCTTTCCAGTCTTCCTCCTCCTCCTTTAGAAATTGAGTTAACTCTGCCTTCATATCAATAATTAATTTGTCTGTAATTCCATCATACCTGGTTGCCAAATTCCTTTGAAGAAGGTCTATATTGCGATGAAGCCTCTCCTTATGAGCTCTCTTTTGTTTAGCCCAAGCACCTTCCCAAATTTTAATATTCTTTTGGGCATTACTAATAGCACAAGTAAAGATCAGGTTATTATTCCAGCAGTCCTTCAACATAGGCGAGAAAGTGCCATCCAGATTCCATGATGCTTTGGTGGAGAATCTTCCAGGTGGTTTGTTCTTTTTCACAGATTTCATCAATAGAGGACAGTGATCAGATTCAATCTTTGGTAGATGAGTGATAGTCACATCAGAGAATTCAAGTAAAAAGGCTTCATTGGCCAGAACGCGGTCCAAACGACTTTGCTTCAAGCCATGCCGATAGGTAAACTTCTGCCCAGAGAAACCCATATCAGATAGCCCAGCTTCAAGAATAGTTTCAGATAAAGTGATCACTTCTTGGTTGTTAAAGGACTGGTAACCCATAGTTTCTGCCGGGGAAATGACAGCATTGAAGTCTACAACCACAATCCATGGCTCCTTGAACCGGTTACCTAAGGCCACTATATGCTTCCAGATCAAATTTCTAATCTGGATATGAGGATTAGCATAAATGAACATAGAAAAGATAGAGTTGTTAATTTTACAAGTCACAAATTGTTTATGAGTATTGACTATCTCTACGTTAATGCAATTTTCATTCCAACAAATCCAAATACCGCCTGAGAATCCCCTAGCCTCCGACCTGTGAGAGTTCAGGAATCCAAGGCATTTGATAGTTTCCCTTGCCCTTTCAGCACTTATACGTGGTTCCAAGATAATGGTAATTAAAGGTTTGTACATCGAAATGTAGTCTCTCAGAACTCTGCAAATATTTCTGTTTCTAATGCCCCGAATGTTCCAACACAAAAAGTTCAGCATGGAGCTGCTTAAACTTGTCTATATATAAGAACGACTACTGATTAACAAGCTTCAGGAATTTTGTTCTCCTTGTTGGCCACCTCATTCAACGCTTCTGTAATGGCTTCTTTTGTGTGCACTCCTCTGAGTCGGGGGCTTTTCCTCCTCCCTTCTGTCGAGTGAATTCATTTAGAGTATCCCATCCTTTTCATCCTTGTTCTGCTTCCTTTTATAATCTTGCTTGAAGTTGTTGTCCTTGGTGGTGAATCATTTTCACCTGAAGGCGTCTTGGTCATGTCTGCAATCTTATCTATATTTCTGGGGCTTGATGTACTCTTATCCGCTTCCTCGTCTAAGTCTACGATCAGTTCTACGACCTCGTCAACCGTTCGAATTCACCACAGTATGTTCTTCTCTGTTAGCTCGATGACCCTTCTTACCCCCCTGGCCTGTGTGGTTCTGCCTTGTATTAGTAATGTCTCGCATTGCTTCCTCATTTAGAGCATTCTTCTCAGTGTTACTGTTCATCTTCTTCTTCCTCCAAACTTTCGGTGTTGTGAAGTTCTGCGAGTTCCTCTGTGTGGCGTGATCGTTCGCTTCTCCTTCTTTTCTCGCTGTTTCCTCTGCAAAGTCCTCCCCCAGTTCCTCGAATTGGTTCTTTGTTGCTGTCGAGTATCCAGCAGGCTTATCCTGCTTATATCCTCTCATGTAATTAGAGTTCCTCTGGTTAGTGTTTCTCCTTCTTTGCGTCTGCCATGTTTCTTCTTCTCTCCCTTCTTCATTTCCTTGCCTTGTAGGCTCGCTATTTTCTTGTGTCTCCTCAGGTCGGTTTGTGTTTCTTCTGCAATTCTTTGACGTGTGACCCTCAACGCCGCATATCGCACAAGAAAATGGAAATCCTTCATATTCTATTTCATAGTCTATGCCATTGATCAGGATCGAAGGTACCAGTTCTTTATGTGTGTCTATCTCGATTGCAAGCCTCGCGAACTTGCTTCTCGTTCTCTTGATCATGTGTTCATCTACCTTCACCAGTTTTCCGACTGATGTGCCTATGCTACTGAACATAGTTTGGACGTACAAGTGAAAAGGTAGGTTGAGAACATGCACCCAACATACTATGAACCTTGGTAGATCATTTGATGGAATAAAGGTTGAATACCAATCCCAAACCACCAGATGGCATCTGAAAACTTTCCATGGTCCTCCTACCATAGCCATTTCGTAGTCCCTCCTACACGATAGCTGTACTACAAAATGATTGAGGTCCAACTCGTATATATTGTATCTGCCCACCAGGCTCCACATGGCTCTTAATCTGTCTCGGAGAGTCATATATCCTATCTCTGTGCCCAAAACTTTGACGATTACAGTATACTTCCATGGCTTTATCAACAACTCCTCCTCCATGGGGTCAATGATAATGGATGGTTTTCCTTCGAACTCGCCCATGCTAACAGCCTCTGGTTCCAAACGTTCCTCGAACAGTTTGCTAAGGAACATATCTGACTCTGTGCTCCTCTTCGTGACTTGCTCAAATCTGATGGTTCCAGATTCCCATCGATTCTGGCTACCTTCTGTTTCCTTCCCCTGTGATGTCACAGTTTCTGCGTTCAATGGCGGGAAGTTCCTATCCATGTCACCCGCCGTATCAACAACCAGATGATCTTTGTCTGTATTACCTTCCCTCGATTTCTAATCATCTTGCGAGTTTCCTCTCATACATGCGTAGTGCAGGTTCAAACCCAATTGTGCTATAATCCTGCTATCTGTTTCTTTATTTCTCCCTTGTGTATCTGCTTCCCTTGTCGTGCCATTAGTATTTCGATTGGTGTTAGGGCTTTGAGATCTTCTTCTGCTGCAATCCTCTTTTCCGTATTCATGGCCTTGTGCTTGTCCTCCGTCCCGATCATCCTTTCCCTTCTCTGCCTTCTCGCCTTCCCCCGGATCGCCAGCCGCCTCTCTCCGCTTCTCCGCATCCATACCCTAGCCGCAAAATAAAATAAGTTATTCTTGAACCAATGTCTAAATATATTATGCAAGAATAACATTGTCCCACTTATATTCACATTTATTAAAATGCAAGTCAAGCAAGATGTGACTCAATCTTTATCACCCTATGAACCACCTTAAAATTAGTTAGCTTGTTATACATTTGTTTTATATCAAAATTACCCGCTTACCCTTTACCCTCCTCAAGTTGAGCTTGGACAGTGTCAGCAGTAGCTTCATGGTTGATCTCCACAGACAACGGTTGACTTCGTCTTCCTAGAGAATGGCAACAACCTCCTTGCCTCTGTAGTAGTCCACACAAATCACTAAGAACTCATGTCATTCTAGTTGAGCGGGCAAGAAGGAATTGTCCTTTCTAGTCAGTGTGCTAGAGCCAACTTGCTCTCACAATTGTCTCTCCCTTGTTGTTTCTCCATTTGATGGGTAGAACTTGTTCAGGTTCTCACGATACCACAACTGTGAGAAGATAATAATTGTCAGAGTTTATTTTTATGTCCCTAGAAAGCCTCAACTATCCCTCTATTTATAGGAGGGATAGGGTCTGGAGTTGAGCGGGAGCTGAAGAGATGGAATTTTATAAATGTTCAGAAACCTACAAATGTTGAACCGGTTAGTTCACAAACCTGAGCCAATATATTCAATTGTTGAACCGACCTTCTCATGGATCTGATTGTCAATGTTGGTTCAATATGACCTGACAATTAAATCTATCGGTTCAACACTTGAACCGCTCAGTTCATAGTCCAGTCAGTCAACTTTCAGTTATGGTTGATTAAACTATATACCTAACACTTTAGTAGTCAAGTTATAACAATATTCATGAGTAAAATCCTATTCCAAGTGCATCCTATGTGTGTGACCCTATAGGTTCCAAGCTACGTTGATAGTGAATGTCCATAACTGATTTATGACATCACAAGCAACGATTAGTATCTAGAAAGACATCATTGCTATCCAAGTAACTAGAAAGTTGGAGAACAACTTCAACCTACAATCTGTGATTTGTGTTATAGTGATCATATAGTTCCTTTTTCGCGATATCCATATGGAACTCGGGGCATGGAATAATCATCCTCTTCAATGTTAAATCTCTATTCTTTGAACTAAAGCAGACTATCTGAGATATTTGTAAGCTCAATATCACATATTGACTCACATGAGCATGACCATGCATATCTTAGTATCACGTATCAAGTGATCAGGATATCATACTCCTCTAGAAGGACAAATTTCATCTACATCACTCGTAATCATTCTCATGTCTCACAATGCACCTGAGCACCACCTTTATGGCAACCCTTATTCAAGGTCATGGTGGATTGTACTCCAATCTCTACGAGAACATCAGTTGTATGCAAAGTTTTCAAAATGTGAGTTCTGAATCCACAAAGTTATGTTCTTGGGTCATGTGATCTCAGCGGGACATATTAAGATGGATCCATCAAAGATTGAATCAAGAACTATGTGGCAATATCATAAGAATCCTTCTAAAATTTTGAGCTTTCTAGGTCTTGTCAGATACTACAGAAGGTTTGTATAAAATTTGTCAGAGTTAGCCCTTCTTATAAAGAAAATGATTCATGAAGATGCAAATTTTATCTTAATTCTTGAATGTGAGATATGTTTCTTGGAGTTGAAGAAATGCTTAAACCTATACATTTGTTCTTTCCATACCCCTTGAGGGAAAATCCTGTGTCATTTTTACTGATGCCTCAAAACAAGGGTTAGGGTGTCCTTATGCAGGAAGGATAAGTGATTGTTCATGCATCATGCTAGCTGAAACCAAACAAAAAAAATGGTCAATCCATGATTTAGGTCATGCTCTAAAGATTTGACTTCATTATCTGTACGGAGTTCATTTTGAAGTACTTTCAAATAAAAAAAGTTTGTGATATCTGATGACTCGAAAGGATTTTAATTTGTGTATAAGAAAGTGGGTGGAATATCTCAAGGATTATGATTTCACCATTACTTACCATCTTGGTAAACCAAACATCGTGGTTGACACTAGGAGTAGAAAGAAAGATGTTAGTTATATCATAATTACAAAAGATGTGTTTTGAGATGTAATGGGCATAAATACCTTGCAATAGCACCGATATTGAATAATAAACTACATTTAACTTATTGTCATGATCTATACTCAGAACATGCACTCAAGAATTAAAATCCATAAGAGATATTACCATATACAGAATAGAACACATCTTCACAAGCTCATATATACCTTAGTACGTACCAAATTTTGGTAGGCTCTTGTTAACTAGATAACAAGTGGACTTCAAATCAAGATAATATTGAAAAAAAGTGTCATATTCTGCCTATGTAATAAATCTAAGTTTTGGATTGGTTTAAACAACACAAAAGTAAATATTTTCAATTTGATACATGGGTACTTATATTTTTGTCAAATAAATAACAATATTTTAAGAACATCTATGATTTTATGCAAAATGTTATGTTACAAAAGTACACATTAAATATATATGAAATACTGTGGAAGAGTCGATGAGTAGTATCTTAGGTGGCATGACTCAATACCCCAACGAACGGTCATGGGTTTGAGCAATGTTAAGAGAAACTTCTTGGAAGTGTTTACTCGTCGCTTTGGATGGTCTATTGATCCTTAGTGGGCAGGACCTCTGATGACATGAGGTTTTATATTGGTGGAGTGAGTCATTAGGTGTCCCTTTTCAGGGATTGTTCTTTTGATAATTAGTACATGAGTTTATGGTATAATTTTTTCTTTTACTATTTTGAATTACAAACTAGTTTTTGTGTATTTAAGTAAGGTTGTGTGCTCACTATCACTAGTCTGTGTACCACATCATATCATCTTTTTACAACTACTAGGAATGAGAGTATCAAGGGAGCCTAGGTTAATAGACGTAAAGGACATGATCGTTACAAACTATGAATGTGCAATGAACGTTGCCGAAGTTGAAAAGCAACTGTAATTTTATGGGATCAAATCTGTTGGCCCAAACTTACCGTTATAATATGATCCTATTAAATCTTTGTCGTACAATACACCTTGTTAATTGTTCTAGGGGTGGGCTTTCAGGTGGAAGTATAACAAAGATAATGTAAGACACAACCAGAACATCAGGTCTGGTACAACAAATTTGGTGGCTAATTTTCTTAAATGTCTTATAGTCAAATTCAGTTTCCTCTTTACCACTTTATATTCTTTCTACCCGTCTTTCTGTTTATCTTCCTCAACACCGTCCTTAGCACAACACTACTCCGTATTTCCATCACCTTTGGCATTGACCCTTGTTCCAAGTAAGAAACGATCAAAGTGGTTTTCCAAACGAATAACCTCAACAAATGAACAAAGGGATGGCTCGTCACCTTCACGGTGTTCAAAGTACGGTGTCTAATTTTTTGAAGTCAGTACTGGGTTGAGAAAAGAAGATAGAAAGGGTGGGAAAGAACACAAGAAGAGAGCACATTTTGGTGTGTGGATAGATTAAATAAACAAAAGGATAACTGATTAGCGGATTGACAGAGAAAAATGAAGGGCCGAAGTAAAGGAAATAAGTAAATTAGAAAACGTAATGCATGAAAATTGAATAGGCAGCGACATAGATGGGGAGATGAATGTGTCTTGTGGTCCGTTAAGAAATAAGAAGATAGGAGAGACTGAAATGACGAATGGAACCGGACAGCTTAGTCATAGTATAAGATATTATAAAATAAATAGATACAAATAAACACTGGAGGAGAATATATGTGGTGCCTGCACTGTCTGTCAGAGCATTTATTATTATATTAAATTCAGCTGTCATTGTTGTTGCATTGTGTCAGGCAAACAATACGATCTCCTGGAGTCTTGCGCATAGTCAGTAGTTTAACTTGTGTAGTGCAATGTGTGGACTATATCTGCTGCTCACACCTCCCATATAGATATGTCTCACAATGAATATCAATAGTTTACATTTAAAAAAAAAGTCTTGATATGAACATACTATTTAAGTGAATATATATATATATATATATATATATATATATATATATATATATATATATATATATATATATATATATATATATAGAGAGAGAGAGAGAGAGAGAGAGAGAGAGAGAGAGAGTCATGTTAGAATTGACTCGAGTGTACGGATCACACGAATACACTCAAGTGTGTTTGCATATCAAGACTATTT